>JAQJVL010000006.1:3141397-3741397 GCA_035578905.1 Stictocephala bisonia
TTGGTGTTTCAGTTTTACACAGTTGGGTGAGATGTTGTTATCTCTGCAACGCTTCAGAAAAGCTAATCTTGCGATACTTTAACTGTGTTTTTTACATTCATTAGTTCGTATAAACGTGTTTTCTTGAATATATCCTTCCCGTAGAGGAACTTAATCTTAGAACTTAGGCTTAAGCGGCCGGTGTCATAACTAGAATCTACAGTTTCCGGTGACAACCGCGTCAAGGTACTATCTACAATATTTACAAGATGACCAGACGTTTCGCCCATACTGTATATGGCTGCCAAAGACATGGGAACCCATTTTAAGTAAATTGAAATAAAATGTCAGCCATATTGATTTTTCGGCCAATGACCGTAGGTCACATGAGTCGTGCCTCCGCCCCCCTCTCCAGCATACCTGCCAACCAGTCCCCACCCCACCACCTGTTATAAAGCTGGAAGGTCACTTGCCTATTTCAGTCTCAGAGAAACCACTGAGGATGCCACATAACAGTATGGGCGAAACGTCTGGTCATCTTGTAAATATTGTAGATAGTACTTGACGCGGTTGTCACCGGAAACTGTAGATTCTAGTTATGACACCGGCCGCTTAAGCCTAAGTTCTAAGATATATATATGTATGACTGACAACAAACCAATATCTATGAATTCTTCAATTTTTGCTTGAAAGATTTGAGGCTGTCGAAGAAGAAGTCAACCACTTCCGGCACTGAATTACCAAGTTGATGCAGTCTAGCTACTGGTCCGAGTTTCAGATAGTTGGTTGTATACTGCATGTGGACAAACAAATCTGTTGATCTGGTAGTTCCAAGGCCCCTGAAGTTAATCCTGGCCAGAAGATCAAAGCAGTCGATGTCACCTCTAATCAGATTAAAAAGAAAAGTCAGGTCCGCTTGGTCCCGACGTGCCTCCAGAGTGTCCAAATGAAAATGGTCCATCAAAAGGTCCACGGGAACGTCGGCAAAGGCAAAACCCAGTCTTGTTCCTACAAGTCTAAGGAATCTTATTTGGATTCTTTCCAAATGAATGATATGGTGGAGGTAGTATGGTTTCCATATTATTGAAGCGTATTCAAGGATGGGATGTAGTAGTGATTTGTAAAGTATGGTAATGGAATACACAGACAGTCCACTCCTTGCAGCACGAGACAAGAGACCAAGAAGTCTGCTAGCCCTTTTACAGATGTCGTCAATATGGCATTCTGGCGACTATGACCTGGTAAGTCGCACTCCCAAATCCTTCACTGTCTCAACTCGCTGCAGAATGGTTCCTTGTAACTGGTGATTGCACTGAATGACAGATTCGCCCCAACAGATAGATATAACCATACATTTGGACGTGTTCAATTCCATCTTGTTATTAGCACACCACTTGGACACCTCATTCAAGGAATGTTGAAGGACCTCACCACCCTCAGCATCCCTTAATGCACTGAAAAGTTTGATATCATCTGCAAAGATGAGAAACTTACTCTGAATAACCTCACCAATGTCATTAATAAATAAATTGAAGAGATAAGGTCCCAAGAGTGAGCCTTGAGGAACCCCTGATTTAACCTTAAAAGGTTCAGAGTAAGCACCACCGTGGCTAACTATGGCGGTCCTCCCTCTCAAGTAACTTGCAAGCCAGGACAAGAAGGGATCCATATGATTGGAGCTTCGACACGAGGATGACGTGGCTAACCTTGTCAAAAGCTTTGCTACAATCGAGGTATATAGAGTCCACTTGGGAGTAGTTTTCAAATGCGGATAATATAAATTCTTCGTACAACACAAGATTTGTAATGGTCGATCTCCCTGCAGTGAAACCGTGCTGTTCTGGAATAAGTATTCTTGAAAGTAGGGTCTTCAGTCTGTCCAGAACAACTGATTCAAAAATCTTGGCAATAGGGGACTGAATAGAAATAGGGCGGTAGTTGCTAACTGACTGACGGTCTCCATCTTTATAGATTGGAACCACATAGCTTGCTTTAAGCGATGAAGGGAAAACACCCTCTCTAAGACTTTCATTGAAGAGATGAGAGAGAAGAGATGAGAGATACAAATAATATCGCTACAATTACGCAAGGCAATAGGAGGAATGAGGTCAGGTCCACAACCCTTGTTGACATCCATAGCATCTATCTTTCGCTTCACTTCTTCAGCAGTACACTCAAGCAAAGACAAAGAACAGTTACTATCTCTAACTGGAAAGTTGGTTAAAATTCTATCAGGCTCAGAATATACACTGGAAAATTTGCGAGCAAACATGTTACAGATCTCATGGCAATCAGATGATTCCTCATCCCCAAGTTTCATCCTAGAAGCTGTAACATTGGTTCGTCTCAGAGATTTGATGTGACTCCAGAAAATCTTGGGGTTTGAAGAGATTGTCCCATCCACATGAGCAATATAAGAGTTGTAGCAGCCCGTTGCAAGATTTCTACAAGCAATTCTAGCCCTAGCAAAAGCAGAATAATCACTATCAAAGCCGGTCTGCTTATAAACCCTGTGCAGTATTTTCTTATTGACTATCATGACGTTCAGTTCCTGACTAAACCAGTGCGGGAAGTGAGATTGTCCAACACGTTTTGAAGGAGTGTTGTTTGCTACCAACTGACTCAGTCCTCCAATATACTGAGTGAAAGCTGCATCCGAATCGCGTCCAGGTTGAGACATTTCAGTATTGAGATTCTTGATGTCTTCTCTTAGTTGATAAAAATTGCATGTGTGGTAGTTAGGACAGTATCTCAACTGAGAAGAGGTATTCTCTTTTGGAAGAGTGAGGTCAAAATCCAATGCGGGATGATAAGTGTCTTCCTTTACTAGAGGCTCATTAGATTGACGAACTACACAGGGCAAGTTTGTATACAGCAGATCTAGCTGGGAACCATGGTCATTTGATACTCCGTTTAATTGTTTTAATGAAAGTGTAGTAGTGACCATATCATCAATTAAATTTGTTGAAAATTCAGAGCTAGTAGCGCTGTTGAGGTTAAAGTCTCCAATAAGGATAAAATCATAATCGTCAGCAACCTGATGGTACAACTGCTCCACAGCGTCACATAGGGATTGGTATTTACTAATAGGCTGATTTGGAGGTATGTATATACAACATAAGAGAACATGACGATAACCATAGGTCAAATCAACGGCAATCGCTTCAATGTCTTCAGTAGGAAAGGCAATTGTAGAAACTTTCAATTTCTTATGAGAAGCTATCAAAACACCACTACCAGTAGTTTTATTACTATTTAACACAGTTCTATTGCAACGAAAAACATTAAATTTTGACAGGCCCAACTCTGCATCAGTTATCCCTGAATTTAAATTGAATTCAGTAAAGAAAATTCTAGATCAATATCTCTTAGGTTTATGTTAAGCAACAAATCCGTTAATTTAGAACGCAAACCATTAACATTCTGGTAATAACCCCTGAGTAAAACATTGCCGTTGAGAGAAATTAGGAAGTATTACCTTGATGGGCCGCATTTTCCCTGGAGCTTTTGCACCCAATCTGAAATGTTTAATACTAGTTGAGTCAAATTCAGATGCAACACTTGCTAAAATTGCCGTTATTATGCCTCCATCATGTGTTTTAATCTGCTGGGTTTGGTTGGATTCAGCCTCGGGAGCGTTGAAAATAATAAAATTCTTTTTCCTTAGGAATCTTTCATTTATTTCTTCAACTGCCGTGTTAATATTGGACTTATCAGCCATACGCTCACGCTACTCAATTGAGGTAACCCTCTGGTCGAGATTATCTAGCCTAGGGTCTATAGCAGAAAGTTTCTCCTGAATCAACTTTATTTCAGATTTAATTGATTTAGTATCCTTCGGGACGCCCTTCAAATTATTCACCATAGACGCTAGATCATCAACCTTAGCCATTAGCACACTCAGAATGGCAGGTATGTCCGCTGAGACCGGTCTAGCGCCGCAGTACACCCTAGCGCAAGACCATTTTTTGTTGTTAACACCAGCCAACTTGAAATATTCTGGTTTAGAAACCCCGACACAAGGTCGGTGGAACCACCTGTTACAGAGGCTATCGTACTGAAGGCCCTCATCATCATCTCCGACCTTCCTTACACATACAGAGCATATTTCTTGATCTTGGTTACTCATTTTTATATGAGGGTGTACTGAGCAAAAATTCCTCGTGACACACTAATCCAGTCTGAGACAGTTACTCGATCCACCGCCCAAACCTTTAAAATGATGTGTAACTGATTCAAAACTCACTGAACATATAGGGAAGTCAGGATGTTGCTGAGAGTGTAGACTATTTAGCCGTCAAAGAAGACGTTGCCCTCATGCACTAGGAAGTAAGTCTATGTTGCACTTGATTTTATGTTTTATGAAATTATTCTGTGTTTACAATATTCATATTTACAAAGTTTGAAATTTTTGCAAATTGTTCATTAAATACTTCTTGAGATCTAAAATGATAACTAGAATAGTTCTAAATTATATTAATCCGTGGACAAAAGTAAAGTTCTTTTTACATTTTGATGTAACAGCTGAATAATCTCATATAAAGCTCAATAATAGCATGACCAAACCACATAAATAAACATAAACTACATACACAAGGAGAAAGATACATTCGATGTCGAAGTTCAAGTGGAGACGCTTGTTGGCAAAGTTCTTGCGTACAGCAATTAGTGAGCCTCCTCCGGACCTCTTGCTGCTAGTAGCCTCGGACCTATCACAACGATGTAACGTAAAATCCGTGCCACCGACTAGTTCAGAATCAGAGATATCCGAAGAGAGGTTTGTTTCACATAGTAAGATGATGTCATCGAGAGTAGTGGAAAGGTTATTTTTAGTTTCAATGAGCTTAGAGCGGAGATAATTGACATTCTGATAGAAAACATTAATAGAGGTGGATTGGTGTCTGCCGCTCGAGCTTATTAGTTTTTTTGGACGATCTTCGGTGTTCCATTGACAAATTTGATAGTTAAATTAGCCTCGCCTGCATCCTGTCTTGATTTAAGAGTTGCACGAAGTTGCTCCAAGTGTTTCCTTTCACGGGGTGTACGATCGTGTGAAACTGATATTCCTTCCAAAGAACTAGGGAGTATGTCAGCTTTGAAATTTTTAAATATATGGGTGCTGCACTTTGAGAGGGCGTGCAAATTACGAGGGGGCGAACTTTGCCGCGATAAAATGGCAAACTTCAGTTATCTGAACTCCAGATTGCATATGACTAAGGAAGGCCATTATGAGTTTGGCATCATGATGTCTACTTCTAAGGATGATGAGGTCTGGTTTGGCTCGGCCAGGTTGTAAACGATGACAATTTTCAAACGCCAATTTCGATCATTGCATTCGGAGATAATGTCCTCACATAGATCACCAGCAGAATTGTTTTCCTTCATCGATTTAATTTCTGACTCGAATTTGTCAATATGAGGCTCAAGTTCATTCAATTTCGTGGTCACCAATTGAATATCCTGCTTAATTAAGTTGAGTCCATCAGATAATTCAGTCCTGGTAGCGAGAGAGGACAATTTGGAGAGGATTGTATCTAACTTTGTTTCCACAGGATCAGCTGCAGCTCCTTTGCAATCAATCCCTGTACAGCTCCATTTTATATTGTTGTCACTACTAATGCATTGGTACTCAACTTTGGACATTTTTAAGCATCCACGATGAAACCATCCATTACAACCATCATCGCAATTTATCCCCTCATCAGAGTCCAAGACTAATTTTACACAAATGGGACAAGCAGTCTCCATAATTACAACAGAGATGAGGCTCAAGGGTTAAATGAAGAAGTAGAATTAAAATAGTGTGATTTAATACAGCAATTCCCGCACAAACCAGTAGCTAATCGATCTACCACTGAATATGTGCGTAGCCGTTACAGTATAGAAGTAGAAACAGCTATTATAAATAGTTAGGTGTTTTTCAGACTTAACCTCACTTACTAAGCAATCAAGAGTTCAAGGAATTAATGTACAGAATGAAATATATACAAACCGTCCATAAGTCTACACGATTAGTTTAGTAAATTTCAACAAATTAGAACAAAAAAATAAAAAGATAAGAACAAATTAAATAATTAAAACGAATAATTTACTAAGAGAAAAATTATATACATACTTTCTAGTTTAGCACATCAGCTAATTTGCTTTTCAAAAATATATATTTTATTGGCCTTACCTTAAAGTATAATGGTAGTTGTAATGTTAGTATGTAAAATTTGTTACATATACATTGGTGATAAATGTACTGATCAGTAAATTAACTGTGTTGCTCACTTTAAAAAAATATTATTTACGTTGTTTGTTTCAACACAGACTTTTTACAATATAAATATTAACCTCAATCTAGAAAAAAAAAATATTTAATATAACATTTAATTTCACCATAAATTAAACTAACTACAACAATAACTGTCACTTAGCATCTGTCACTCGTGTATAACAACTGTCATAATTGTGAGAAATGTTGTAAAGTTCTTTATTATAATATGTTCTTTATTATAAATAATAAAGAGGAAAAAGTGGATACCAAACTTAACATTAGAATCTTAGCTTTAAAGTGATATATAACAAACATAGTTCCGATGCTTAATGAATTAACTTTAATAAGATATCGTTATCAGTCACATTGTGACCAATGGCAATTGACGGATAGCTTCCATCGGTCATAATGTATTCGATCAGCAGTTATATAGTTAATCCATTGACAACTCATCAAGAGATAACTTGTGATTTTAAACATTATTATTTAATGACCATAACTTATTATTTTGAATTTATAATATATATTGAATATGTCAACAAAAACACTATTTTGACATTTCAGTATTGATGCGTAACCTTGATCTTGACTGTCAGCAGTCGGCATGCATTGTTGTTTAGGTGGGGTTAGTTTGTCAATTGCTATGATGTTTTAGTTAAAAAAAAACTATTGTCGTGTATTATTCACAGCTGTAACTTTATAAATTACAAACATAATAAGGTTATTTATTTAGATTAGCGTTAGTACGTTCTGTTTGTTTACATTTGTTTGCATAAAATTGCTTTATTCTATATATAGTAAATATATTCCTTTTATGAATTTTATATGTAAAATTACTTTTTCATATAAATTAGAAAACATATAGGCATAAAAAATATTATAATACTCAGGTTCCCATATAAAAAGATTTGTATTCAAAACCCAGTTTTTGGCATTTGTAGTATTTAAAAAAATAATTTAAAAAAATGATGTACCAAAACAAATAAAAGTTTTCCATGACCCATCCACACACCCGTAAACGAACAGTGGTATTGATCCACCCGCCCACCCTTACACTTACAGTGGTATTGACCAACCCGCCCACCCTTACATGTACAGTGGTATTGACCAACCAGCCCACTCTTACATGTACAGTGGTATTGACCAACCTGCCCACCCTTATACTTACAGTGGTATTGATCCACCCGCCCACCCTTACACTTACAGTGGTATTGACCAACCTGCCCACTCTTACATGTACAGTGGTATTGACCAACCTGCCCACCCTTACACGTACAGTGGTATTGATCCACCCGCCCACCCTTACATGTACAGTGGTATTGACCAACCTGCCCACCCTTACACTTACAGTGGTATTGACCAACCCGCCCACCCTTACATGTACAGTGGTATTGACCAACCTGCCCACTCTTACATGTACAGTGGTATTGACCAACCCGCCCACCCTTACACTTACAGTGGTATTGACCAACCCGCCCACCCTTACATGTACAGTGGTATTGACCAACCAGCCCACTCTTACATGTACAGTGGTATTGACCAACCTGCCCACCCTTACACTTACAGTGGTATTGATCCACCCGCCCACCCTTACATGTACAGTGGTATTGACCAACCTGCCCACCCTTACACGTACAGTGGTATTGACCCACCCGTCCACCTTTACACGTACAGTTGTATTCCCAACTTATATTTCAAGTAGCGGCATCGTCTCGATAGTTGGCACTAATGGCGCAGTGCTGTAACCCAGCTATATCAGGATAAGGTGTTGTGGAAATTGTAGGAGATAGGCCATGTGCTCAGTCCTTTAAATACATGACATCCATTCAACGGTTGCTATGGGCGTGGACACTACCAGAGAGGTCTGGGGTGTGAGAATTTTTTTGGAAGTCAGAGTATGGATGTTGTGGAGAGGTGAAAACTGAGTATCTGACTTGTCAATTAACTGAAATTTAGACTGATACTACGTGGTTCGGATTGCGTGTAAAGCTGTAAGTCCTAAGTTGCCCTGGCTATTAATAAATGTCCCTTTCTGAGGAACAGCCTAACTCAGTAACAATACTATGTAGATCATCCAAACTCACACTACACTCAAGTAAACATCCACATTCGCTTTAAAATATGAACAAAGTTGTGTATCATATTATCTAAGAATAAGAAAGTAACTCAACATAATCCACTCCTTATGATGATGGTTCATTCCACCGACGACAATCTTAGAGTCTGATACCAGAAACTTCTCTTGACCGTCAAACATATCACAAGTTAATGCCCAGTTGGTTTTCAATGAAAATTTGTTTGAAATTAGCTTGGAACTAGTTAAAAAGGTTGTTTTATAGATTTAAGTTGCCAAGCACGTTGTTTATCTTGCTAAATGGGAAGATTTTAAGAAAATAAAATATTTTTAAACTCTCCGAGAAATACCTCTTTAGTCAACTTTTTTAAATTTTTCGTAAGACGCCGATTGGCAAGTTATGGGCGAATATGGATTTCGAATGAGTGTTCATGAGTGAATGTAGTCATTGTTACAAACTAAGGCTGACTTCCTTAGAAAGCCTCATTAATTAATAGCCCAATGACTAATGAACAGCTGGTGGCTATCAGCTGATTCCTTTTAACTTTGTTATGACTCTGATTGGAATTGAACTCGGAACCTTTAGCCTATGAAGCTGGAATTCAATCACCTACGCTACCAACCAATATCTGGAGGAGTTATGAAGCACAGCAGTGGAAGCATGATGGGGGTTGCTATAATTGAGCCATTGATAATCATCATTGCCTTGTTTAGTTGGACATTAATCTCTTGTAAATATGTCTAATGTCAAGCAACACTGGAGGATAATACTCAGCAGTGGATTGCTAACCAGGTACAAAGCTGTTGTTATTTGTTGGCTCCGCACAATGACCCAGCTGCAAGTTACTGTACAATGTTCCCACCTTAGCTAATTTTTTTAGTAGGTGGCTTTTAAACAGAGACATCGATCTAAACTGACTCGCAAGTACTGTGGATGCTCATTGTGTTTCAGCCTACCACCATCGCAAAAAATATTCTATTTTTGATTAGTTGGTCTATTACTCAGACTAGCTAATGAATAATGTGCAATAATTAATTCATATTCGTCTTGAAATAGGCAACAAGTTGTGTCACCGTCTCATATGTAAGAATAAATAATTATGAGGAACAATGCAACAGTATATAACAATATAAACTCTTATGATTAAATATTGTTGCCTACAATTAATTAATTATCCTGTTGGAGACTAGAGTAATAGTGGTAATGTAGAATCTCAATGACAAATGGTAATGATAGTTTAACTATACCTGATGGAAAAAACATAGCCTAATAAGAGCAAAAATAAAGTTGATAATTTTAAAGCTAGCTTTATGACGAGCGTTCAAGGAGATAAGTTACTCTGTCTTCTTGGTTTCAATTTTCTGGAAGAGAATTAGAGGCAGCCAGCAATTTCCTCTGAACGGTTGTAGAACATGTGGATGCTGTTGCAAAAGTTGTTTCCGTACTGAAGCATTCTAGCGATGAGGCTGTCTGTGGTAGTGTAGGCCAGCATGTAGTGTCACCTCCCAGATACTTTCTGAGAATGAGTTCCAGCTAGTTTATGAATGTCCACTATAGGTAACAGAGTAGGGTATTTAACTAGTCCATTCAGTAGCTTCTGATTTTTAGTTCTTGTAGGAAGAGGTCAGCTCACCTACCCTCCCATACACGAACAGTGGTATTGACCCACTCACCTAACCATACGTCTACAGAGATATTGACAGGTACAACCTGGTACTGTTGATCTTGTCTGATCCCTACAAAACACAGACAATTCTTTTGAATGGTCTCTAACCAGTTAATGAGGTTAGTTAGTAGGGAGATCAAATAGGGTTGGCGTACTTTAGCAGTTGAGGAATGAGAGAACAAAATAGAGTTCAGAGTGCTGTAAGGCACTAAAAGACTTTTTGCTCTTATGCACAATGCTGAAAGGCAATTTAACTTCAGCCAATGAAGTTAAGTGGACCCAGTACACCATCAGCTTTCCACTGTGCAATGAGAATGGAATTGTCTACCTTGTCGAATGTCTCGGAAAAGTTAACATAAGCAACATTTAGTTGTTTGCCACTCTCCATAGCTGAACACATGGCTTTTGAAGATTAGAAAGTTGGTAATAATAGACCTTGAATCAGTAAAGTCATGTTGAATACTGTGTAGGACTCGACAAGCTCACTCCGACTCAAATGTCTCCAGCCTCACTGTCAACACAGCACGTCTCAAAGCTCCCAGTCGTTTGCAGAAAAAGTCAACTCCACTGCACACCTTGTTGCTAAGCCGAAGTATTCTTGGGACAGAGCTGAACTGCAGATAGTTGCGGTTTAAGTGGCCCAGCTCAGACAGGCGGCGCAACCTTGTGGCAGAAGGGAGACGAAATGCAATTCGCTCCAAGAGAGGGGGTAGACTACCACAAAGTTGAGAATCTTGTAAAGAAAGACAACATCTGCAACCTCCCTTGTAACGACCAGTGGATGTAACCGGAGCAAGTTCAGATGCCTATCAGGCTCTCTCCAGTCCAAATACCTAAGGAATTTATTTTGCACAGACTGCAGTCTGTCCGTTGGTAAGGAGACCAAACAACTGAAGCGTATTCGAGCAGCTGGAGGACAAGGGACTTGTAGAGGAGTACAAGAGCATTAGAGCTAAGGCTGTGTATAGCAGTTCTCATAATCAGCCCCATCATACTAGACGCTCGGCAGCATAATTGGTCAATATGGAGACTGTAGCCAAAAGAGGAGACGAGAATTATTCCAGAATCTTTGATGGATGTACAATGATCAAGAAGCTTGTCATCAAAGAAGTAGTTAAAACCAATTGTGGAGATGGTTCTCTTGAATGTCATTAGCTTGGTCTTGCTGGCGTTAATGGACATCCCGTTGCACTGACACCATTTCGATACACAGTAAATTGCTTGCTGAAGATTTTCGCTGTCTGCGCTGGAGGATACTTCAAGAAAAAGTTTTATGTTGTCAGCAAACAATAAGAAAGTTTGTTTTAAGTTTAAATCCAGAGAAAGTTTAAGAGTTACTGTACTATCAAAAAGAGAGACCAGATAGAGATTGTGAATATACAGAAGAGAAATAATCTGGAGAATGTAGCTACCAGTATCCTCATAAGTAGATTAGTTTTTCATTGCTCAGTTAATTGGCTCAAACTGTGAAAGCACTGGTCTCTAAATTATAAAAATTCCTCTTGTAAGTTCATACCGTACTTTATTAATTACTCACATTTGTACATATAAGATAAGTAATTTTGTTGTATTTGTATTTATATTATAGACTCGGCATATACCCACAGGCATTAGCTCATGATCAGTGATTAGTATTGTTTATAATTTTATTATAACCTTGTTTTATGAGGGAAATAAAGAATTATTATTGTTACTGAATGTGAGAACAAGGTCATTAAGTTTAACAAACAGATATTTTTTTACTGTTGAGCATTTTTTATAAACTTTTGTATTCTTAAGCAACTTATTAAAGTTCAGTACAGTAATAATGTCAGTAAACTTATACGTTTTCTTTTTTCTTGTTTTCTGATAGTATGGACTTTTCACAATACAGCCTCTGTTGGTCCACATTTATTTGAGTTTGTAGGACTCTATTGGGGTTTACATAGTTTAGAAAGTTAGGAAATGTTTTGTGCTCTAGAGAAAAATCAGAGACAGAAGCAATATGATAAGAAAGATGATAAAAACATCTTTTTGGTAGAAAAATTGTAAATCAATCCTATCCTAAGGAGTATCTTAAATCGCTGTATGATTTTTTTATAACCTCTTTTCTTGAATCAGTACTATAAATTATTTTTCATTTTTTTCCATTTGAAAAATTTGTACTTTTGCTGAATGAGGTAAAGTGTAAGTCACTCTCATATATTTGAAAAATATGAATTGAATAAAAAAAATTTTATATCTGATGAGAAGTTTGAAGTTTTGTTGTGAAATTTTTTTTTAATTTCAGTAAGAAGTCGGCAACTACCAGTTTTTTTACATTCAAAGTAGTTTTTACGATGTTTAGCGAATTTATTAAAAAAATTACTGATTTGCCTCATTTAACTGAATGAAAGTTTTAAAAATTCTCCTGGAATGAGTGGTAGGTGATAAAATAAACACTAAGGATCTCTGGAATGTTTTGCTTGTTAATGTAGTTCCTAATTACCTCTTTGCTAATGATTGGAAGTTCTCATGTCAATGGTAACTTAGCTTCGTCCATGTTTTGGGCCTAATCCTTGTTAAAGGACATGCATTTTAACTAAGCAGCAAGATTGTATTACAAAAATTGTTTAGTTTGAATTTATTACATTCGTTTAAATTCAAATTCGTAAAACATTCAAATTTATTACTTCTACTTAAAAAAGATCATTCCAGGATTCGCCTTTCAGAGAGTTGTAACATACTGAATTTTATCATATAATGTGAAGGATCTTTTTCTCTGATGTTATGGGTGGTGGGACTTTGTTTTCAAGTATTTTTTTTTTTTTTTTCAGTATCTAAGTAGAAGTTGAAAATATTCATCAATATTTTCTCTTTCCTCTCAAAATCCCTACAAACCTACTCCCTGCCTCACTCCATTAATTGTATTCCACTCACTCATACACAATCACTCACCTTCTTCCTTGCTCATACAAAAATCCTGACTCTAATGCCACCTTCCTCCCTTGCTCATTCACACACTTACACACCTTTCTGTCTTGCTCATACACACTTATGTGTGCCACCTTCTTACCTTGCTCCCCCACACACTCACAGAAATATGCACCCTCCTCTCTTGCTCATACACACACCCTCATTCACTCTTATATACACAATATTTCCCCCTTGCTATGCACACATCCTCATTTACACACATTCTATAATCCTCATATACATATACTAATTTACTCAAACACAAGCTCGTATCAAACATTCGCATATATACTTCATATACAAAACACATCCAAACAACACAAAAAAGGTGTGTAGATAGTGCATGCACATAGTGCTGTAACCCAGCTACATGGGGACAAAGTGTTTGGGAGATTGTAGGCGATAGGTTGGATGCTCGGTCCTCTTAATACCGACATGGCGTCTGCTTGGTGGTTGCTATTGGCATGAACACTACTAGAGAAGTCTGGGGTGTCCATGTTGGGTGGTAATCATTGTGCGGATGTTGTGTGGGGGAGATAACTGAGTATCAGGCTTGTCAGTTAGCTGAATATCAGATCAGCACTACGTGGTTTGGATTCCACATAAAGCTGTAGGTCCCCTAGTTGCCCTGGCTGTTGGGCTATTAATAAATTGCCCTTTCTGAGGAACAGTTGAACTCAGTTAGTAACCAGACTACACTCATATAACCATTCATATTCGCCTTAAAATACCAACAACGTTGTGTTGGTGTCTCATATGTAAGAATGTAAGTAAAGTCTCACCCCGCACTATTTTGACATAACACTTATTTACCCATTACTCATCCCTGTTGTAAATCAAAGACCCATTATTGAACCAACTGACCAGTCAAGTTACATACCCCTTGTGCAGTACCAGCAAGTAGTTGGAAGCTTTAAAGAGTTCATATCCTGCATACTCAGAATGCGTAGATGTTATGTTTGCTATTATTACTAGTTTTATTATTGGTAGACACACTACAGATTTCATTGTTACTTTTTTATAATAACTCGTATACAGAAAAAATAAATATCCTTTAAAGTTGTTTATTGCAGACAATTAATCCACACTTAATTTATTTTTAGTGAAGCAGCTGAGTAATTTCAGATGCAACAGCAACGCATATGCAGCAACACGTCCGAACCTGAAGCTCACGAGTAACACCAAAGTCATATGCCAAGGCTTTACAGGAAAGCAGGGAACTTTTCACAGCAAACAAGCAATTGAGTATGGCACAAATGTAGTCGGTGGAGTATCTCCTGGTAAAGGAGGAAAGACTCATTTAGATAAACCTGTCTTTAACTCCGTAAAAGAGGTATGTATTTTCTTTATGTTTTGTAAATAGTATACGAATGACTAAGTAAAAGAATTATTCAATTCTTAGTCTAATGTTGAGCATAAGTTGAAATCACTTTCATACTTTTTACGAAAAAAGGAATATGCTTAAGAAGTTAAGTAGTCCATCACAATAAGAATATGTATATTTTAATATGAATGCATGTACAGTATAATGAACAGCAGAGAACCCAAATTACGTGAAGTGGTTTTTTTTTCTCCTTTACATAGTGCAAAAAAGTTTCAGGATTTTGGGTGATGACTTGATCCGTTTGAGAATGTTGACATCACCCATTTAGTAGAGCTCTGCTCTGCGTCATGATCACTTTCATCTCCAAACAATATAAATAAATAAAGAGTAGACTCATTCATTTTGAACACTAAACAATCCTAATACTTTATTTCTATGGCAACTAAATGATAATATTTACTTTCACAACACTCTACTAATAATGCACACTGTTTGTTTACAAACAAACAGCACTTAGTTCTATGTGTCTGTTCGCACCATTCAGAGATAGACGGTCGGCTGATGCAATGTAGCAGCCAAACCTAAATAGACATGCTGTACACCTTAGCAACGATACTTTTCTGCATAATATCCGCATAAGCCTATGTAAAAACTATCGTAGTTATCGATAATACTTTGTTTTGTATAAATAAATACGTGTATACGACAAGTTATTTTTATTCTTAAAAGTTACATATTAAAAGAAATAACAATGTGGCTGTTTCGTGTTTTCCTCATCATCATAATTTGTACTTATGCCTCCTGTCAAGTTTAAATGAAATATTCCTGAACTTCTGGAAATTATATATACAGTAAAACCTCCTTAATCCGGCATTCTATAGTCCGGAATTGTCTATAATCCGGCATCAACGGCAAAAGACACAAATTAAAGAATTGCCTTCACAATGAACATTGTAAAGTGAGCAACTCGACAGCTAATTAAAAAAATAGTTGTAAGAAGCAAGTAGATATTAGATCTTTTTTCCAGCCATCTACCAGTGCTGTTGGTAAAAACCACAAATACTATAGTACAGTACTGTACTGTATTTTATACTGTATTCAAATTTAATTCTTTATGTACTGTACTTAAAAATGCATATTAATATCTCTCCTGTAATTATATATTAATTTATATTGTTTAAATCATCCATGTTTAAATAATATATACATACAGTGACATTTTCTTGTGCAAATTATGTTATTTTTTGTACTCCTCCTGTATCTTTATAAATAACCTCCGTAGTCCGAAATTTTCTTTAATCCGGAAAGTGTCAAGTCCCAAACCTGCCGGATTAAAGAGGTTCTACTGTATATCACTTGTGTTTTTAGTTTAGTTTAACTTTTTTTACACTTTTTAATTTAAAAACAAATTCTACTGAATCTTTTTAATCAAATACTACTGAATCAGAAATTTATTACAGATTTTTGTAAGGTTTTATTAAATTGGCCTAAATTAATTGACTATTGGTATAAGTTTTCAGATGTTTGAATTTTTGCAAAATAACAATGTACTGTAGCATAAATAGGCCTAAGTATTGTTGTTTAGACTGATTATAAAATGTATGAAAAAATGTGTCTCTTTTTCAAAATTTTCGATTTAAAACATACCTAAAAAATTTGTTTAATGATTCTGGTTGGTTACACAAATGTAGGCGAAAGAAGCAACAGGAGCTGAAGCAACTGTGATCTACGTTCCCCCTCCAGGTGCAGCTAAGGCCATTCTGGAAGCTCTTGATGCCGAGATGCCCTTAATTGTGTGCATCACTGAGGGCATTCCTCAACAGGATATGGTTAGAGTCAAACACAGACTGGTGCGTCAGAACAAATCTCGCTTAATTGGTCCAAACTGTCCTGGAATCATTGCTCCTGAACAGGTAAAGGAAAACGATTTCTGAAAGCATTTACAATTTTGAAGAATTAATGGAAAAAATCTAATACTTGATCCGATAAATCCTAATAAGAACTGATATACACAAATGAATAGCTAGCTAATAAGAATCATAACCTCTTTTGTAGTACTTATTAATGACGCAACATTATATTATATGAATAAACTAATGTCCAGATCAGTTTTCTCTGACGAAGCAGTTATTTATCCTTCTAATTATGTCGGCTGTCACTTTCAGAGCTCAGTACTTGGTAGAGTCAGTTCAAGTACTGAGACATCTTATAAAACCTGAAAAATTTCACCGTTTGAAAGAAGAATAATTTACTGCATTGATCTTGATGATGGCACTTGATGCCGAAAATGTTAGATGAGAATCAGTAACAAAGGATTGTTTTTATTTATTTATTTATTTTTTATTTATTTATTCATAAGACGCCGATCGTCAAGATATGGGCGAATATGGATTTCGAATAAGTGTGATGAGTGTAGATGAGCGAATGTAGTCATTGTTACAAACTAAGGCTGACTATTCCTTAGAAAGTGTCATTAATTAATAGCCCAATGACAAATGAACAGCCGGTGGTTATCAGCTGATCCTTCTCAAAATGTGTTATGACTCTGATTGGGATCGAACTGAGAACCTTTAGCTTATAAGGCTGGGATTTAACCAACTACGCTACCGACCAATATTGATTGACAAGGTAACTATAATTCATGTCAAATATTAGGTCAACATGAAATCTGTCCATATGTTTACATGAAATAAACAGAACATTCATTAATAGCACATACAAGTCTCAAAGGAGTTTTTTGTCTAAAAATGTCTGTATCCTTAATTTTTCTTTTAGTCATTTGTCTTAAACTCAGGAAAGTATAAATAGTGTTTGTATATGTATCAATGTTCAAAGCTTGGAACTATTTCCTGTTAATCCAATCATGAATAAAATAAAATGTACATAAATTTACAATTATACATTTTAATTTATTGCAATTCATTTTCAAATCTATCAGACTTTTATAATATTGAATTCCCAAACTTTTTGCTTTTTAATTCATGTTCTTAAGAGGGCTTAAAACTCCTGTGCTGAGAAGCATAAAAACTGCTTTGTGCGATCCAAGATACTGCCTTTATTTACTGTTGTAAAATTAGAAATGAAATATCTATGTAAAGATAAAGACTTTTTTGACTAGAATCTATTTTTGGAATTTTAGAATTCTTCTTTATTTTGATTTTATAGGCTATTGTAGTTACCCAATATTCAGATATGTGCCAAAATTAATTTAGAGCTGATATCGAAATTTTAAAAAGCGATTCTAGTCAGAAATTTATCTTGTTTAAATTTAGTTTTGGTTTTAGATCGATATCTTCAAAAGTTTAGTCGATCTAAGAAAAACATGAACTTCTTAGTCGTGGATTTTACTACTTCATTCATAAAAATCTGTCTTCATTCAACTTAACATCGATGGATGCAATGTAGGCTTACAACTGATATGAGTTTCACTTTACAGACTGCTTTCCTTAATTAGAGTTAGTCGATTTAATTTTTTAATTGGCTAATTTCGTTTAAGTTATACTAAAATGTGCGTTGTCAAGTGGTCCCTAATGTAATATAACCATAAAAAATTCGTAATGACAGTGCACTATATTTATTATGGCATGACAAATACTGTAATAATCATCCACCAATAAGAATACAACATGTCTATGAAATAAATCATAACTACATTAACGAATGCGTACAATAAAGAAAGTAATTCAATAATTCCGGCTTGTTCTAAGGTTATAGTAATCCAAAACCTCAATGTCCTCCTCTCAGAATCTTCCATCAAAACATATATGATATCAGAAACAACAAAGACCTACTGGAAGTGCACCTTCAATGTGAAAGTCCTGATATATTGTGTCTTTCAGAACATAATCTTAAACAAGAACAATATGATTGTTTCTCTCTTCCTGGATATTCACGTGTTTCGGCATATTGCCGAGATCTGAGGAGAAGGGGGGGATTTGTATTCTAGCTAAAGTAGACATCGAGTTTGAGCAATTAGATGTTTCCCAGTTCTGTTCAGAAAGCTACTGTCATATAGATGCTGCAAGGTTCAATCATTCAAATTCCAAAAAACTTCTAGTTGTTGCAATCTACAGAATTCCTGGTAATGGATACAAACAATTTATTGAGGGCTTAACGCAATGTCTTGACTGTGTTCTGGTTGGATCCATGCCTGCAGTTGTCATTGGACACTTCAATACTGATGTTTTGAGCAATGGGCTTGCAAGTCGGTATTTTATACATACATTGCCAACGTATGGTTTGAGATATACAATATTTATTTATTTATTTATTTATTTTATAATGCTACAAAACAGCAAAAACACCAATTACATTGCAGCATTAATATTATAATATTTAAATATTTAAATATGCACATGCAGTTCATTATCTCTCAGTCCAACAGTTCCACAATACACGCATTATTCATCATAAAAATGGCGTGTTTAGATTAACAATTTACACATAGATATAACAAATGACAGAAACCAAAAATGAAAACACAAGACTATATAATAAATATAACATGAATAAATATAACATGAACAAAAATCAATAAATACATAAATACTCAGACTTATCCTAATTTGTAACCAATAACATATTTTAAACTCTGTAATACTGAATAACAAGCAACATTTCATAAACAATTAATCTCAATTAATATCAATTGTCAACAATCTCAACTAAAGTATTTTTAAAAGAATCAAGTGAGTTATAAAAAATGTCAAGTGAAGGTGAATTAACATTGTATAGTCTAATCATTGTATTTAAACTGGAGAAATATCCAAGGTTAGTGCGAGAGTATTTCGGAACAAATAACATAAGGCTACGGGAGTTTGGACGGGGGATGGCAAAGTCCAGTTGAGATAACAGCTTGCTATCATCGAGTACCCCACCCACTAACTTGTGAAGATAGATAAGCATGCTAATCTTGCGTCTTTTTGACAAACTTGCAATATTGAAGATATTTAGTAATTCTGAATATGGAACATCTAATGTATAGTGACCAAATGCCTTATAATATAAAAACCTCAAAAACTTTTTCTGTACTGCTTCAATCATATCTATGAGATAATTAACATGAGGATTCCATATTACAGCTCCATATTCAAGTCTAGCTCTAACAAGTGAAACAAAGACTGATTTAATTGCTTCCAAACTATTTAAAAAATTTCCGCATCTTCTTATAAAGCCTAATATTGAATATGCCGATTTGCAAATTGAGATAATATGTTCAGTAAAACTTAATTTTGTGTCAAATAATACACCTAAATCTCTAACAGTTGATTTCCTATTTAATTGTTTTCCCCCCATGTCATAATTAAATTTAATTATATTTTTGTCTGGTTTTCTGGAAAATGACATAACAACACATTTTTCAAGATTAAATTTTAAATTTGAATTGCTCCACAATACAAGTGCGTTAAGATCTTGTTGTAATTTATAGCAATCACTAACATTGTTTATCTTCGAAAAAAGTTTCATATCATCCGCATAAAGCAGTAATTCACTGTTTTTAATATGTGTTCCCACATCATTGATCATAATTAAAAATAACAATGGACCTAAATTTGAGCCTTGCGGGACACCTGAGCCAGCTATGTATCTACTAGAGGTAAATCCTGCAAAACTAACAAACTGACTTCTCCCATGTAAATAAGTTGAAAAAAATTTCACACACTGATCATTAAGTCCATAATAATTTAGTTTACTAAGCAGACTCAAATGATTAACTCTGTCAAACGCCTTTTGAAAGTCTGTATAAATAACATCAACTTGGATGTTGTTGTCAACAGCATAATTGCAATACTGCGAAAAATTTAACAAATTGGAGTTTATTGATTTATTCGGAAGAAAGCCGTGTTGACATTTACTAATGTATTTGTTAATATAAGAAAACAATCTATTATAAATTATTGACTCAAATATTTTAGCAGGAGGTGATAACACCGTGATAATATCAGACTATACTAGAGAATTAAAAACTCCAAGTCCTCAATAGATAACATATTCACAAACATCCATGAATATGAAATACATAGTCAAGTTGTTGTAGCTGCATAATCTGACCATCATGCTCAGGAAGCTATTCTCACTTTATCTTTACCAGATCCATAAAATGTTCCAAAATTTAAAGTTTGTAGAGCATTCTCTGATGAAAATATTCAAATTTTTAAAAAGCTTTTGAAAAGCGAATCTTGGAACTCTGTTTTTTTTGGCTCAGGACATTGATTCTGGGTTCAATGAATTTCTTGACAGTTTAAAACACTTGTTTGACATTTCCTTTCCATTAAAAACAAAAAAAATTGTCAACAAAAAACACAGCAGTAAAGTTCATCTTGATGCAGGGACTTGGGCACTGAGAGAAGAAGTTTTGGAACTCTATTTAGACACAAAAGATCTTGACTTTAACCATCCTCAAAGAGCTCAGTGTAGGAGATTGAGACACCTTTTATGTAGAGTGTGCGCAAATGTAAATCAAAGGCTGCGCTCAGTAAGATTCGCCTGTCATCTAACAAAACTAAATGTATTTGGAGTATAGTCAATAGTTGTACATTTTCTAACTCAAAAAAATCTCTTAGTCCACCTCAAATCAGCTTAATTAGAGAAGATAGCACGAGTGAAATAATAAGTGACCCTTATAAAGTAGCTGACAATTTTAACTCGTTTTTCTCTTCAATAGGCCATCTCGACTCTAATCAAAATCAGGATCAAATGTGTTAATCCATCTAGTAACTTGCAATTTTACCCTCCGCCAATTACTTCTTCCATGTTCCTTTCCGAAGTGACAAATGAAGAGGTGGAAAGAGAGATCCTGGCTCTGAAATCTAAACATTCCTTGGGGTCAGATGAAATCTCTTCATATGTGTTGAGACAGGTCAATGATCTTATATCAAAACCACTTACATTTCTCATTAACTTGTCATTTGAAACAGGAAAATTTCCAGATTCTCTTAAACATTCAATAATTAGACCACTATATAATAAAGGAAACAGGGAAGATTGCAGTAATTATAGGCCAATCGCCCTTGTCTCAACATTGTCAAAAGTCTTGGAAAGAGTGTTCTTGTCTAGATTATTGTCTTTTATTGGAAAAAATAACATCTTATCAAGTAGTCAGTTTGGCTTTACTAAAGGCAAATCGACAGCAGACGCTGTAATACATTAATTTCGTCTATTTCCAAAGCGCTAGATACAGGAACACCAGTCATTGGACTCTTTTTCGACTTAAAGCAAGCCTTACACATGGTGGATCATGACCTATTGTTGGCTAAAATCGACAGGCTTGGAATAAGAGGAATTTCCCAATCTTGGATTAACACATATCTTCGGGGAAGAGTTCAGTCAGTAAAAATTCCATTTATGAACAATAATAACTATATCAAATGGGCTGAATCTTCTTCTGTTCCCGTTCTTAAAGGGGTTCCTCAAGGGTCGGTGCTTGGGCCTGTATTGTTTCTTTTATATATTAATGACTTGCCATTGAAAATATCCGACAAAGGAAGTAGGGTGTGTTTATTTGCGGACAATACGTCTCTGTCATTAACTGGTAAAAATCGATCACAACTTGAAGAAACAATATTCAAGAAGTCTAGTATTCTACTTCAATGGTTTTCCCATAACCGTCTGACAATAAATAAAAACAAAACCAAGTTTATAGAATTCCATATCAACAACTATGATCATTATTGCCCCCTTTCTTGCTTTATTGGTGATACATTAACCAGTCCTTCTCTGGTAACGAAGTTTCTTGGAATTTACATAGATAATAACTTGAGATTTAAAGACCACATAGATTCTGTCTGTAAAAAACTAAGTTCTGGTGTATTTGTGTTAAAAGGTCTCTCTTCAACTCTGGATGCATATGCCCTATTAGCCGTATACTATGGTTTAATTTATCCTCATCTTAGTTATGGCATTGAGATTTGGGGCTACGAGAATCAAAGAACAGATCTCGTGTTTAAACTTCATAAAAGAGCTATTAGAGCCATTTTCCATCTTACTCATAGAACATCTTGCAAACCGTACTTCAAAGAAAATAGAATTTTGACTTTTCCTTCTATTTACATAAAAAGATCAGTACTTTTTGTCAGAAATAATATGCATATCTTTCAGACATTCCAGAACGACCACAAATACAATCTTCGCCCTAATCATAACATCAATGGCCTTTCACATAAAACATCATTCTATGAAAGACAGTTGGTGTGTAATGGTTCCAGGCTTTACAATTCGCTACCGAATTCTCTAAAGGCCGAGAGTAGCGTGCGGAGGTTTGAAAAACAGGTTAATGAGTTGTGGGTGCCGGGCTGTCACTACAGCGTTGGGGAATTCTCAAAATAACTTTCTCCTATTTTCTACCACCACATGCTATTAAAAAAAGTTATCTGTCAGTATATTTAAGGTTATTTTTATTCTAAGTATTTTAAATGGCCAATAATATGTTTTTGAACAAATTTACGACTATAATGACGCTATTATGCGGCTTGTTTGGCTGTTTCAATAAAGATTATTTTCTTTCTTTCTAAGCAATAAGTGATTCTAAGTCACTATCTCTATATTCATTCACCTTTATTTTATTTTATAAATATAAAAACAGTAATGTTAACTTGTAATCATTTGTTTATTTTAGTTCATTAATGTTGTGGTAGAAAAATTCAAGGTTATTTATTTGTACTTATCTAGGAAGGTAATTTTTAAGCAAATACGAGGGTCGTCCAGAAAGTAAAGAACAATTGTGCATCACGTGTGTGCCGATCCCCCACCACTGCGACTGCGTACAGGCTAGTTACCTCTGGCTATCCAGTCAGTGTGAGCCAAGTTTCGTTCTTGTGCGGTCACGCGTCTTTGCTCTGTAAATTTTGAAAATGGCGGCGCCCATTGAAAATCCCGCCAAATGCAAAGTGCGCAGTGTCATTCGGTTTTTGAATGCTCAAAATGTTCGGCCTATCGAAATTTATAGGCAAATAAACACTGTTTCTGGTGAGAATGTAATGAACGAATCTTCAGTGAGGAAATAGTGCATTATGTTCAACCAAGGAAGAAGCAATGTGCACGATGAAGAACGGATTGGAAGGTCATCACTTGTGACTGAGGAATTGAAGAAAAAAGTTGACGACAAAATTCAGGAAAACCGGCGATTCACTTTAACCACTTTAAAAGACGCTATTCCAGACGTTCTCGATCTCTCTTATATGAAATTGTGACTGAGCATCTTGGGTATAAAAAAATTTGCGCTCGGTGGGTTCCAAAGTTTCTCACAGAAGTCCACAAGACTAAACGAATGGGAGCAACCCTTGAACTTCTTACTTGATATGATAGTGATGGTGAACAATTTCTCGATCGTATTATGACCGGAGTTGAAACTTGGGTTTCGTACAAAACTCCGGAAACAAAGCGACAATCCATGGAGTGGCATCACTCAAACTCGCCCTCGAAACCCGTAAAAGAAAAATCGAACTGTTTTTTGGGACCGCAAAGGTTTAATCCATGTCGAGTTTTTGCCAAGGAGAGAAACGATAAATTCAGAAGCCTATTGCGAAACCCTTCAAAGACTCAGACGTGCAATACAGAACAAAAGACGTGGCATGTTGTCAAAAAAAGTGGTTTTGATCCTCGACAATGCTCGGCCCCATGCATCGGTACGAACCCAGCAAGAATTTCAAGGTCTAAAGTGGGAAATTTTTGGACACCCTCCCTATAGTCCGGACCTTGCGCCTTCAAATTCAGATCTGTTCCCGAAACTGAAAACATTCTTGGGTGGGAAGAAGTTTGGAAACGATGAAGAACTGAAAGAAGAAGTGACATCCTGGCTCAGATATTTGGCGGCTGAAGAGAATAACACCGGCATTGAAAAACTGATTCCTCGGTACAATAAATGCCTTGACAACCAAGGCAACTACATTGAGAAGTAGGCTAGGTTACTGTGAGTATGTAAATAAAGTTCTGTGTTGTTGTCTTTCGTTTACAATTTTTTATACCAAAACGTTCTTTACTTTCTGGACGACCCTCGTAATTATCCTAAACGGTAACAAGAACAGAAAAATATGACAGCCGGAGGGCAGGGCAAGAATCCTTTTGAGAACTTAAAAGTCATGGGGCGAGGTAGTGTGTGGGAACTTCGTACCACTCCCGTTGTCTTCCGTTGAGCGGCCACGTTGGGCCACATTCTCATTAAGAAGGGTCACTGGTCAGTGGGGGTTGACAGCTATGATCAGAATTAACAAAATTATGAACTGTTAAATTGTATGGTGAAATTCCATGAACAAATATTAAGGTCATCGATTAAGGTAAACGTGGATTACCGAAATCTATTACCAAAACATTCGTAGCCCACGTATTGTACTTATTTTTTATAAATATAATTATTGTACTCTTTGAAATTTGAATTGTGTGATGTTAGCTTTGTATTCAAATTGTTAAACTATTATTACATTGCTCAAATAAATTTAAAATTTCTGCTTGGTTCGGTTTTGCATTAATTTAATGCATTTTCAATTACTTGAGTAACCACTGATCTAATTGGGTAGCTCGTGATCAACTTGTAGGCAGCCACACTGATCAACTTGGGTATCCATTGTGATGGACTTGGCTAACACTCATGATCAACTCGGTTAGTACCCGTGATCAACTTGGGGCAGCCACCGTGATGGGCTTGGCTATCACTCGTGATCAACTTAGCCAACACTCGTGCTCTACTAATTTATGGAAGATTAAAAAAATAAAGTAGTTGTCATCAACCCACCTATAGACTAACAGTAGAAGTGACCCACCCGCCCTTACATGTACAGTGGTAGTGACTCACCCAACCATACACATAGGCCTATAGTAGACATGAGTTTTCTCTTTGGTCAGAATCTACATGAGCGAAACGTCTGGTTATCTTGTAAATATTGTAGATAGTACCTTGACGCGGTTGTCACCGGAAAATGTAGATTCTAGTTATGACACCGCTTAAGCTTAAGTTCTAAGATTTCTCTTTGGGTGTTAGACTCTGTATTTACTGTTTTTTAAATAGTATTCTGGTTTTAATATTGTTATTTAACAAACGTCAAATATAAACTTTTAGTGAATTATATTACTGTATATTACATTATTAAATTAGAATAGGACTATTTTCTTTATGTATATATGTTTTTGTAATATTATGGAATAATTTGTACACATTTCTTTATAGAATAAATATAAGCTGCTTCAAAGTTTAGTTTTATCAATCCCAAGGTAAAAAAAATTTATACAAAAATTTTAATTTCTAGGTCCACATATATTTAATAAATTACGAGAAAATATAAAGCATGCCAAAAAATTTCAACTTATTTCAAACAAAATTAAAACTATGGCTTTATGATAAAGATAATATTAACGATTTACTTATAATACTACACTAAATTTGTTTCTATATTTATAAATCTCTTAATTTGTTCTATAGTTATAATAAATCTGCCTCTGTTTATAAAAATTTTAATTTCTTCTATAAGTCAGATTTGTATTTAAATTTGAAACTTTTCTCAATGACACTGCAGTGGGCCGCTAAGTTTTACTAGTTAATTATAGACTATCCAGTGTAAGTTTTCATGTTTATTTATTTTGTGCTTGTCATCTCTACTTGACACGACGGCAAGTTATTCCAAGTTTGAGAATTGTTATTTTTGTAATTGATTTCTTATTGTGGAATAAATATTTTCTTATATCTTTCTGATAACTTTCTTTTAAAAATGCTTAATACATTTTTACAAGATTTATTTTAGAAAACTAAGTTCATGTATATAGCCCAAACCTAGTAATACATTATTGTAAATAATTCATGAAATGTTTGATAAATCATTTGCCAAATGAATATCTTGCATGTAGTTGCATGAATTGTAATTTTTTATGTATTCTACTAATCTATACATATGACCTTGACCGCTTCTGACTCATTATGTTCCTCGTCGTATTGCTACAGTACTTAGGAATTGCTTTATTTTAATTGTGGGTCATTTTTAATAGGCGTGATTTAAAAAAAATCGACTGTTCATAAGCAACTTTAAAAAATCGTCATATTTAGTAATTTTTGTACGCCTATTTATATCATATTAAAATTGAGCATTTTGAAAAGTAATTGTGTAATAACTGTTTTTGAAATAAAACTGTTATTTTTCTAATTGCAATGGAAAAAATTGAGCAAGATTAAAATAAATTATTTTAATTGTAATTGATATCATTCATACGGTTTTGTTTCATTTGTTTAGGTTTTCGTTTCTGTCCGAGAAATGTTTGCTGTAACAAAATGTCTGCTAATTTTCATGTATTTTAGTAATCCATTTAGCATACTTCCGAAGCAAATAAAAAGTTTCCACATTTCAACTATTTTCAATGTTTGGAAATTGGTGTGTTTATGTTGTAATTGCCATAAAACTACTTAATAGTTTATGTGAAATCATTTTTATTTCATAAAAAATAATTGATACACCGTACAAAATTGATAAAACTTAAGATAAATTGTCAGGTGGTATTTTTTACCATCACAACACATAGAGAATTGTTGTGGCGTTCATTTAATAATATTTTGTTTTCAGCCCCTTCCTACGTGGGTGACAGGAGTGAATTGACAAGAATGAAAAAAGCGTTAATAATCTCTCATTCATTTACTTGTTATGATAGTTCATATGGCGCATGTTCCATAGTGAAGGATACTTTTGCACAGATATAATGAAAGCACTTATATAAATTGAACACAACTGTCAATCACTGTTGCTGTAAACACTTGTGTCGCTACGGGCATGTCCTATGTAAGCTTCGCGGGCAACATCAGCTACACCAGTGACAGCGGCTTCACTTTTCAGGCGACAGCAGCAGCGAGATACAAACTCGCTTGTAGCTACAAAATATGCTCGCAACACACGCAAGTGTCACTCCTGTCGTCCACTTAGGACGCTCCAATGCATTAACATTGGTTTGAAATTTTACTGCTTTAGTCGCGTCGCCCACGTAGGAAGGGCATTAGTCCTCAATGGAACATAAAAAGATATACGAAATACAAAGTTGTTTGAAAATTTACCCTTTTTAATAAATATTTAACCACATAAAAACCAATATTTAGAGCACAATCCAACAGATTTTAGGAATATTTACAAAAATCATGCTTTGTAATGTATGTAATGTAATTTACTTAGTTTTTAGTAAAGCGTATCCTTATGTTTATAAATCAAACTCTTCAATTGCTTGTGAATTGTAGAACATAAGTATGGTAAGCCTATGCCTAACTATGTTAAAATTTAACCATTTTGGGAATCAAATTTTGATAAAAACCGTGATTTTTAAGTTCGTTTTGATTAGAAATTCAATAATTTAGTAGTCGCCTTATTTTCAGTGCATAGTTGGATTAAATGTAGTAAACACGTAAAAATTCTGTATTAGTATTATGTATTACAATATATATTATAAAACGTGTTTTAGGAAATGAAGCGCAGCATTATCGGTACCGACTACAAAATCGCCAATTGTTGAAAAGAGTCAGTTAGCCCAATATTCGTTCAACCAAAGTAGGTCGCACACAAACATATTCGGCGATTGAGGAGAGGGGGAAATTAAACATAGGGATTTTTGATGAATTAAACAATGTTTTGTAAATAATACTATTACGCCGCTAAAATTAAACCTACATCTTTAATTTTATTCTCATTTTAAAGTAGACATTCTGTCAAACAAGAATATATACTTTGTTACTGTATTCAAACAACATATGTTTTGAGAACAACACGGTGATTTAGAAGGCTGTGCAGTCACTTGTTCAAGGTGCGGCATGACCTTGACGTCTGATGATAATCAGTTGATGGGAATCGGTAGTTGTTTACTATTAATCTCAGTTCGATTACATTAATAGTATTGCGAGTTCTTTAATATATGCATTATTTTATTCTTTATTATAAATATGCTTTTATAACTTTTTAATCAAGAAAATTATTTGAATTATGTATTCATAAATTCTGTATAAGATTATAACAACAATGTGTCATTTCCATGGTTACAGTAAACTTAGTTTTTTACTTATAAAAACATATAGATATATAATAACCTCATATATATGTATATATTTAAACTCGGCACAACATTTACAACATAATGGCTATCTCACTCTTTTTATTTGGTGTACAAGGTCTGATGTAGCCCTGTTGGTAGTGTAAAGTTTTCGTTATAAATAATAAAATGTTGTTTTCAATTTAGTAGTAACATATGTTAATATTTTTTTATTTGTGATAATACTTTTCACCATTCCACAACTCGAGACAAACAAATTCATATACAACTTGGTAACCATAGGTAGATATTTAAATTTTTTATCATTTTTTAGAGGAATGCTTGCAAAACATGCAAAAATGGCTCTTCGTTTAGGCTAAATATAGTTATCAGTTAGAGGGTTAATGACAAAACCTGGAATTCAACCAATTGGCAAACCTCTGCCTTAGCTCCATAACTACGGCCACACCTTTGAATTTATATGTTTAAACAACCTTCTGAAAACCATAATGATTTAAATAGAGTTATTGTTAGCTAACAATTAATTGGTTGCTGGTTGGCTGTATTAACATAATACAGTAATATTTTTAATTGGTGTAGGAATGAATAAATTTTATTAAACAAATTTAACTTTTAACTGTCTTACATATATCCAAGAGCATATGAATAGTGTCTTGAATTTATTTAAATCTAATACATTAAAAACTGAAAAAAAAACTATTTTGTAAATGTGTATAGTGTGACAGGAAACAATAGTACACCAAGAAGTTGTCATGAATGAAGTAAGCGGCATAGTAAACGCTATCCAAACAAGTATTTTATTTACTAAGTTAGACAAAATAAGTTTACCAGTTATTTATTTTTTTGGCTTTTTATCATTTATTTACATGTTGACATTTTTCTTACCAACTGTTATTTTAAATTATTTTGCTCTACAGTGCAAAATAGGAATAATGCCTGGACATATTCATCAGAGAGGGAAAATTGGCATTGTATCAAGATCTGGTACGTTAACATATGAGGCCGTTCATCAAACAACTCAGGTAAGAAATTACATTTTTTCAATATTTGTTAATGTTTATTACCTTTTTCATTTAATTTTCGCTGACTTTTGGATATATATGACTATGAATATGATATAATTTGAATATCTTTTATCAATATGTTAACATTGACTACAGAAACAAATAGACTGCCCAAGCCAGTGCATTTGCTGTTATGTAATGGCGATTTTTTTTTAATAAAGCACTCGTATGACTATTTGGCCATCTATTAGCTCAGCTATTAGTAACTGCAGCATTTGTTGGAGAGAGGCAGAGAGAGAGAGAGAGATATGCTTTAGTATACGAATGTTATATTAAGGTATGTACATGGGACCCATTTTTATTTACCTTGCCACTGGCTACTTACCCGGCACAATCACAGAGAGCCCAGCAGATCTCTATTTTGCCTAAAAGTTCCTATATTTTAGCTTGGTCCTTAAAAGTTCATATTTTTGAAGATCCCTAAAAGTTCATTTTTTTAAAGATTCTAAGTCAAATATCAATGTTTTAAGATGTAATAATTGAAAACGGATTTTGGTTGTGCTTAGGTTCTTTCTTGATTTTTTTTCTTTATTCTAAATAATATTCTTAATATTTTCACCAAGCTCAAAACACTAAAATATAAAAAATAAATAATATAATCAACCATGACAAACATAAAGAATTGAAATGGTTCATTGTATTATTTCTTAATTATACTCATATTTCATTGTTAACACCGTTAATGGTATGCCTATTGAAATTTCAAATGAATATTTAGTTTCCTCAATTAAAAAGCACTAAATATAGCTAATTGATTAATTTTTTTCAGTTCGAGTAATATTGTAATTAGTTGTATTAAGAGAAAAACATCTAATGTAGCAAGAACTGTTTGTAACAAATGACATTTATTAATCTTTACTAAATATCTTTTTTTTTTTGTCGAAGTTACTCCTTTGAAAAATTGGGTTGTACTCTTTTTTATGAATTATTTGCTTCAAGTTTTTTAATAAAAGTTTTTTTTCAGCAATTTGGCGTTTGCTTGGGTAATAATATAAAGTTTATTTTCTCAAAAACATTCTGAGATCAATACAAATGAAGAATCAAACAAAAAGAGTTGGAACCAACTCATCCAGCAAAAATCTTTTCAAGTATAACTAGATTAAAAGAAATATGCATTTCTTGTTTGTTTTCAATAAATAAGGTATCGTTAGTTTTAAAAATAAAATTTGCTACAATTTATTACTTTTGTGTTTTTTTTATACAGAGTGTAGTTTTTATGGAATTTAACGTCAAAGTTTTTAACTAACTGCCGTTAAAAAATGAAATTATTTGATAACATTTTTTATGTATTACTAGTATAGCATATGTGCCAAATTTCGACACTCTTCCTTTTATGGTTGCTGAGTAAAAGATTATAATGTAAAAAACACAGACGGACAGGAAACTGTGCATATTAGGACATATATTTATATGAAATTGTTGGTTTATTTTGACCCCAGGAACAACCTCTTGAAGTTTGTCCAAGTATTTCAGTTACACCCTGTATATATTGATTACTGAAACGTTTTACTCTTTCCAGATTCATTTACAAGGCAACATCTGTTCAGTTGACTGCAGGAGCCTTTCCAGGAGTATCAATTACACATATTATTACAAATATGTCACAAGTTGACATTTTGTTGTAGGTTGGCCTTGGACAGACTCTCTGTGTTGGCATTGGAGGAGACCCATTCAATGGAACTGACTTTATTGACTGCCTAGAAGTATTTCTAAATGACCCAGAAACTAAGGGTATTATCTTAATTGGAGAAATTGGAGGTGTTGCTGAAGAAAACGCAGCTGAGTACTTGCTGAAACACAACTCTGTAAGTGATTTTTTCTGTAATCTGTATGTTTTTAACAATATAATCTATTTCTTAATCTTAATTAAAGTACATAATTTGGGTTTTTTATTGTTGGCATAGAATATTGCAAAATCCGTGCCAACAATACTAAAATAATGTACCATAATATAGCAACATTTTATTACTGTCATTAAATAATCTAGCCAATTAGCAAGGAACATATTAGTTATTGAAAGTGTTAGTTAAATGAAAAATTCATATTGATAAGCTGAAAATTCCTTCTCAATATGAAAAGTGATACAATCTGAACGTCATTCAGTATTTACTATTGGATCACTTTTCTATTATAAACAAAAATAACAAAAATCTGTTCAATTTAAATGTGAATGTAATGTTTTTATATATACTTATTATTAATGTCATGTCAGTTGTCATATACAGATTAGGCCATGCAATTAATTTTACGATCACTAGAAACTAAGAAAGTGACGCCTTGGTTGAGTTGGTGGCAGAGCGGTCGAAGGCGTCAGGACTTAGAACCTGGGTTAGAGAGTGTGCTGGTTCGAATCCAGCCTAGATTGGAAGATTTATCAGTAATGTTTACCTTCTACTGTACTAGTTCACCCTCTTACTCTGTCTGAATAAGTTCCTCACACAGATCAATAGTCTATGGGAAATGGGCAGAGTAAGGTTAAGAATGAGATAGGCCTCTTTATTTTATAAATAAAATAAAAAGAAAGGTTGCCTCAGGAAATTGATGACATTTTTTTTCTTTAAAAGTTTAAATTCTGAAATTTATAGGACATGTAGACAATTTTTCAGCAACTTTGTATTATATTAAAATCTGAATGCAATACAATAGTGGGTTTTTGAGTGATAAAAATATACGGTTGAAGCATAGTCAAAACTAGTGAACAGTCTGGTATATTTTTGTTCCAATTTGGGTAGCAATCATTATAACTTAAAATATTAAAATGTAAATGGCATAAAGCAAAATTAAAGGAGGAAAAAATTGTATCACTGGATTTTTCATAGGTCTTTAGCTTTTTAACAGAGAAGCTATCAAAACTAGTAAACAAATGGAAACTTGAAAAGTTTCTAATGCTAGTTTGTATTCAATAACATGAATAAATGATTTATTTCCATCATTACATTACAGAGTTGTTAACAAAACATGAATTTTGGAACAGTTTGTGGCTAACATGAGGCCATCTATCAACATGAAATAAACCTTACATCATATATAAATATTAGAAGTAATTTAGATTTATATAAGTTCATATAAATTTCTATAGATAAAACTTGATTAAGATCTTTAAATATAATCAGCAGTAGTATAAAAATTAAAATTGGTTGTTTTGATTCTCAATTACTTTAAGAAAGATAGCACAGTGAGGAATGCAGTAAAATATTTTAGTCGTTCATTTTTGTTCAATAGTAAACCTGTTCCAGGGTCCAAAAGCCAAGCCTGTGGTGTCATTTATTGCTGGTCTGACAGCCCCACCAGGCAGAAGAATGGGTCATGCCGGTGCAATAATTTCTGGCGGAAAAGGTGGTGCACAAGACAAAATTAATGCTCTTCAAAAGGTGATTTTATTTTTCTTATTAGACTTACGTTTGAAGTACTAAATTTTTCAATTAATCATGTTTCCTACTCTATTTGACTACCGCCCAGAATTTATCATGTTCATTTATTCTACCGCGGAAATCATTGAAAATAAGATAATTTGGTTTTAAGCTAAACATATTTAATTAGTTTATAAGTGGCAGATGGTATGGCAGACGGCAGCATAGAAATATACGACATTCAACAAGTGGTGCAATTAAAGGTCCAGTTAATGAACACGAATGTTTCATATAAACATTCTGTATAGACGTATAACATATTTAGCCTCTCCAGTGCTAGTTAATAGAATGTGCTGGGAGCTATACTCCTCACACTACATTATACACTATTAGTGATAATACTTTTCTAAGTGCGGTAATTATTTATAACTAGGAATTAATTATTTATTTATTTAAAAATGAAAATGCGCCATTACAAATTAAGTGACTAAAAAATTTTAAGTGTATTTGATATTTCTTGATAATAGTTCAAATCATTCCTTGAATTCTTCTTAAATGTTTGTTTTCCTAACACCCATATTTTTAATAAATAATTTCATAAAATACATGTGGAAAAGCTTGTAATCCAGTAAAAGGAGTATTTTCAGTTTGTCACATTAAAATAAAAATATTTATATTTAGTTTTATATGGTAAATGAAGTTTCAACTTTGTTTTCAGGCTGGAGTTATTGTTACACGAAGCCCTGCTCAAATGGGAAATGAACTTTTGAAGGAGATGAGGCGGAGAGATTCTGTTTAATACAGTTCATCCTAAATCCTAAATAGTACATCCCCCACTTTGTTATCCATAGCTATTAAAGTTACAAAAAATGACTGCCGTACATTGGGATAACATTCCTCACAAAAGGACTTAATAAAACTTTATTCTATGTGGCTTTTTAATTCTTTATTCCTATATTATATTTATTTCTGTATACGGTATTACTTGTTAATGTTATGGTCGCAGCTGTTATTGTTATGTATATTTCCTGTATTTATATGTAAGACTGTAGTTAAATAAACAGTTACCCTATACAAATCATGTATTATATATTGTACTCCAGCATTCATAATCCTTTTGAACCTGATGTGATCATATAAACTGAAATCAACAGTTATATCCGGCTGTTACATATTGTTTAGTTTAAGTGTTAAAAATTATGAGTAAGAAATGCTTATTTAGATAAAATAATAAAACTAATAAATCTTGCTATAAAATAACATTGAAATGGTACTTCCATTCTGCAATGTACTTTATTACTAAGGGCAATGTATATAATTATAAAAGGCAAATACCACTGACTCACTAACTCATCGCTGTAACTAAAAAATTACTAAGCCTACGAGGCTGAAATTTTTTAGAGTCAAAGGTCTTATGTTGTAGATTTGCATAAGGGCATAGATTTGTATACAAGAGATTTTGAAAAATTCTTAGTAAATCAAAGATGGCAGCCTTTTTAGTGCCACCAATTTTAAATGCCAAAAGCAGTGTTTCTCTAATTCGACTGTACCGGCTAAATAAACGGTTCTACAGCAAAACTAATACCATTTTCTGTATTTAATTTGAGACGATCTATAACCTTGGCCCTATGACTTTTTGCTCTATCTCACCTCCTTCATCCTTAAGTAGAGATAGATTTTCAATTTGTGCGTGTAAATCAAATTGGTTTATTTACAGCCTCTAAGAGTAGACTTACAGATTTTTCTAGACTATGAAACTTTGTTATCTCGGAAAACAAACTGTTTTCAATCAGAAAATTAATAATTTAGTTTTAAAGCATGCATAGCCCGATCATAGGACATGGCGAGAAACACAATATTTTATTGATTCAGAGTCAAATATAGTACTTTGTGCCCTCTAAAAGTAGACTTGCAGATTTCTCTAGACTTTGACACTTTTTTATCTAAGAGAACAAACTGATTTCAATTGGAAAATTTTAACACATGTATAGCCAGTTCATCGGACCTGGCTAAACATGGTGAGAACCCCCGACATTTAATTGATTTAGAGTCAATTGACGTACTTTACAGCCTCTAAAAGTAGACTTTCATATTTTTTTAGACAATCAAAGTTTGTAAACTATAAGAAATATACCTCTATATATATAAAAGCAATTTACCACTCGCTATTTCTCCAAAACTATACGTCCAATTGACTTGAAATTTTGTACACATTGGTTTATCTTGGCCCCTAGAGGCTTACAAAGAAAGGATTTTCCTCTCAGGACTCCGTCCCACTGGCTTCCGAAATTTCCATGGTATTCTTAAGGACCTATATTGATTGATTTTTTTATTAACAGCTGTTCAATAAAAACAAATTGAGTAAAATTTTGGTAGGCTAAACTTTTAAAATTGAAAATAGTTGAGTACATGAATAATAGTAGAAAAATACAGTGTAAACTGAAAGCTTGCTGAACATTTTTATTAAGTATAATTAAACTCAATATTATGAATGGTGAAGCGGGCGGGAACAGCTAGTTACTATATGTATAAAAACATTCAACAAGCTTAGTAACAACCTGTTAAGTAATTATGAACTTAATAGGGTTAAAATTGTTATTAAAACTCAACTTCTTGATTGGTTAACATTTTTGGTGATTTCCAACACTTGAAGTGTTTTAGAAACAAACAATGTTTCAACAGGTATAAACCTTCTGTCATCTTCAGGTATTTTACCTTAGCCTACTTTTACAAGTAGTTTTTTCTTTAATGCTTAGTAGTTTTAGAAAAAAACTTAAAACTACATGCTTATAGACTACAGTTGGCTATAGTCACATATTCTTATAAAATATCAAACAACACAATTATGACAAAATATGAAAACTTTCAACATTAACCTCTTGATTAGTGTTTTTTTTTTTTTTTTCAGCATGAGCCATAAAAAGTGAGCTTTTTTTAAGTAAATCATTTTCTTTAATATTGAAGTTCTTTACATATCGTGTTAGATTTAAAAAACATTAAGAACTGTGAATATAATATATATATATATATATATATATATATAAATATTAAAATGCAGAGGAATGTGTGGTTACAATAGACGTGGGAAGTACAACGGTGTGAAGGTAGTATATATTTAGGACACCGGATTAGAATGGTCAAGAACGTTGCTCTCAAAGAACGCATCCTCGCGCCGGCTCATGTAAAGTGATACTATATTTAGACAAGCAGGGTAAACCATTGCATACACACGGGTTAGGTGGTAGTTACAATTGTCTTTGAGACTGTATGGTCTGCAGTTACACTGTTAGCATATAATTGACAAATCCATATCCGTAAAACATGATGTAGTTGCTCATGTTAATGACTAATCAACACTGCATTACACTGAACCACCCTCATACGTACAGAAGCATTGACCCACCCACCCTTTCATATAGGTACAGTGGCAGCCCATGACGCAACACCACTGTACTTCTACGGGAGGGTGGATGAGTCAATACCACTGTATGGGGAGGGGGCATAAGTCATGGCAAAAAATAACTGAAAACAATTCAGATCAAATGCAATACATGAACACCACATTTTGTAGCGATTATGTATTTTTATATCAGATCGTTACATGATTTCCTACTCATATTAGAAAGCAATTCGGACATAGGTACAGGAATAATATACAGGAAAAGGTTATAATTTAATTTGGCTTAGTGGTCTCTTGCCCATAAAACTGAAATACGACTTTTGGCTTATCACTTCAGATGCTGATTGCCACTACTACTATCAACCACTTTCCACGCCATTCAGAACACTTGTAGTTTTGTTTATCATTATTTCTCATGAAAGTCAGTCAGAGTAATTGTGTTGAGCACTATCATACAGAGTGGAAATTACTAAAATTTCCTTCTTGCAGGACGAGAATTATTATTTACCAGGGAATTATTGAAATTTCAGGTTTTGAAATTAAAATTCAGTATTCCTGTTTTCAGGATTTTACCCAAAAATATTATTAAAGCTTGTTCTAAGCAAAATATATTATAAACTTATAGGTATATTAGCCATCATATCTAAGCTTGTAGGCTTAGCGGACGGTGTCTTAACTTGACACGGTTGTTACTATGTATAACTTTACACTGAAGTTTTTATATAGATATATAAATCTTATCTTGGACATCATGAGAGTAAAGTGTTGTAATTTTTAACCTGATCAAAATAATTTCTCAATACCTTATAATCCTAAAACTTGTTAATACTTCATCTTTTCAAAATGAAATTAAAAATTGTTGACTAATTTGTCTGTGATATTATCTATAATCTTTGCATTATTCCAAGAATTCGGGATGGATAGGACACTTTTGGTTTGTGACAGGAGAAAAATTAATTTCCTCCAAAATTCCACAATTTAAATCCAACTAATTACAGTGAATAACTAAAACATTTTTTTTAAATGAGGATTACTGTTGTGTTGCGAATACATGTAAACACATGATGTAATAATTTATTTATATTACATTTATGTCAAACATGAAAATCAAATATGAGCCTTGAATTAGACTTAGAACTGTCTAATCATGATTTTTTATTTTCTATAGTAATTTGTAATGATTTAATTATTTACTTTAATTTATTTATAAAATTACTACTTAAAATAAACTAAACAAACTAATCATACGAAGGGTGTGCACTATCAGAATTATCTGCTGTTGATATTTCCAGGATTGTAAGTGTTCAATCATAGGTTAGGTTAAAGGTCACTGGGCCAGGAATTAGTATGTGGTGAGATAGGACATCAGCAAACTTACCTTAGAAGACAAGTCCACAAACACGAGAAGAAAGTGCCAATGGTATTGGAAATTCGTGTGACTAAGTGATTCTTTTGTATATGTTACTACTACTCTGGTGTTAGTGAACTTGTCTTCTAAGGTAAGTTTGCTGATGTCCTATCTCTCCAATATACTAATAAGTGTTCAATCATAAACATTGAAGAGAAGTTGTTACAACCTATGTCCTACTCTTCATCTAAGCAACTTCAGTAATTTCAGATGGGTCCAAGATTGAACAATATTGCCAACAATATTGAACAATATTTCCCCAGAGCAACATAAATAAACTATGGTGTTGTTTGTTGAGACCAGAATCCCAAACTTTTAATATTGACATGCTTCTTAATCTTGCAGAACAGTTATGTTTGACAAACATATTTGTTATTAGTGTTAGAAAATCACTTGTCAATAAAACAAAGTGCACTGAACAATATTACACTGCGTTCTTGTTGGAAATGATTTCAACTACACTATAAAGCTTGAATGGTAATCATTTACTAAAATAAAAGTTTGCAAAATTGCGAGTATCATGACATTTTGACACTTGAACTATATGTCTAACTATTTCAAGCTCAGAAAAATTCAAACGTGCATATTTTAAATAATGGGGCCGGTTTGAAACTTGTTCAATTCCCATAAAGAATAACAGCATGATGAACTATTGAACAGATTATAACTACCAAAGGCCATTAAATAAGAAATGTAAGGTACACAAGAAGGGCTGATTATTATAATACACCTGATCATTACATGGATGTAGTTATTATAGCATATATCGATCAATTCATTAGGAACCATAACTTTCTGAGTAGAAAAAACTTTTTTCTCATTAATGCAAGATTTTCCAGTGTAAAGGGTTTGTAATTTAACAAGTAATTTATGGACCCTTTGGCAGTTTTGACATACATCATGGTATATTATCACAATGCGGTCTAAGGCATTGTAATGTGGCCAGGTACAGTGCTGAGGATCATCAGGTCAAACCCAGATTGGGCTGGTACTTTTTAATGTGCAACTGCATAGAGGCACTGGTCTGTGGCATAGTGGGGTAGGGCCCCCCTTAAATAAACAATGTCTGGCTGGGGGTTGGAATTTGACGTGATCAATGTTTATATTATAATTGCACGGTAAATTCCTGTTTTGCTATGGAAGAGGATACGTTTTTCTTTATTTTAAATTGGCTGTATTTGTCTTTTTTTTATTCAGAATATATAGTATGCAAAGTACATTAAAAGCCATGTAAATAACTGAAACAAGAAAACGCATACGGTGAACATTTAAATTAATATTTAATAAATGAATAGTAGGAGATATTTAAAAAAAATCACATGTTGACAGGTTAAATTAAGTACCATTCTAATTTAACTTTCTGCTGCACTTCTCACACAAACTGACAGGTGCTGCTGTTAGCTGACGGACTACCCACATTAAGGAGCCCTTATTAGCATGGCAGCCAACAACTTCGCTTGAATTTAGACACAATATAATTTGTATTAGTATATTGGATAGATAGGACATCAGCAAACTTACCTTAGAAGACAAGTCCACTAATACCAGAGTAGTAGTAATCAAATACAAAAGAATCACCTTATCACAAATTTTCTGTAAAAAATCTGGATGCCAACCTCCTCATGGAGAAATTGGAGAAGACTTTCCTTCAAAAACAACTTGTCCAACCCCTCTGCTGCATTGATGATATTTTCATAATCTGGACTGACTCTGAAACCAATGTTGAAACTTTTCTTCATAACCTACCGAACTTTTCATCCCAGAATTTCCCATGGCAATCCTCTTCTGAACGCAGTTTTCCTTGATGTTGAAATTGAATTGGAGGACGGTGTCCTTCAAACTGATATTCACATCAAACTTACCAATAAACAACAATACCAGCTGTCATCCGAACAACACCAAACACTTCCTACCCTATCCTTTCCCAGAAACCTAAATAAATACCACAACCAACTTGCCAGTGCCTTCCGAAAGAGAGGTTACCCTACCAACCTTACAAAACCAACCCCAAACCAGAAGTAGTTTCCCATGCTTACCCCTTGTCACTAATTACCACCATAGCCTACAGAAACTAGGTGGTAATTTGATTTTAAAGATGGCTTAAACATCTTAAAATTTTCCCCACACACCAAAGATCTTCTAGAAAAACCTCCTACTGTCACTTTCAGACAAAACAAAAACCTCCGCTAAATCCTGGTCCATCCTAAATTACCTGATCCCAACATCCTGGCCCGTTCTAAAGACCAGCAACCACCTGGTTCTAATCTTTGTAACAAGAAATCTTGTAAAACCTGCCATATTAATCTCACAGCCACACTTTTTACCAGCTCCACTAACTTCTCAACCTACAAGTACCTGAAAACCACTCTTGATTCCACCAATTATTATTATGCCCAATATATCGGCCTTACAAGTAAAACCCTTTGAAAACGCATGAATTGCCAAAATCCTGAAAAACCTGTTTCTGCCTCTTCTCCATAACTAAAATTTTGACCAGTGTTACACCACTAAAGTAATCAGATCCCTTCCTTCCTTTGCCAATAGTTTCCAACTCTGAAGGATGGAATTAGCACACCAATGGATAACAAAATACCGTGACCCACCTAATCTTAACATATGATAGACCACTTCTCTTCACCCCTCCACCATCAGCAAACTTCATAAATATCAACTAAAAAAAAAGAAAAACTATCAATACCTGAGAGTTGCCCTATAGACGTACAACTCCCACCACTGCCACTTACCCAGCAATAGTGGAATTCAACCCAGTCTCTCTCCCTACTAAGTGTCAGTGGTACAGAAAATGTTTGATAGTGTGATTCTTTTGTATTTATTTACTACTACTCTGGTGTACTTGTCTTCTAAGGTAAGTTTGCTGATGTCCTATCTCTCCAATATACTAATCCTGGCCTAGAGCCCTTAAACCTAACCTAAAATATAATTTGTATAAAACCTCTAAATTAAGCACACAACATATGTTTAAGATAAGAGCCCCCAATAAGCAAATCTAGATTAATGTATAATGGAGGAGAAACGGCCAATGTATGATATTAATTCCTAACCAGAATCAATCTAACTATTGTTACTGATTGATACTATCATATACTCATAAATATGGGATATGTCAATAGTGTTAGGAGTGTGTTCGATCAAACATTATTTTTGAAATTTGTTTGAATAAAATTGTTAATATCCATGTGAGTAATAAATGTATTACTTACATGGATATTAACAAAAAAGGTAAAACATTCTTTATGGAGATATAGCTCCTTAAAGTGACTAATTTGGCTTTTTTGGTGCATAACTCATGAACAAACCATGTGATATATTTTATTAACATTTTGAGAATGTAGTGGACAAAAAGTGCTAACCAACCTAGTGCCTTAGTATATAGTAAATCTAAAAAAAGAAAAATATTTTTGTCAGTGTTACCAACTATAAATGATATTTGTTCAAATTTTGAGATTAAATTTGTACAATCATCTTTGGCTAAAAATGTAGATTAATAATATATATAAAATTCATAATTCATTGCTAGTTTACTATAAATGAGGGAGTTATGACCTACCGCAACTTTGCGGGACGAGTGCTATGAGGGGGAGAGAGGGAAGGGAAATAAATTGCTTGTTCATTAGTGAGTCTACTCTTAGCAGCAGTTCCGTTAAACTCTAAAACTAATTTCCTTAGAGTGCTAAACTGGGCGCCTGGACGAACACCCTAATCTACACTGATGCGATTACTTTATACACAATCTACCCAACAAGAGAACATCGCAAACACATGGTGTTCTTAAGTATTGTAAAACATGAATGAGGGAGTAGGAATGTACAACCTATCACTAACAGTCCTTTTTTGTGATGACAAAACGTTTAATATGCAGATGAGAAACAAAGGAGTGACAATATTATTCAGCCTTTTTATATATATATAAAGAACAACACTTTGCAATCTTGTTTTGGTGTTTTTAATGTTCAAGATCGATTTCTGTCTCGAAAGACCATCATCAGTTGAAAACAGAATAAAAAAAAAGGATTTTTTTTGTATTTTTTTTTTTTTTGTATTCTGTTTTCAACTGATGGTCTTTCGAGACAGAAATCGATCTTGAACATTAAAAACACCAAAACAAGATTGCAAAGTGTTGTTCTTTTTATATATATAAATATATTAAGCAATCTAATAGCTACAAATGTCAGCCTTTTTATTATTCCACTTCTCATAATGTATATTATGAGAGAACAATAGGGTGTTTGCAATTATTCCATTTGGTGTCTTACGGTGGCCGTTTCCCAAACTGCCAAGCCAATGCTGGGAAGTGAATAGCCTTATGGTGGACATTCAGTCTAACCATCAGTGAGTATAAACATTCTGTTCTATATCAACTGTATGGTTTTAGTTTCCTATTATAATGAGTTACAAGTGAATAATGTATGATTATTAAAAGGTACTATCTAATGGACCATAAGTTGATATTATAAGTTTCTAATTTGAAGTTGTCATGAATGCCCTTTATAAAATTTAATTTTAAATATTTAACTGTTAAAAAATAATCAAGTTTATTATAAAATCAACTTAAGGTTCACTTAAATAGTTTCTCACTTATCAAATAACACTGTAAATGTTTTTGGTGCTTTTCGTGAAGCAAATATTCTCGTAAATAGCTTGTGTTTTGAGTTGTGGTACTATATGTTATGGTGTGAAGTATAATTGCAGATACTTCAAATTACATAATATCTCAATACAAAGTTTAGGTTAGGTTAGGGCATAAATTAGTAATTAGGAGAAATAGGGCATCAGCAAAGTAACCAAAGAAGACAAGTCTACTAACACAACAGTAGTAGTATTTCATATACGATGATAAGATGTTGCACAAATTTTCTGTGAAACTGGACTTATTTTCTTAGGTAAGTTTGCTGCCCTTCTCAAACTCCTAACATACTAATAACATCTCTATAGTATATACTCAAACTCTATAGTATAATAAGTAACTCGTAAGGGTTTCATCTATACTGTACCATTTCCAGACAGAATCCTTTATTCCTATTTTAGTATAGTTATAAAAATGACAGCCTTATTGAGTTTAATAAGTTTGTCATGATGCTACAGTGATATTTGTTGTTTCTGCAGGGATTTATGCTTCTGACATTTTCAAACTTGTACATATTAGGTCTCTTGTAAAGTTGTATTTAAGTACCAATTCTAGATATTAGCGTATCTGATCACAAAAGATAAGTAATACTTATCGGATGATTAAAAGTAACGCATTATGTCTCCTTAGTAACGCCTTAGAAGAATACCAACGCATTCCACTTGAAGTAAAATTATTACAAAAACAAAATCCATTAGTGTAGATCTTGTATATTTTGAAAATGTAAACAGTTTGTTATGCCATCAACAACAAATTGTGACAAAAACTAATTACATTCTCCACAATTTAATAAACTACAAAAAACAGCATACATTATTAAATTTTTTGGGCTTATAAATTTAGATTAATTTTGTAATCAAATACAGCCACCTTTGGAAAAAATACAAATTACACATAATAAAACTCATACTTGAAAAATTGAAATTTATTTTGATCTTATTTCAATATATTTAGTAAACTGTACATTATCAAGGGATTACTGTTAAAAAATGTAGTGAAGTTTTAATAATGATATTTGTAGGTTCAGTTTTTTTGCTATTTTATCAAACACATAGATTCAAGAAAATTAAAATCAATTAATCCAGATTTACCAAATCATCCATATTAACCCCAGCAGCATATATATATTATCAAATTTAACCGTATTTTATGCCATGAATAGGTTAAAATTCACGTGCAACTATTACGGTGTACCTCAACTATTTGAAATCAGATAAAAATATCTTTAACAATGACTTTCTCAGCATACAGCAATCATTAATATTATTATTATATAGCAGAATATTTTAGGTTTTCTGTGTGCCATTAAAAATAAAAAGATCAGTTTTCCTCCACTTCAACAATATCCTTAACAAGAACATTCTTAAGTTCTAAATAAAGAAGGATATAAATAAACAATACTTCCTCTGTGTAAACAAACTTTTTTCTTTTGTAAACATCATCCATTTTACAGTAACAAACCAAATCATTTCACAACTAGCCGACTCAAATCAGGCGGACAAAATAATTAATAATAATCCCATCATAAAGAGAAAAAAAAAACTAAAAGTGCTTTAAATCATTTAAGTGAACTTTTCAAAATACCATTGTTAGTCTAATCAACACAAATTATAACTACCAAAAAGCACACCTTGGTTTACTTAACAAGCTACAAGGAAATATAGAAATTATTAAGAAACATTACAAAAACCAGCCCTAAAAGCAAAATTTATGAAAATCAGACTTTTTAACTAACATGTCTAATTCTATTATACTTGAAAATTGAGTAATAAATGCTGATTTAAGAAAAAAAATACTGGTATAATATATTTACATTTAAATTGGTAAGCCTTTCAGGTATATTGTGAAACATACAACGTAGGAAACTGTATAATTGCTGTGATTTATCAGTAGGTAAATATTTAGATGGCAATCTTGTAGTCTTTGATGCGGCCTCCGTCGCCCTCGGAGACAAACCTCTTGCGTCCCCTGCAATTAAAAAATATTGGGTTAAACTGTAATCAGCATTAATAATACTTGGGATTTACAGCTGGATATTTATTAAAGAGACAATGGTTTTATTGAAGAGACACAGTTCGGCTAGCTTACCTGGAATTAGTTTCTATATATTTCCTAAAGGAATATTCACAAAAAAGATAAAAAAAAAACAGATACCTTTAACTTGAAGCCCTATTGAAGTACATTCTAAAATATAACACGTTTATATACATAATATAAGACTCTTAATAATTCAGCTTAATGTATATATTTGGAAAAATGAGAAAAAAGGTATTAGAGTCAATCTACCTGTAAGGAAGGAATAATAGCTGATCTGTTTGTGTTCTAAATATATTTTGAATTTTATCATGATGTTTTATAAGTATTTAAATTGTTTATCAAGCCACTAAACTGTCGTATTAAAGATGTAGGATGGAAGGAAGCGAGAGACGCTGAAATTGTTTGAAGAAGAGATGGAATACTAATAAAATATTAACTATACAATTTCAAATATGTAAAAAGTCCTATACGTAATAATGGGAGGAGTATGATATGAAAGTAAATAAGAAAAAAAGCAAGAAGTGGCCTTGACATAGTGTCCTACTAAGATGTAAGAAAGTGGTTTACGGTTTAACAATCGGTCTCTCAATCTTACTTATGTTATAAGTTTACCCAAGAGGGGTAAAAAATGAGGAATAAAGTTAGAAAAATAAAGAGGGAGTCTGTGCTAGAAAGGATTGAGAGGTACCAAAGGAGATGGTTTGTTAAAACAATAAAGAAAATAAGATATCTAGAAAAATCCTTAGGAAGATAGTGAAAGGAAGGAGACCAAGAGGAAGGTTGAGAGGCTTTAAAAAGAGGTGGAAAGAAGAGAATCTAAAAAAAAAAATAGAATATTTGGAAAGAATACTTGATACTAATATGGCTGATGTTAAAAGTATTGTCAGAATTTTCCAACAATAACATGTATCTAGCTGAGTTTTAAGAAAGCAAAACAATAACAATTGTGCTAACAATAACAATTTTACCTAGTAGGCATCTTTTTGACAATTTCCTGAGAAAGGAATCCAGCAGCATGGCACTGTTCCACAAAGCGTTCCAGGACTGTTCCGGCTAAGGGCACGTCTATGATAATGTCAGGCATGTCTTCATATACTCTCAAAAAGCCCTAAAAATATAAATGGCAAACGTATATCCTGTATTGATACTGGTTTAATACAAACATGAATACTAATTAATAAGAAATGTCAACATGAATTTGTATCATATATAAAATGTAACAATAGTTAATCAGTACTTATTTCTGTATTATTTATCTTCTCCAACTCGCCTTCCATTCCCAATTTGAACAATAATAAAATAAAACTATTCTAAAATTTAATTACTACAAGATATGACAATGGCGACGAGTCAAATCATTCAGGACATTATAAGTATTCAAAATGTTGAAGAGAAACTAAAGAAATTAAAACTACTACGAAGAACTTTGAAAATGCAAATGACAAACTGCAACAAATGGATTGGTACCTACACTACTGCAAAGGTGAGTGAAACAAAATCAAGACTAAAACTACTACATTCAATTTACTGTAAGATGACATCAATCCAAGACTTAATTGATTTAAATACTGAGGATGACTTCATAAATAATGAAAATACTTACAGAAGTGAATTCGATGATACTTTTATTCACTTAAAAGTTAGGTTGGAACATATCCTACAAGAGGATACAAGTGAAGTTAGCTCAGTTGAGAAAACCATTCAATTATCCAATTCAGGATCTAACCTAACTGCCTCTAACCTAAATTTTGTACCACTAGATGAACAAGAAAAATTTTCCAACTTTGTAAAAAGATTAGAAATATTCATGAAACTTAAGGGAATATCTGACAACACTTTAAAAAGACTTACACTTCTACATGCTTTGTCACCCCTTGTACACCAAAAGTTACACGACCTGTGCGCACCAGATGACTAAAAGGGCTAAAAGATACTGAAATTAGGACTAGGTTATTACAAGATAGAGAGCTTAAACCTTTCAAAGAAATTGTTGAAACTGCTTCTTGTATTGAACTGGCTAAAACAGATAATGTAATGATATCTACAAGTACTACTAAACATGAAACATATCAAATGAAACATAGCAACAAATTTTCAAGAAACCCTAAAGAAAAACAAACATACAGGTCAAGTGATCATCCAACAGATTTTTTCCTTTCTAAAAGGAAAATGCTATCGCTGTGGAGACCCAGAACACAGAGCGAACATATGCCCATGTGTAAACAAGATATGTGGCTCATGTAATAAGAAGGGCCATGTTACCCAAGTTTGCATGAGTAAAAACAAATTCATAAACAAGAATAGAACTAAACCAAGTACAAATGTGCACTTTACAGATGTAAACCTTATTACTGATGACCATACTAATATACACAAGATAAATATGTTTTCTGATACTAAGAAAAACGACAAATTCAGTATTGATGTGATTGTTGAAAACAAAAATATACGCTTTGAACTAGACAAAGGAGCTTCTTTGACATCGATTTCCTTTAAAGATTTCAAACATATTCTCCCAAATAAAAGATTGTTTAAGACTGGTGTTGAACTGCGAACATACACAGGTGAGATCATCAGACCAAGAGGATTTACATTTGTTACCTGTAATTACCAGGGACAACAGTTTATTGGCAAACTTTACGTAATTAATCAAGACGTCGATCCTATCTTTGGCAGAGAGTGGATGAGGGAAGTAAAACTGGACTGGGCGGAGATCAGGACTGTTGTGGAAACACAACGATCGGAACATAATAAACTTCTAGAACAGTTCAAAAATGTGTTTGAAAATGATATTAGTTCCATTCCTGAGTACAAAGCACAATTCATCCTTCAAGAAGGATCACGTCCAATATACATAAAACCTAGACAAGTACCCTATGCTTTGAAAAACAAAATTGAAAATGAAATTGAACGATTGGAGAAATTAAACATTATATCAAAAGTAGATCATTCCGAGTGGGGAACTCCAGTATTACCAGTAGTTAAGCCTAATGGGAACATCAGGTTGTGTGCAGACTACACAGTGACCTTGAACAAAATTATAAAGGATGAAAACCATCCTATACCAAGAATAGAGGACATTTTCAGCTCAATGTCTGGCGGTAAATACTTCTGTACCTTAGATATATCTAATGCATATTTACACATGGTAATGGATGAGGAATCTGCAAAAATGCAAACTCTGAGTACACACAAAGGACTGTACAAGGTCAACAGACTTATGTTTGGAGTAAAAGTAGCGCCTTCGTTGTGGCAAAAATACATGGACTCAATTCTACAGGGATTGGACGGCGTACAATGTTTTTTTGACGATATCCTGATCCAAGGACCGACATTTGAAGAAACACTAAAAAGGCTTACAACAGTTTTAGAAATAATGCAGAAGAATAATCTACGGCTTAACAAAGATAAGAGCAAATTCTTTCAAAAAAGTGTACAGTACCTTGGGCACATCATAGATGAGAGCGGATTGCACAAAAGTCCAGAAAAAATAAAAGCAATACAGAGCGCAAAGCAGCCTTCTAACGTGACAGAGCTAAAATCTTTTTTAGGATTAGCAACATACTACAGCAAGTTTATTAACAGCTTTTCGGATATAGTTTATCCTCTAAATAGACTATTACAAAAGAACAAACCTTTCATCTGGAGTAAAGAATGCGAGAAAAGTTTTGAAAGAGTGAAACAGGAAGTGACAAGTGAAACCACATTGATACATTTCAATCCGGCTTTGCAAATCGTATTAGCTACTGATGCTTCTCCAGTTGGACTCGGTGCAGTACTTTCACATCGACTAGAAGATGGTACAGAAAAGCCCATAGCTTTTGCGTCCCGGACCCTAAGTAAAAGTGAAGTTCGATATAGCCAAATAGATAAAGAAGCTACAGCAATATTTTGGGGCCTAAAAAATTCTTCTCTTATTGTTACAGTAGAAAATTCACATTAATTACAGATCACAAGCCACTGGTTTCAATATTTGATCCCCACAGAACATTACCTACTATGGCAGCCACTAGAATTTTCAACTACGCCCATTCTTTGTCAGAGTTTAATTACAATGTCGAATTCAGACGCACTGATCAACATTCCAATGCAGATTTTCTCTCTAGGTTTCCTGTTGAAAAACAGTCAGTTGAACAAATGGACACCTCATCTATATTTCAAATTAATCAAATTCAAATAATGCCCGTGACAGCAAAACAAATTGCTGAAGAAACCGCAAAAGAAGACACTCTCCGGAAAATCATGGATGCTTTAAAAAAAGGAACAAGTTTAAAGAATTTGGGACTAGAAGACTTTGAATACAGCTTACAAGACAATTGCATATTTAAAGGAAGCAGAGTCATAATTCCTGCATGTTTACAGAAAAAAGTACTACAAGAATTGCACGTTGGCCACCTAGGAATGGTTAAAATGAAAGCGAGGTCTTATTGCTACTGGAAGAACATAAACAAGGATATTGAGAACTTGGTAGGCTCATGTAAACAATGTTGTTTGAAACAAAATAATCCTCCAAAAACAGATGTTCATCCATGGAAGCAACCTGAAACTCCCTGGGAAAGGATCCACATTGATTTTGCTGAACCTTGCTTTAGAAACAACTACTACTTTATAGTTGTCGATTCATTTTCAAAGTGGGTAGATGTGACCCAAACTAAATCCACTACATCAGAGTGGTGCATTAAGAAACTCCAAAACCTATTTTCAACTTTTGGTCTTCCTACAATCTTATTTTCAGATAATGGATCACAATTTTCTTCCCACGTGTTTCAACATTTTTTAAAGATGCATGGAATAGTTCACAAAACATGTGCTCCGTTTCAACCACACTCTAACGGGCAAGCAGAAAGATTTGTGCAGACCATAAAAAAATCACTCTTTGCAATGATGGATGAACAAGGAGACATGGATACGAAGATTCAACGGCTGGTTATGCAACTGAGTAAAGTACCCAATTCAACTGGAACAAGTGCTTACAGTTTAATGTTTGTACGAAACATAAGGACACAAATTGATTTAATGATACCAGTAAGAAGTAAAGACGAAGTCAATTCTTGCCCACCATTACGAAGAGTATTTAAGGAGGGAGAGAGGGTTCAAGCTAGATGCTATACCAGAGGAAACCCTAAGTGGAAATTTTGTGTAATTATTGGAAAAGAAGGAACATCCTTATATTTAGTAAAAATGGATAGTGGTGAGATTTGGCGGAGACATGTCAACCAACTGTTGAGCTCAAAATTTAAAGGGGGAGAAATGATAGATATTAATTAACATATGTTTTCTATAAGTTGTTTTGATTATGTGTTGCTAGGTAACACAAACATTGTATCACTGTGTTATTATGATGTATGTTACTGAAATAAAGTTACTAAGTCAACTCTTTATAAATTATTTAATTACTACAAGATATGACAAATACAAACATGAATACTAATTAATAAGAAATGTCAACATGAATTTGTATCATATATAAAATGTAACAATAGTTAATCATTACTTATTTCTGTATTATTTATCTTCTCCAACTCGCCTTCCATTCCTAATTTGAACAATAATAAAATAAAACTATTCTAAAACATGCAGTAAAATGTTTCAATTATACCTATTCTATGTAATATTATTATATGTGCTCAGTTATAACAAGTAGCGTCAATAATTTGACAATGAATAAGTAATCAAGACAAGATGGTAATACAACTCAGTAGACTAATTTTATGCTAAAATGAAATGAAATTTAGTTATATCCGATTGTTTTGTCACAGTCTTACCATTATGAGTAGTTTTTCTAACAAATTATTATTTACGAAATTAATTTCTGAGGTCTGTTCAGAATGAACTTTAAATTATGACCAAACGCTTTACAGTTTGAATTCATGCATGCCCACATGTGGCTAGCAGCATTCTTAAGAAAATGACATGACACATTGCGAAGATCAATCCGTTAGAGGCCTGAACAAAGACTGCAGATTTGATGAACACGTGCAGTTAGCTCTCTGTGACACAATGAAAATGAGGAACTTTGAAGAGCAATATTTTAAAATTAAAAAGTTATTCTTTTTATCCATAGTCGTTGCTTCAGAAGCCCAATAAGGACAACTGCATGAACTGTACATACAATAAGAACAACTGCATGAACTGTACATACAATAAGGACAACTGCATGAACTGTACATACAATAAGGACAACTGCATGAACTGTACATACAATAAGGACAACTGCATGAACTGTACATACAATAAGGACAACTGCATGATCTGTACATACAATAAGGACAACTGCATGAACTGTACATACAATAAGGACAACTGCATGAACTGTACATACAATAAGGACAACTGCATGAACTGTACATACAATAAGGACAACTGCATGAACTGTACATACAATACTACGATTGGTAGACAGATTTCAAAACAAGCAGAACATCAACTGGCTAACATCTAAGGTTATAAGACAACCGTCAATCTAAAAAAAATTAATTTTGAAAAAAAAAAAAGATGTTTGATTTTTGATTCCTTCAAATCCTCATTTAACTGAGTAGGGATTGGAGAAGAAGTCGGGATCAGCATTTGATCGTGCCACAAGATTTTAACATAGAAAATTTTTGCTTGCATCACACATCTGCAAAAATTATGCCATGACTGCTCACAAGTGAATAATAAAAGACCCATGTCAAAATTAGTCAAGAATTACTTCATCATGCAAACAGTGAAGTCAAGAATTCAAGAATTCTTCAAGAATTCAAGAAGTCAAGAATTACTTCATCATGCAAACAGTGAAGTCAAGAATTACTTCATCATGAAAACTCTCATCATGTGTATCGAGATTGGGCTTATGGATATGATATCAAAATGAAGACACTATCATCACAATGAGTTGGTCTGCACGATGAGTGTGAATATCACTGCCTTTTCGGACACATCACTTTTCAGTTAACTTGAATTAAAAACCTTTCGTATGTTGTAACTTAAAAAAAATCATGAAAAGGAATCTCAATACGGATGAGAAACATAGAAACTAGCTACAAAGGATCCAGCCAATATTCAGAATGGCCAACAAATTAAATTTCTAAAATTCAAGCTTTTAAGGTAATTTTTTACTAATTTATGGCTAACCGTTCATAGTACGAATGAACATACTGCTAGCATTAATAAGCGTACAAGTACAATTTAGACTTATTGTTTTTAAAGACAATAGCTGTATTGCATCATTAGATACACATTATTCAAAGAAGCTTATAGAAATATTTACTAGTTCTGAATTAAATAGCCACTATTAATAAAAAAACTTTCTTGCTCTGGCAATGTATAGTAGGACGAAAGGCCTAGTATAATACATACTATACAATAGTATAATAACTGTAATACAATTACAGTTATTAATATAGAATATTATGAATGCAAGAAAACAACAGTAACAGTATTCAATTATTATGGCTAAGCTGCACTACAATTTGAGGCTGTGATCAAGCTTCTTTTTGGCCACAAAAAAAGTAGTTTGTGTGCAGTAGTTCGGGCCTTAGAAGTAATACTCATATAAAAGACATGCACAACTCTCAAATACTGACAAAAATATTCAAAGAACTTGTTTTACAAAATCTTATAGCAATAATTGCACGAAAATATTTTGCCTTCAACAAAATGAGCATTTGTATATATTTTACTTGTCACACGGTACATAACATAATCGTTTGACAAGTTATCAGTGTCTCTATTGGCTGTTGGTGCTAGGTAAAGGCACTTCAGGGCCGTCACGTGACATATTTAAGATATTGTACACTACTATAGAAATAATTTTCTCACCCAAATGCATTCACTCATGACACATCACCACCTGACGTTAACACCATCGGCTTAGTTGACTGCTCTGTAAATGTGGTTGTTTTAGTGTGTTGACTTTCGTGATTTTACAATACAGTATTGGAAATATTGTCGTAATTTATTGTTGTTACTGTCATTGTTCAATATTTTATTCAAGTGTTTTGATATGAGTGGTAAATGGTTGACAGTTGCTTATCTTAAAACGAAACTGAAACGAAAAATCAATCAATGTTTTTGTTGCCAATGTGTACGATAAATGTGGTACTGATACGATAATTTTGTTTCGTTAAAATGTTGAATGGTTCCCTGCACTATTAAGAAAGTAATGCAGATTGCGATACGACACAATAATTTCGTTCGGTAATCAGACTGAACGGTACTCTGCACTCCAAACCAAGACACGAATACTACAGTCGACCGTATATATATATATATATATGAAATATGAAAGGTAGGGTGAGACAATGATACTTGGAGATCGGTTAACACAAATGAAGAAATACTCTGCTTTCGTTGTCAACAAATGTAACGTTAGAGGAAGTTGCTCACCCACAATACTGCCTATGGACATTACATTAGATTTTTACTATTAAATTCATTATTGTAGTTTTTTACCGAATGTTGTAGAGTTTTAAAATGGGGAATACTTATTCCCAACTTCTTGGCATTCTGTGGTAATATAACTTTCAACAGACACATACATAACCTAATGTTCCTACTTTTTTACAGGACTGTAACTACATTTACACTATTTTTCGTTTATTTTTTTTCTAATAAACTAGTTTTGTACTTTTTCATGGCTCTTACATTATTCTTTACCATAACCTCTGTATTATCCGAGTTTTTACGTATCCGAGGTGGTCTCAGTCCCAATTACCACAGATAACCGAGAGTCTACTGTAAATACTCTTCTCACACCCAAATTAAAAGAGACAAATTGGAAAACCCATTTATGATAAGAATAAAAAACTATCCAAACATATCTCATTATGTTTTTTGCTGTAAAGATTTGAATATTTTTTAAACATTGTAACATATCCTAAAACATTATGTAATTATTACGCACTTGTAAAAAAGAAAAAAATACAAAAACGTTTTGGCAAGATAACCTTTTTAGGCTAGTAAAACATATTTTATATTTATTAGTTTGTATGTTTATTATTATCCTTCCTTATGTCAAAAATGTATACAGTAAACCTCATTTTATCCTGACTAATGTGGCGGTATCCCGATCTGGATAAAAAAATACAAGATAAAAATTAGGTGAACATCGGCAAACACCTGTTGGCGCTGATTTGCTGTGTATTGGAAATTGGAATGAACTATTGATATTAAAACGAAAACGATATGAAAACACTTGTATTTTGATCACAATTACTGTTTATTCGTCCAAAAATAGTGGACTGTATTAAATTATGAAAATTGAACTAACTATCAAAAACAATGGCCATAGTAAATTTCTAACTTCTCTCAACAAAACAATTGCTTACCAACCAAAATTATAGAAATATAAAGCATATGTTAAATAAATTAAAATATATATGTGTGTATATATATATATATATATATATATATATATATATATATATATATATATATTAAACCAATACACAGAGGTATTAAATAAAAACATCTGTGGTATGAATATACATTCAACGAAACAACACCTACATGTAACAAAAGACAATATACGCTTAACATAGCTGCGCAGATGATTCGGCCTTGCTTCATTTTGTGTGAGAATATTCTGGGAACTGAAAGAACACCCAATAAAAATATGTCACCATTGCTAAGCCTAATCTACAGGATGCAATCCATACAATAGCCTACATTTTGTTGGAAATTATTGTGACTAAGATGGTCTGGACAATGATATACATCTGGATAGGAAGGTCTTATGAATAAACCAGCTTTATACCATATATATAAAATAGCGTTCAATAACGTTTACTTAAAGTAATTATTCAGCAATATTCAGTATGTTACATATTCAAAACCGTACTATAACCTTAATGTTTAACCCTTTTCGGACTCGTTAAAACCCGAACTCCTGTATTCTAAATGTTATACGCCACCTACGGTGGCTGCCGCCATTTTCCTTGCCAAGTATCGGCTGTTTCGCCACGCCTCTGTCACTCAGATACAGTACGCCAGTTGAGGTGGCTTTGACTGATATGCTTGAACGCACTGTACGCCACCTCATGTGGCTTTCGTTTTTAGTTCTACTTCTAATTCATTAGAATCGCTAGTGTTCCTTGGTTAGTGCTGCACTCTTTTGACAATATATTTAACTACATAATAAAATATTCAACAGCCGTATAGTTCTATCCATTTTTACTATACAAATGTCATTGTAGATGAAGTACACGTCTGCAGTTCTCCCAAAATGGCGCGTTTTGCTAGTTCATTGTGTTGAGTGCTGTGAATATTACTAATACTGTATTTAATAAAGTTACTTTCGTATGTTTAGTGCAGTTGTAGTTATTAATAATGTAAATAGTTGTTGTTTAGTTTTTAATTCATTTTAATAAATATTTCTCATGGCTCACGATTTACGTTCCGACGATATAAGAGGACTTATTTTTATATACATTAAATAATTTTTCATTAAATACAGGAAAAATTTCATACATTAAATAATTATAAGTAAATTTTAAACAACAAATGTGTAGAAGTTATGTTAGTCATGTTACTCTTTTGATAGTCATATTTTCTATATTTAGGCACATTGCACATTTATTACGTTTTATACATATTTTGAATAATAATGTATCTAAGTAAAATAAATTTAAATTAATAGTAATAAAAATGATAAAATATTGAGTTTTCTTAACAATTCCTCATACCCTTCTTAGTAACTGCCCAAATAATGCCATTTTCAATCATTATTTTCTATATATATATATATATATTTTAAATTATGGTATTCAATTTGTTTTAATATAACAATTAAATTATCATTAAACAAGACCACAATAATTAAAATTAAATTACAGAATTTAATAGAGAGTAAAGAATTACTGTACGATAACAATCAACAGCAAATTGTAACAATGAATGCAATACCCAGCTGAGACAACGTCGGCTACGGAGCAGACCTGACGCGCAATTCGTCTCGAGCCATCTGAGGTGGCGTAGTAGACCTGAGTGACAGTGACGCGGGAAAAGTACTAGATCTCAACTGTAAAATGGCGAAAGCCACCTGAGATGGCTTACAGACCGCAAAGGGTTAAGTAGACAACTCAGTGGCATCTAATAGAAGCAACAAAAAGCGTGTGACATGACAGCTAGTAATACTAGCGCTCCGTGTAGATCACCCAAAAACAAATCCAAATACAGTACAGTACATATAGTTTGCAATGTACCAGAACCATGCCAGTACATGTGCATGTCTACGATACTACACAAGCAACGAGGCTGTGATGAGTTTATTGCCGACACTGCTATGAGAGAACAACGTTTAATGTTTCTACAGCAGTGTAACAACTTTATAAAACAAATATTCACCGTTCATTGGATCAGTCAGCTGATCTGAATAAACCAGAATCCGGATAATTCGAGTCCGGATTAAACAAGGTTTACTGTATGTGAAAAGCAATAAAAACAAGATTAGATAAGGTGATAAGTTAGATATAAAAATTATAACTTATCATATGAAATAACTTTGAAGTTGGATATGGAATTACCAAAATAAAAGTGTGGTTTTTGTGCAGCGAATCCATCGCAGATATTACTGTTATGCTTTGAAGAAACTATGTAATTAATGAATTGTTTAATACTGAGCTGTAAGGGGTTACCAAAATATTTATTAATTTTATAAAAAAACATTTTTTTACAAATATAAAAATTAAAATACTATTGGTCTCCTAGTATCATATTTTTCTTTTCTAGGTACTTTCTGGTTACGCAATGGAAATTAAAAAAAAATAAAAGATTATAAATTTTATTTTAGTACATACAGTAAATAAAAACGGTGAAACAGTAAAATAGAGTTTACTAGAAAAACCCGAAGTAACGCACACAGAATGACGACACAATCAATAGCAACTGTTTGATCTACCGACACACCAGGAAAATGTTTCCAAGAATAGCGTAGGCAACGTTTGTTGAAGGGAAATCCCTCATTTTGCTACTCACCCTCCTCTGCCAAGGTCAAGCAATGGGAACTAATATTCCTTCTCTTTGTCACCAAGCCGCTTGGTCCGGTTATCACAGGGCCGGATAGCCATGTTTTATGTAAATAGAATAGTGACATAACAAAGTATATTATATTGTATAAATATACTTGATTAGAACTATTTATATTAGTAACAGTTTTAAACAGCATCAGATACAGTGGCACAATTCAGTCAGTTGAACATTCCTAGACTGGCAAGCCACTTAGTTAATATTATTGTTTAAATATTTTAAAACCATTGATCATGGTTCTTTAGGATGATTAATTTTTGATGTGATGAAATGTTTTGGGTTGTATAAACATATGTATTCCCTTCCGTTCCAGCTACTGCTGGGTTTGGATGCTTAGTCTCTTCTCACTAAGCATCTTTCCAAATCTCTTCTTCTCCGCTACTATATTCCTTGTTTTTCTACATCTCTTCTCACACCATCTGCCCATCGTCTTCTTAGTCTTCCTCTTGGCCTTCTTCCGATTTCTTAGGTAGCCTATCCTCCTCTAACATTCTTTTTACATGGCCAAACCACCTTAGCCTTAACTTCTCTACTCTCTCTTAAACTATCCTCAACAATTCTCCTTCTCAACTCCGTTCTATCCTTGTTTTTTTTCTTCTTAGTTACTCTTATAAATCTTATCTCACTGGCTTGCACTCTACTCCATTATTTTCCCATGATGTTCCATCTTTCTGATCTGTAGGTAACTATTGTACTAAAATGTAATTTTAACATAGTAACTTTAACTCTCTTTTGGGTTAAAAATACAAAGCAACGTGTGATTTAATGGTGGATATTCCAAAATTTAGATTTTATATGAATTATTTCAGAGTTTTTCTGAAACACTAGTGTATTGTGCAGAAATATGACCCTTGGCAACTAGTAGAAATATCTGAACAAATGGCATCTGTTTTAGATTTCTTGTTAAGTTTACAATCTGAAAAAAATATTGGTTTCAAGGGTAAGAAGAGAAAATTAATGCTAAATCAATTAAAGTTGATCAATAAGTTTATAAACTTAATTCTAGAATACTTTTCAAGAGAAATAATTATCTTATATTATTAGGTTTCAAGCAACATCCCATACCCTATCCATCATATCAGGAGTTATGATGATTGCAGAAAAGAGTGATTTCAAAAGGCGACACATTGCTTCTTCAACTGTGCTACTTAAAGCTTCCAATGTCATCACAATAGCCTGGAAAAAAATTAATTATTACGCTTTGTTAATATAATGGCATCCATCAAAATTTAAATCTAAGACAATGCAAAAGACCAGCATTAAAATTAGATGAACATAATGCTAATTATAATGAACCTAATTATAATTTGACAACACACATACAGAAGTATCTGAATTTACACTCATCATAATGGAAAAATAAAGTATTTTGAAGGAGAAATTGAAATAAGTGAAACAGTAATCTGAAGCAATAAATCCTAAAATTAAGGTTTCTGTATTATACTAATTAACAAATTGAGAATCTCTTAAATTACCATAACAACAATAACATGATATATATATATATATATTATTGAACATAAAAGTATGTTCTACCATTATACGTAATAATATGATATATATAACAATAACATGATATATATATATATATATATATATATATAATATTGAACATAAAAGTATGTTCTACCATTATACGTAATAATATTTCAACAGCAATGAATATGTCAGAGTTTAATAATATTAGATATATTCAAAATTCCATTGGTACTCGAGTGTTTAAAGTGAAATATTGATCTGCTTTAAAAAGTTAAATAAAAAGTGTATTTATAACATTACTTAGTCTTCTTGCCCTACTGATTTAACAAAATAAAATTTCCAATGCGTTTTACATATACCGCCCATACACACACACTAGGCCTACTGTTTGTGTATGTGTATGCACTCTAGTACAATGTATTTCATTTCCAGTGTGCTGACTGAAGCAAACAATAAAGAAGAGTGGTTCGGTATATAATAAAAGTTAATTTTTAATGCTTGCCATGGACCAGGAAGTAGGAATTGTGCTAAGGGATTACTAGATTATCATAGTTAAGCCTCGTGAGGACAGTTGGCTTACTGTTTTGTAATAAAACTCTGCAAATAATTAAAATTCAGCTTTAAATTAGAGTCTAGCTCCACTTGTTGGACACTAACCCACCAAACCCTCATGGCAGCTTGGCCTACAGCCTCGCAGGTTATCACTGTGAATAGAACTCTGCATTTGGCATTGTGGTGGAGCTTAGCTTTAAGATCTCATTCTTCGGCTTCATACAGAAACTTGTAGTGGAGTCCATATATTTTGACTTTTCCAAAATCTAAAAATACATTATGATTCAGAAAAAAAATAGATAAAAAAATGTCTGTATTAAGGGGCAAAGTTATGATTAATACCTAACCCCAAAAATAATAAGTTTAATTTGACAACCTACTAAAGTATGTTTTGATATGTTAATGGTTTCTGCAAAATATTTGGCCCTTTTTGGAATGGTGAGCCTATAACCATTGCACCTATACACTTGGCGTTTTATTTTAATACTACTGTATATTATTTTTTGTTTACAGAGAAATTTTTTTTGGGGGGGAGTGACCCAATAATACTTGCCTTTACAACAATCTGACAGTAAATTATAGTTCAGAAGAGAATTAACTTCAGTTATTATACACCACAAATAAATAGTCAGTATTACAAATCCTAAAAGTTTTGATTTTGGGCCCCCGATACCTTCAGAGTTTTTAGGGTGGAATAAGAGGGGCGTTTCTTTAACGTACACACATTAACTATTTCGGAAAATATTCAGAAAACCATTCTAAGGAATCAAAAAAACCACTTTGAGGCAAATTTCCCATAAAAAAATTGGATTAATTTTTTTTACATAATCTTATTTATGAGGGAGGTCAAACACGGAAGAGTATAACACTACTATAAGTTACTCAGTATCCATAAAGCTTTATATTTTGATAACAAGTAATCTATCCCAAAAATGATAAAAGTCAGGATGTTGAGAGTACAAGTTCAAGTATGATGTGTAGTTCTAACTTTCATAATGATTTTAAGTTTGACCACAAATGTGTTTCCTAGCAAAGTTAAAAAATGCAGTCAATCCAGTACTAAACTGAGTTCTCTGTTGTTGTACAGTAATGATAATTACATTTTTTTATTCATCACTTAAAAATAACTTACAAAAGTTTTAAACAACTTATCCACTATTTAATTTTGATTTTTTTGTGTAAAATTTAATTGAAAACGTATCATATAAAATCAAAATCGAATTACCTCATACACTAGCTCGTGATGAAAATGTGGTACTTCAAGTTCAACAAGGCATCTAGTGGCTTCTTGAATATCACCAGAAGATAGGTATTCTTGCAACAAGAGATTCATTTGGCGAATGAGGTATTTCACTGGCCTGAGTCCACCTCCCACACCCCATACATTGTCTAGTCTGACTAGTCCATGCTTGATCGACAGCAGAGTTTCTGCCCTTCGTAGAGCTGTTCTGTAATAAATATATGAAATCAAAAGAACCCATTTGTAATAATGCTGTGCTTTAAATAATACAGGTCTTCTAATATACTGTTTTCTAAAAACTTATATAGAAAGAAGCAAGAGCAAAAACAGTACAAGATACAAAATTCCCTACCCTAACTACTAAATGCTGCAATCATGTTTGGCCATTCAAACTTTCTTTCTTACAATATGTTAGTATGTTTCATCTTGTCTACAACTAATTAATATAAAAACAGCACTAACAACTATGTGCCGCAAATTATCAATGTGGGTGTTGGTTTTGTCTAAAAATCGTTCATATCTCTCTGCAGTGAGTGATTGCTTGAAGAATGCTGCTTTGCGATGGAACGCTAGTGACGCTGCTTGTAAAAAGATTCACAGGCAAATCTTTCACACTTCCACATCTTCCTTTTGTTGGCCTCTGCAACTCCCACACAATGCAAATGAAAAAGCAACGACAACCACTACAATTAATTATGTCCTTTGTTTGGCATGATTCAATGTCGCACATCTTACGTTTGTCTTACATATGTATTTTTTACAATCTTGTGTATGTTAAAGAAAATATTACCCAGTTTGAAACATTCAGTACAATCCATGTCTATAATACGAGATATAAGAATAACTTAACAACTCCAAGTATTAGGCTTGATAAATATTTTAAAAGCATCAATTATCAGCAAGTGAAATTCTTCAATACATTGCCCTTATCAATTAGATGTATGCCATTAAATAAGTTTAAAACTACAATGTCAAAGTGGCTTAAAAGTAAAGAGTTTTATTGTATTGATGACTATGTGAATTGTGACATGTTAGACCTTTATTAACCTTCCGTCGGGCGCATTCTTTCCATAACGTGAGAGGGCGCGCACGGAGGTAACCTTCGGGATCGAAAAATTAATGAAAAATAATTCATATTTTTGTTATAAATAAATTTTATTGTACTTAAATTGTATAATAAGTGTAGTATTACAAATAAATCATGAACTGATAGGAATTATCCCTTTTATACATTAATTAATATAATTATGTATATATATTGTCAAAAAAATTAATTCTCCATAATAGTTATAAGTTTATGTAAACAATAATACTTTTAAAATACTAAAATCATAAAAAATATTATTACTAGTCATTACAAATATATAACCTAGCCTAACCTAACCTAACCTAACCTTATATAATTATGTATATATATGTATATTGTCAAAAAAGTTAATTCTCCAAAATAGTTATAAGTTTATGTAGACAATAATACTTTTAAAATATTAAAATCATAAAAAATATTATTACTAGTCATTACAAATATATAACCTAACCTAGAAGTCTTTTTAGTCTCTCTTCCTCTAAGGCATCCATTATAAAATATATACACACTATTTGCAGCAAAAAAAAACTATATTTAAAGCAAAAAAACTATATACAGCAACAAACTAATAAAAAATGGTCAAATACTTTGTACAAAATATATACAACGTCTAATATTTTACTTCACACCATAACATGCACTTTGGAGAAAGTTCCGGATTTTACAAACACAGTAGGGCGCACACGGAAGTAGACTCCGCACGGACAGTAACGCGGCAAGGCGCACAAGGAAGCAACCTCCAGGTAGCTGCGCGATACTTGACTAAGGCTAAACCGGACTGTGTAAAGGGGTGGCGGTTGTGACAAATAATTCTTGGAAGGGAGCTCGTGAAGTACACCAACGGATGGCGCTGCAGACCGCAAGTGATAATTTTAATTTAGAAATATTTAGCCACACGGAGGTAAACTCCGTGATGCGCCCGACGGAAGGTTAAGTTTCTAATAAGGTTGTAATGATTGATTGTAACTGGTTGACGAAAACTATTGTGATTGTAAAACTATTTAATGGTTGGTAAAATTCTTTATTCTTGTCTGCTATTGGTGGGAAGTTGGTTGGTTAGCGCTCTCTGAAGGTAAATTTATGTAACTAATTGGCCAATTGTTGAAACTACTAAATTAATTGGTGCATTAACAGATAAAAAAGCAGTTGGTATAACACAAACTGACACTTTCAAGAACAAGAACAAATTCAGACATAAGATTTTAATTGGAATTGAGATATAACAGCAAAGAGTACCAGAATAACAAATAAAACAACATTGTCTAGTGAATGAAGCAGAAAGAAACAACTAAAATGAAGCATTTTAAACTATGGTATAATGTTTTGGGGAGCCAGTCCAGAGACAGAAAGAGTATTTCTCCTATGAAAGCGAGCCGTTAGACTTTTCTAGGGAAGCATATCTTGCGCACTGCAGACCTCTCTTTAAAGAACTCCACATCTTAACTCTTCCATCTCAGCTCATCTTTGAATGTCCCTTTCTTGTAAAGAAGAATCCGGATAAATTTGTCACAGATGCCAAAATTCACCAATATAGAACACGTCAAGCTGGAATGTTGCACCTTACTCAAAATCGAACAACATTGGCACAGAATAGCCCGGATCTACATGCATAAAAGTCTACAATAAGTTCCCAGTGAAGTGAGAAATATTCCAGAAACCCAAAAATTTAAAAACACTTAAGAAGATACTTGAAGAAAAGACATATTATTCCTTGAAAGAGTTTGAAGATGAATGAAAAAAAGACAAACTGACGACCACGGCACCAGATGCTTCTAGTGGGACCTGCAAAGTATAAGCATAAGAAAGCTCAACTCATCAAACAGTTTTGACTGTAGTTAGTAGTACTGTAGTAGTTCACTTGGTTTCCAGATATAGCCAAATTACCAAGGAATGCTTAACTCTTATTGGCGACGTTTTTTTAAGACAAAAATATAACTCTTTAAGGAATATGTGTCCTTCAACTGATTACTTTAGGTCGCTAACTTACTTGAAGATTTCTTTTTTTAATAACCCTTAGTAATTGAATTTTTTCTTAAGAAAAAGTTTGTTAATGTCTAATTACCAACAAACATCAGGGGATACATCAATAAGACATAAAATAGATATCTAAAAAATAAGACCTTTTAATAATCTACAGCTCAAAAGAGTAATAATACAGGGTGGCGCAAAAAGAACGCATGGATTTTAAAAGGCTATAAGTTGGTTAATTTTAATCGCACCAAAATTTTAATTACACCAAAACAATCATCAAACAATCCAATTTGAGAGTTGGGTGTTAATAATTATAAGACAATTAACTAATTTTTAAAAATAACATCAGAAAAATGGCGTCCTTCTGCATGAATACACATTGCAAGTCTCTCTTCAAAGTTTTCCATAACTTTGTTCAAAGTGTCCTGTGATACAGCGGCAATATCTTCACTTATTGCAGCCTTCAATTCTTCAAGTGACCGAGGTTTACGACAATAAACTTTGAATTTCAGGTGTCCCCATAAAAAGAAGTCGCAAGGAGTCAATCTGGCGAACGTGCAGGCCAATGGAGATCTCCGAAACGTGATATCACGTGACCAGGAAACATTCCTCGAACGACAGCCATAGATTGATTACTCGTGGGGGCATCCTGTTGAAACCATGTTTGTTCCATATCGAGCCCCAAAGCTTCAAGATTTGGCTGCAAAAATGTTCAAGATTTGGCTGCATTGTCACGTATCGTTCAGAATTAACAGTGACTGTTTGGTCACGCTCTTCAAAAAAATAAGGTCCAATGATGCCAATTTTAGAGACCCCACACCATACTGTAACTTTAGGACAATGCAGTGGTTTTTGATGCATTTCCTGTGGGTTGTGAGCTGCCCAATAGCGGCAATTCTGCTTGTTTACTGAGCCATTCAAGTGGAAATGAGCTTCATCACTCAGCATTACAACATTATTGTCATTTCCAACGACATCAAGCATTCTCTTGCGCAAAAAACTCTTCGTTCGTGAAAATCACGTTCATGGAGCTTCTGATTGTTCATGGATAATGATTGTTCATTATCTTGTAAGGGTGGAATTGTAACTCACATGTCAGGATGCGCTGTAGCGATCGACGTGATATCCCCAAGGTCGGAGCACGCCGTCTAGTCGAGCGGTGAGGACTTTCAAGAACTGAGGCTCTGACACTTTCGACATTTTGCGGAGTTCGCGCCGTACGAGGGCGACCAGTCGATTTACTCTTCAACACTGATCCTGTTGTACGAAACGAGTTAACCCAACGAAGTATCAAGTTGCGATCAGGTACCGAACCATTACACGCAACATTAAACTGTAATCGAAATTTTCGTTGAACAGTGATGACAGATTCATTTGATTTGAAATAGTGTTCAACAGCGAACACGCGATGCTGCACGTTCCATTGCTCCATTGCTACTAAAACTGGACGCTTCAACCAACAAAATGGTGTCGCTCGGCGGTCACTGACCGCCACTCACTCCCCTCCACTGGTACTACGTTACTCAAATCCATGCGTTCTTTTTGCGCCACCCTGTAAAATATCAGCTATAGAACAAACATAAATGTATAGTTGTAACTAATACATACTGAGCATATTCTTCTTGAACCCTTTCTTTGAATTGCTGAATTATCTTTGGTGGCAGACAGTCATCAGCAACTGCGCGAGCTAAGAAGTTCCCAAGCACGGTTGATGCATCAGGTGTGTCCAATGTAAGATCAGGAAGATTTTTGAGCAGTGAATCAAATGCTGTAAAACATAATTTTATCAGTACTCTTATTTTTACACTCTTCTACATTACATACAAAATATATACTTAAACTGATTTGTTATAGAGAACTCGATTTTTTTTACAAAACTTGTTAGCAGTTTTCATTAAATCCTTTGGACAACTTATAAATAAGCATGTTCACTTCATAATTTTAACTATACACAGGACACGTGACAAAGTCGATCAATGTGCTGGTAACCGACCCGGATAGTATCGATTTCATACATGCCCGTGTTCAAGGTTATGTGGTCCGTGCAAGTATGATGACCTTTCAAATGTCAATGATACCTTAGTTAGGTAAAGATGCAACCTGCACTTTACCAGAATTTAACCTTTCAATGAAACATAGTTCATCTTCTAACAATTGTGTTGTCTTTAATTCTACCATTCCTTGGATTTTACAATATTTTTAGTTCTTTGTATTTTGTTGATATTATGGGTATATAAAAGCTGTTTTATTGTTTTAGTAATGGCTAAAAACAGGTTTTATTTACACTTCACTATTCAGCTCGATCACTGATTCTGACTAATGGTGACAAGGTTACTACAGATAACAAACCGTGGAAAACATGGTGCCTTGTGCAGCATTCTATAAATACAGAAGGAACGGGAAATATAATATCAGACCTTCTACAGTCTAAATGTTATAATTGAAAGTCTATAAAATGATGCTAAGCACAATAAAGGGATCGAGAACCAAACAAACCTTCATTTCCAACAAATTCACGTCTACCACTATATGCCTATTCTTATATCATGCATATAGTAGTGCTGATCTGCTTATTCTAAGAGTTAAGAAATAAGCTACCTTTAATTTAATTTAATCTGGATTGAACGGATAATCACAATCTAAATAGTTGCAAGGCCACTGTACTTTCTAATTTCGTAAGTTGCTGGGGAACATTTGTGTTAGTTAGTAATGATAAAAATATAACTTTTTATCATTAAAAAATCATTCTTTTTCAGTTAACTTAAGGATTGAGAAGATTGTAGCATTTTAAATTATTTCATCAAATTAAAGAGGACATTTTCTTAAATTAAAAAAATTCTATACAAAACATGTATGTTCTTAACATTTAAATTAGGTGTTCTGAAACTATGAAAAGCAATGATTATAGAGAATTTCTAATTGTTCATTAGCTGCTACATTAAGCAGTATTTTAAAAAGCTGGCAGTCTAAATTAACTGTTCCGGGTGGAGGGGGAGATGATATTTCAAGATTATAGGACGAAATGATTTTTAAAGTTGCTTCCCATTAAATTGTATCCTCATATATTCTTTTAGTTATATTCTTGTTACACATATTTACATATACAACATAAGCATAATTAGACGTATCAAAAAGATTTTACCAAGTCATTTCTGATAATCTTGGTTTTGGAAAACTTAAGGCCAAACAGCCATAGCAGTAAAACTATTGTACGTAATAAAACCATCCCACCAAAATAAAATAACAATTGTCAAAGAAATAATTTTAAAATTTGTTTTGAAAGTAAGAAAAGAGATTGTAGATGCCAATGACAGAGTATAAAAAAGATTATCGGTGAAGCTGGTTAGTAAACAAACCCATTAAATCAGTTTTTAATGGAAATTAAAAGGTGAATTAAAAAAAATCGTTTCTCGTCATATGATAGAGGAATAAAGTCTGAATAATGTCTATGGCCCAATAAATGTGTTTAATGTTAGAAAGGCTAAGTTTCTAGTATAAGTAAATTGGTTTCTTATCACTATGTTTAAATTTGAACAAAAGAAGCACATTACCTATGGCAATATCTCGCTGCTTGACAATGCGACCATACAGTTCTGAAATAAGAACTGATGTCATCTCTCTGTGAGAAGGTTTGTGGTCCAAAGCTAACTCAATGGAAAACTGAACTACCTGCAAACAAGAAAATATGTGAGGTAGATTTCCAAGTAAAATCTACCTATCACCATCATGGTAGCCAGACTTCCAGATAATGCCTTTATACTTTTGTGTTTATGATAGCTCTCTGATCCCATTTTAGAAAATTGTGCCATATTTTTTTTAATAGTTAAGTGACTTACCAAATTTGATTCTTTCATCTCAAGATCTTCAAAAGCTGCTACAGCTTCTTCTGCATCTCCATTTTCATAATATTCCAATACAATAGACTCTGTGGCCTTCTGCAATGTAAGTACGCCTTTTATTAATTAAATGTACTGAATAACACATAACACCGTAAGCAAATATTCTTAAAATCTGATAACAATAACAACATTTTTTTCTGTTAAACGGAAATACAAAATTATAGATAAATTCCAAATTTATTAATAAATTATCCTGTATACATAACTGAAACTTGGTTTGGATTGATTTTTGAATAACATTCAAATATATATATATATATATATATATATATATATATATATATATATATATATATATATATATATATATATATATATAAAGTTAAAATTAGGGCTACTTACGTATTTTAGGATGTAATAAAATTAAACTGAGTACCCTTATATTTATTTTTATTAAAAACTCATTACACAACATGTTTCGACTTTCTGGTCATTTTCTAGTGACACTAGAAACATGTTGTGTAATGAGTTTTTAATAAAAATAAATATAAGGGTACTCAGTTTAATTTTATTACATCCTAAAATATATATATATATTCTATCATGAAAGGGGCTTTAATTCATACAAAAAATCCAAACGCAACAGATTCACTTTATAGTTGTCATGGTGTCCCTTATCTCCAAAATTGTATTGTACTATAACTACAGTAAAACCTAATTAGGTCGGCCTCCTTTAACTCGGATGTCTGGATAACCCGGACTAAAAAAAAACACTTTCTTTTAAAACGCTGATCTAAGCATAATGCGCTTGACCAAGTGTCTGCCGTGCGTAATGAAGTTGTTTGCTGAGACTGTACTGTACGAGGTGACTCGATGAATCATAGCTGCCACAATGTCACTGTTTATGAACGTGATAGTTGTATGGTATTCAAACATACCACTTTAAACGCTGCTTAGCGATGTGCATGCACCGTTTAAAGTGCAATACGTGTGTGTATTTGTGTGGGAGGACAGGTGGGTCAATATTACTGTAGATGTATGGGAGGGCGGGTGGGTTAATAATACTGTGTACGTGTAATTTCAATACCACCTCTCTCTTCTCGTTCAGTTTCAACAAAAGTCAGTAATTATTTAATGGTTAGTTATTTTAACTACTGGATTTTTGTGTAAGCCCACGAATTGTTATTTAGTGTTTAGTTAGTTTTACATAATTATAATTTACTTGTTTAACATTCATTCTTTTCTTTTGTGATTTGTCTTTCTCTTCGTACCATAGTTTTATATATATATATATATATATATATATATTGATCCCAACTATATAGGTACTCTGCCATTTAGTAACTGGCCGCACGTAAACAATACTTGAAGCTGACGTAGTGAAAACTAACTAGCTTTTTAACGAAAAATTAGACATTGCTATATTGTTAATAAATGAGATTCTTTGTTTTACCAAGCTATTGTGATTCTTAGTAGTTGTAGAACTTGTGTTTGTTCTATAATAATCAGTTTTATAACAAGTATTTCTTCATTATTAGATTTTCAATATGTCAGATCAGCTGCTGCCCCAACTTAACGAGACTGTACTACATGTTTATTTCTTAAAGGATAGATTAAATCTACAAAAAGACTCTTATATATACTTAAATTCAAAAAAACCTAACTAGTGCAACAAAGTAATAAAATCAACAGTAAATTAATCACTGTGATCTTTTTCATATTAGATACTAGTATTTTTTTTAATTGATTTTGATATATCGTCAGAGTGCAAAGGTTTAATCATTTTTATTATTTTCATTCATGCCTACACATAGGCCTTGGGCATTTGAATACTATTTTATTTATCAAATACATTTGTATTTGTAGACGATAATTGTATCTGCACAATTTATTATAGATATATTATACTCACTCGTTCATTCAATTAATTATTTCTTTTACAGCTATAAAACATTTTTAGCTAGGCCCCTACTACTAGATAAAATTTGTGACTTGGAATTTTTCACTATCAATTGAAGATAAAAACCAACCCTTATCTCTTCAGATGATGTTTCTGGGATAATAGTTTTCAGCTCAACGTCACCATTTTCCAAAGAATCGCTCTCATAATTAGGGTCATTTCTATCAACATCTTCTTCAACAAGCTCAGAACCAGGCTTTCCCCAAACACCTTTTCCTCCAGCACCTCCTAAAACCACAATGTTTTCAGGTACAGGTTTATTGAAATAACATGCAGTATGTCATATTTGTATATAGATCATTTTTAGGTGTTGCAGGGAAGCAAACATGTCATATTTTATACAAAATTACATAGATGTATATTTTGATTAGTTTCTATATACACTGAGATTAAAAAAAAAAAAAATACTTCCTTGCAAAGAAATCTATACTGGTTTTAATCTAGGTTTGTACATGTTAGTTTCTGTCACAATAATCACATTATAGAAAAATACGGAATCAGCAACCCTAAGACGACAAGTCTACTAATACAAAGTAAAGGAAAACAAATACAGAAACAACCCATAACACAAATTTGGCACTGAACATTTATGTTACTTACGTATGAGTGGGTAGTTTTCTAAACCCTTTATCTGTTAATTTGGGGCCCTCATAATTTTTCAAATTTTCCTCATAATTTTTCATCCTTCTTTTAATACCAAAAAAAAGCTACTGACTCCATGAAGTGTGATCAGGTATGTTTGAAAGTTTTCTGGTATGTTTGTGATTACACTGTTCATTGCTCCACAGAACCATTCATCAACCAATATTTAAAGTTATTGACTCAATGAAGTGTTTTCAGGTATATTAAAAGGTGTTTCTGGTATGTATATGATTACACTGTTCCTTGATCCAAAGAACCATTCATCAACCAAAGGAGCTATTGACTCCATGAAGTGTGATCAGGTACATTCAAATGTTTCTGGTTTGTTTGTGATTGCACTGTTCCATGATCCACAAAACTGTTCAACCAAAAGAGCTATTGACTCAATAATAATAATACGTAATAATAATAATAATAATTTTTATTTGCCACACAAATTTTACATCATTGACAATGTCATAGCAGCAGCTATTGCAATAGCTTGTGTCATACATACTAATTACTAAAATTAGACCATTTATGAATCTACCAGTAGACTTTAAAGTCAAATTAGTAATAAAAAATGTGTACTTTAAAAATTAAAAATTAAGGTCAATTGCGTTAAAAAATTCATCTAAATTGTAAAATGGGTTTTTTAAAAGCCAGCAGTAAAATTTATTTTTGAATTCAGAAAAAGAGTACTGATTAATTTTAGGTTCCAAAAAATTGTAAATTTTAAGGGACAATACTATATGACTATCCAGAGTCTTATTCAAACGATAAAAGTCAATTTTAGCATTTTTCTTTCCACGTGTATTATAGTTATGGAAAGATTGTTTGAATTTTAAAAATTCTGAATTTGTAATAGTATAAGTAACCAAGTCAAATATGTAAAGATTTATAATGGTTTGAAATTGGAAATCAATAAAAAGTGGTTTGCAGTGTTCTCTGGAGTCACATTTCTTAAGAACTCTTAAAGCTTTTTCTTGTAAAGTTAATAGTTCTTTAATTCTGGTACAATTACCATAAAGAACTAAACCGTACCTGAATACAGACTGAAAATATGCAAAATAGGCTGTTCTTATATAATTTTTTGGTACAATATCGTTCAATCTATTTAAAAGATAAATTACCCTTGATAGTCGTTTATTTAAATAATCTATGTGATCGTTCCAGGTTAGCTGATTGTCAATATAAACCCCCAAAAATTTAATCGAATCCACAAAATTTTCATCCAATGAAATAGAACTAGGCTTAAGATGAAATAGTATGTTTTTTGTTTTATTACAATTTAGCAAAAATCCATTTGAATTAAACCAATTTAAAGCTTTAGAAAGAGTCTCATTAGCCATAATTTACAGATCATTAATGTTTTTGCTTACGTTAAAGAAAGTTGTGTCATCGGCGTAAAGAATAATTTTAGAATCAGTTGTCGATGGAAGATCATTGATATATATCAAAAATAGGAAGGGACCCAGGACAGAGCCCTGTGGGACACCCCACTCCACTTTCAATTCTTTTGACCACCTTCCATTGACACAAACGGTTTGCCTACGGTTGTTTAAATAGGATTCAAAAAATTTTAAAGATGGTTTACAGAAACCATACTGTTTTAATTTTGCAATTAGAATTTTACTTTCAACACAATCAAAAGCCTTGCTCAGGTCACAAAAAGTGGCCTGCGCAAAGGCTTTGTCTTCAAAAGATAGGTGAATTTGTCTGACTAAGTTATCTAAAGCATTGAACGTTGATCTGCCCTGTCTAAAGCCGAATTGTGATGAATTAAAAATATTGTTGTTTTCTAAAAATGTGTAAATTTGTTTGTATACTAACTGTTCAATTAATTTTCCAAGTACCAGGATTATTGATATAGGTCGATAGCTCTGAGGATTGTGTTTTGGTCCATTTTTGTAAATTGAGCATACACGAGAAATTTTAAGTTGATTGGGAAAAATGCCATCACTAAGCAGACGATTTACACATACTGCTAGAGTTTCAGTCAAACCAACAATAATTCTTTTCAGTAAATGAGGTGTTGTCAGATATGTTAAAACATCAAACTTGAAAAATACAAAGTAAACAAATGAAATAATAACTAGCTATGAAATTGATGTTAATCACAAACACAACAAAAACTGGCGAACATACTCGCTTAGAGCGCATTGTTGCCTAACGTGATGGATGAGCAAATGGAAATTCAGTCTATATCAACACAACTGATGAGTCCTAACAGCTACTGAGCATCACACTGCTGTCAACATCAGACACACAGAATAATACACTTAATACATAAAATAATGTGTTAAGAATACACACAACCATCCTCCACAGTTGTGATGGCCAGAAATCAAAATAATAGTCACTATCATCAGTCGCTAATTACTTGACACTGATAACTCGTGTTCGGCCTCTGTAGTGTTATCACTGAGTTTTATCGCTGTGGACAATCTTTATACTTACTCTAAGCTAGAATAGAAAATAAACAATCTCACAAATCCTATCAGCATTATACAAACTAAATGCTTCAAAACAATGATTAGATATATATTGTGCTTACCATGTATAGTTAGATTTATTGGCGAGATACTTCGCTTACCGAGCAGAGTTAAAACTTTAGAAAATTAATATTCACAGTAGGCATTACTTCATTTTGGTATGAAATGAAAAAATTACTTTATTTAACAAACAATTGGCAGGGTTAGGACTAAAAAGTAATCTCTTACACCTAACCATTATTACTAAAATACAAACAGCCTAAATGCAAAAAACTAAAACATTATTTTGGTGAGTAAATAATATGGTGAGTAACTGACACCACCACTGAACTTCGAAGTACACATACATAACATTTGCGGCAGAGCTAACTGAATGCTTGGCTTTCTATCTCGTTGCTCGAAGCAGTTCAGCGACACAACTGCCTTAAAGTTTATGTACTGTGCCTTAGTTGGGCAAATTCTGGAATATGGCTCACCAATATGGAACCCTTATCAGAAATACCTCATTGCTGAACTGGAGAGGGTCAAACGAAGATTTATTCGCATGGTTGGCTTTAAGGAGGGTTATCCATACTTTAAAGTTCCTGTTGAAACGTTATCTATTGACCTTGGACTCCAATCACTTGAGCAGCGTAGACTCTCTGTCGACATGGTGTTGCTACATAAGACCATAAATGGAAAAGTCGACTGCCCAAACATACTTCGTTTGGTCTTGTACAGGGTCCCGACGAGCACTAGGTCTGATGATCTGTTCATAAGGCAACAGCATTGAACTAGCTACGCAGCCAACAGCACGATGGCCCGACTCCAAAGAGCTGGTAACAACGTTGCCAAACATGTGGACTTCTTTCACGATAACGTGGCAAGAGTAAAAAAGATCTGTTTGATTTGCCCTTTGTAGTTATTTTGTATGTATTATTTATTGCATTGACCTGTTCTATTTATAATTATTGGTCTATGTAAATCACGCTTGTACTATTTATTGTTATTATGCGTTATAATCCAGTTTTTCCTGACATTATCTATATTTATTGCATTGTCTTGTTCTATTTATAATTATTGTTCTATTTATAATCGTGCTTGCATCTATTTATTGTTATTGTATTATGGTTTAGTTTTCCTGTATATACATTGTTTATTATTCTCGTGCATGATGATTGAACTGTAATTATTGTACATTGTCATGTTCCATTGTATGTTTGATCCTATTATTGGTACAGTAGCTGTAATTTAGTCTTTGCATGGCAATCTTAGCTGTAAGTCATACTCTGAGCCAATTGTCAAACTTTGTTTCATTTAATGTAAAAATGGAGATGTCCGTTGGCATATATAAATAAAATTAAAAAAATAAATAGAGTAAAAAATTCAAAGATAGATATAGTATTACACAAAAGAAAAAATTCAAAAACTTAAACAATAGTCATCAATTATAAATATTTTATTAGAATATTGGGCATAAAGAATGGATTTCTCTACAAGGATGTTGCAATTTCTGAAATTGAAGCTAACCATTGAGTGACACCACTTGCTACTACTGTAGATGTCTTGTAGCTGATTTCATATTTCTTTATAATATTTAGATGGCGCCGTTGATTGTCCCACCTTTACTTCATCTGGTCAGCTTCAGGGTTCCATCAGCTACAAGACTACACCACCTTTTTGAGATAAGGCATTTTGGGCACTAACTACCAACTAACTGCACAGTCCTATTCCCAGAATGATGAAAGAAAACAAAATTTATCATCTTGTAGATTTTTTCAACTTGTCAATGGAATCCTTAAGACGGATAGTTCTCTTATCTACTGTCAATGAAATGGTGTAATGCTCTACCTCACTATGCAATTTTTTAATTTTGTTTTTATTTTCTTTCCCATTTACCCTTTTAGTGCCGCACGACACGCTCCGTGTCGATGCGTTTCTGTACTAAAAATGCCGTCGACACGGAGCGTGTCGATCCGTATTTAATTTATTATAGTACTATCTTACTGTATTAACTGGCTAGTAACGATGCAGACAGCTTCTAAAGGCTTTGAAGTACTTGTTTCGATCGATGTTTCGATGTAATCTTCGATATATCGATGTTTCATTTGTTTACAAAGTTGCGCTAGTTTTTCGTTGTTTGTTTACATTGTGCCGAGCGGTGTTTGCGTGTGTTTTCAAATAAAAGTTTTAATCATTTTTATTGTAAAATGGATAGAAATAAAGTAAACTGTGATATGATTAGTGTAAAAAAACAATTATAAATTCAATGCTTCAGTAAGGAGACCTGATTTTTCACTCTGAATATCTGAATTGAACAATTTTATTTTCTATATTATTCTTTATGATTACTATGGTTACAACATATTTTAGGTATAGAATAAGCTCCTAATATAGTAATTTACTTCTTATAACTCTGTTTTTTTATAAGAATACAGAGAATAAATTTTTTCCATAACTTATATGTTTTCGCCGTAAATTATCGTATTGTAAAATATTTTTATTTTGCAAAATATTGGGAATCGTTTGCATGAAAGTAATATTTGTTATACTGGTTTTGTTCAGTTTTAGATGAACTATAAGACAGTATTACTGGAAAAAATTAAAGAAAATACTGAAATATAATTTTATGGACTCAAAGTCAAATTTTTATTTTTATTTTTATCTTTTTTACATGTTGTTTTAGTTTATAAATACTTGGAAGACAATATTTTAAAATAATTTACAATCAAAAGGTGCAATAATAATCATAAAACAAAATAAAACTTAATTCAAAGGTTTATGACCTAAAATAAATTTAATATGATTTTTGTTGTAAACCCTTACATTTTTGCTCAGAATTGCTTGGCACTTTTCACCATAGAGGCCGTTCAAGGTCACGGCACTAAAAGGGTTAAATTGTTTTTATTAGTACAATCCTTTTGTTTCTTGTTACTACTCCATATTTTATAATTTGTTTTTTGTTGCTTTTGCTATTTATAGTTTAACTTATATCATTGTTATCAGTGGTTGTTGTTTTTCCATATTTATCTGTAATGTCTTTATTGCTATATCTATATATAATTAATTGTTATTTGTTTTTGTTGTTTGCTATTAATGTTCATATCATTGTTATTAGGCCTAGTTATTGTTGTTGTTTTGCCAAATTTATCTGTTCATGTCTATGTTGTTTCCTTATTACAGTGGACCCGCAATACCACGAATCTGAAGGGGATTGAAAAATGTTCGTGTTATCAAGGTATTCGTGATAGTGAGGTTTGTGGTAGTGAGGGTAAAACAGGCAAAATTCGTCATATAGAGGTTGGTTTTCATATGAACAAAATTGTTTATTGTTAGTTTAATTACTACACTACGTACCTACATTGAATTGACTAAATCCATGTACTGTAGGCTAATGATTAATTTTGTAATGGGCAAAAATAATTTAATAGTTCTATTATAAACAAATGCTATGTTTGGTATTGAAATACAGTAATGCAGTATTACAGTATATTATGGTGAGATAATAAACAGAAATGAAATAAATACACAAATCCATATTAAGCATTTAATAATTAAATACTAACTGTAAAACATACATCATGGAATAATATGATCAATATGTAGGCATCATTTTAGTGCAAAAATAATTCCTTTCCTTTGAGAAACGCTTGCTAATAGAATACACTGAACGGCACTGCACAATAAACCAAACTATGTACGTAAACTCATATACAAATCAACACTCATAGGTACCGTCTAATTCTAGTTCGGCATTGTTACTAGTAGAAACGCCAAACGGAAGTCAGGCTTCCTGTTTTGACACGTATAAGATGGACATATTCCTTCGTCTTACTGAGGTTTTGAACATTCGTTTGAAGAGGTTGAATTCGTTGTATAGAGGTGTTTGGCAATTGATATTCATGGTAAAGAGGTTTTGATTTTGTGCTCTAGTTGTCTTGAAAACTGAATAAAATTTGTGTTATTGAGGTAGTTGGTCAGTAACTTTCATGTTATAAAGGTTATTTTAACATAGAGTGTTATGGGAGGTTCAAGCGGAATTTGAGAAAATTCGTGCTATCACGGATTTTGAGCTATCAAGGTTCCACTGTATTATCTTTTGCAGTATGTAGTTACTGTAAATGGCTATGTCCGTTGGAAACAAAGAGTCCGTAAGTAAATGATTTTTTGGTGGTTGCATTCGGGCCACACCTATGTAAGGGATAGCATGGTCTCCACACATTTGATTATTGTTTAACATTATTGTATTCATAGTATTGTCATTCTGTTACTTTTTTTGTTGCTGTGTTAAACTATTATTTGTAAACATGTAAAATTGGTATACAAAGTACCATGAAAAATAAAGTAAAAATAAGACTCTATATTAACATATATACAAAAGAAACAACTATAAACTTAAACTCACATTCATCCTCTCATACATACCATGCCGTCAGCACACACCTAGTATCGCACAAGCCGCTCACCCCACAAGGTCCGGAGAAGAACTGCAACTGCAGCCTGAAACCGATCGCGCCTTTCGCTACCGGTATCTCATATATGATCAGGAAGATTATTCCTTAGTCGGCAATCGATTACAATATAAAGGAATTATTGTATAACAGTTTTATAGAGGAATTGGAAACAATAAAAATCTGCACCGAGTGTTCCAAATACTGTTCTCAGAAATTTAAGAAAAACCTTCAAACAGATAAGTTGGAGAATTAATATGTAAGATTAATACAATAGTCAGAATATGAAGCATACAAAGTTGATTCAATTTAAGAAGAGAAAGGTTTTTGAAAAACTGAGTAACATGATCACGACATTTAAAGTTGAAAATAAAACGGATATGGTACAATAGTTTTGGGCAAACTGCAAAAAATACCTGTTTTGGTATTCATGTAGTTTCTGGACACTTCGCCCATTTTTACTTTGTCCACCAGTGGGTAAAATCAAGTCTACAAATAAAATAAAATAACTAAAATATAAATAATTGAAATTGTTATTTTTATTATATCCCCAATAATTACCATATCTAATTTCAAATTTTTTAAACATCAGATGTATTTTTAACACATTCGCTGCTGACCGTCCGGCGGTGGCCGGAGGCATTACTTGCGCCAGTGGCAAGCCGGCCGCCGTTGTGTCATCCTACTACAGGGTGTCCAGTAAACCTCCTTAAACAAATTCCCTGACTTTTCCCTGACCGATCCCTGATTTCATAGAAAATTTCCCTGACCCCAAATCTACATAATTACATCTGTCTATTTAACTTAATTTAGTAATATTATGTACCAACATGTACATACATTATGTTATTTACAGTCAAATACAATTATAATTACAATTATAATATCAATATTTCACAAATATATTTTTATTGATAACCGTAATAATTTAATTCAAAACTATTACCTACAATAATTATTCTTTTTGAACTACTTTATAGAAGTAGAGGTAGAATTTAAAAAAATATTTTTAATTAGCCTTGAGTAAAAAAAACACACTTTTTATTATATTGTTAAATTATGACAATTTTCAATGCCTTGCAAAACGGCAGTATATTATAATTTCACCAAAACCAGCATAAATTTTAGGTCTATGGCTTATTTAACAAGTACTCCTACTATTTATCAGACAATTATTTCCGTAAGTTTTAAACTTTTAGTGATATAAAACTAGTTGTATGAGGTCGAACAAGCATAACCAAGCAATTAAGTAGCTTTTTCATAATTTAGAATATTGAATGGCATGTAAAATTAACATTTAGTACTAAACAAAGTAAAGGATTTTTTTGTAGCGCACCCAAATATATACTATATAGTGACTATTACAAATCACAACAAACTGGTGTTCTTGTTCGATTTTCCAGGTTTTGTTTCGAATTCCCTGATTTTTCCCTGACTTTTCCAGGTCATTTAAAATTCCCTGACTTTTCCAGGTTTTCCCTATTTTTCCTGTTGCTGGACACCCTGTACTAATATCTTTAATTTGAGCTTAGTACCTGGAGAGAGAACAATATATTTCTTTTCCACATTTACAGATAGTGTACAAAGTGGTTGGTGTGATTTTCAAACTAAATAAGTTTTATGTGTTTCAAGGTTGTGTAGTTTATATTTAGTATTTGTTGTGTATATATTTCTTTTAGTTAGTTTATGTTGTTCTTTTAGTGCATTTTGTGCTTATATTGTAATAAATATGTGTTGTGTGACGTTTACTTGTACTGTATATGTACCAACACGTATTAAGCTAATTAAAAAACTATTTGTTTTTTTAGTTTATAAAGTCCTTTCATAGTTAACACATTCGTTGCGGTGGGGTATCTACCGTAACCTTAAGTTTCATTTTAGTGTTTATTGTTTAGAAGTGTTATTACGTCATATCTACTGACAGTATACATGTAGTGTTAAAGTAATCATTTTAACTTGTTTTATTTATTTATTCTTAAGACGCTGATCGTCAAAATATGGGCGAATATGGATTTCGAATGAGTATAGAGTGAAGTCATTGTTACTATCTAAATTCGATTTTGCTCAGAAAGAATTATTTATTAATATCCCAAATTGTTTTCTAAACTGAATATGATTTGACCCTGCTGTTGCTGGGACATCTACAACAGGTCATGTTGATATCAATTAATTCAGAGTTTTCCCAATTATGAAGGTCTCAGTACAAATGATAACATTGAAAAAGCGGATTGACGGCTAAGGCCGTGGTGTCCAACCAGGCAAGGCAGCTCAGCACCCCGTGCTACGAGACTATGCACCACCGCAGCAAATGTGTTAATGCCTGGGGCTTATTTAATTATTATATCATAGTATTTTAATTTTACATGATGGTAATTATGCACTTTCTTGCCACCCCTGAAAATATTTCTTGTTCAAAAAGTGATGAAATATGAGTTTATATCCCTTGAAGAAGTTGATTTCATCCGCATAAAACTCATTTTTTACCAAAAAATCGAAGGTATCTAAGGCAGTTTCTTGCCAACAAACAAATTTGGAACATTTTGCTTCAAATGTGTCTAGCATTGGCTGTATTTTCACGAGATGCTTTTTATTCTCATCTCGTGAAAATAATTTATTTTACCGAAAAATTCAAAAAAACCTATATCACAACTTTTAGTATTTTTGTCATATTTATGTTAACCCTACCAGTACCAACAACGTCTCAGGCGTCGATCGGCACCTGCTTGCCAATACCGTCGACGCCTGAGACGTCGATGTGCATGCCTTTCGTAATTTGCTGTTATTGAGTCATATATTGGTATGAAACGGTTGTTATAGTACTCAAAATGTGCAGAAAGAAGCATACTTTAATTTGGTACTCTATGACAACAATTTGAGTTAAGTTCTTATGTAAATGGTTGTAAATATTAAATAGTTTTTCTTTTTGCTTCTGTGTTGTTTTGTACATAATATAAATACTTTGTATGAGGACAGTTGTTTTTGAGTGTTTGAAGAAAGTCAACTAAAAAGTAAGTACAACTTTGAAGTAAGCATGCTAGATTATTATACATTATATCCTGAAAATAATTTTTAAGTTTAGTAGTAGAAAATAATTAAAAGCTACAGTTCAGCAATCTGACCCAAATTCAAAGACGTAGTTCATCAACATAAATTCATATTTTGAGAATATTCATTGAATAAAGTATATCACATTATACATATTTTTGAAGTAGATAAACTGTTCTATAGAAAAAACATATCGGTTACCATGGAAACATTTGTTTAGCCTATAATCACATTTCAGGGGTAAAAAGAAAATTTAAAAAATTTTGCAATTTTTGTTTTTAATTTTTTTTAATTTTTGAAAAGTTAAAAAATTTGAAGTTATTTTATTTTTATTCCTCATTAAATTCTGAAAATAATGATATATAACAACATATAGTTTGATATTTATTAGTAAGTGAAAAAAAATAATCCCAAGATTTACAAAGTGACGCAAATCTGGTTTGTATTGCAGGTAAAACCAGATGGTACAGCTAGGGTTAATTTAAATGGTATTTTAATCATTTTTTTTATTTTGATGTGTTTTTTGCACTGAATACTATTTTGGTTTATTACAAATATTTCTCGAGATATAACGGAAAAACTACTATCGTGGCAAATCGCGATTTGCGGCTATTACGCAATCATTATATACAACAACTACTAATCACAAAAACCGAATTCATCTATATTCCCACCGGAATGACGACCGACAGGCCATCACGGAGGCCAAATACTCGAATTTAATGCAATTAACTAATTTTTGTGGAGGAAATAGACAATTAGGATAAGTTAGGTTATGTCAGTAAAAAATGCATTTTCGAGCTGAAAAAATAATTTTACTACAAAACCAGTTATATATTTGTGTTCAGCATAAAAACACGAGAAATGGAAAAAAAAAAAGTTGTCAAAAAATGACGATTTTTAAAAAAGTAAGTTTTTTCACTGATAGATAAAAAACTAGTTTTTAGATTTTTCGGTAAAAAATGAGTTTTCCTCGGATGAAATCAAACTTCTCAGGAGATATAAACTCATTTTTCACCACTTTTTCAACATGAAATCGTATTTTCAGAGGTGGCGAGAAAGTGCAAAATTACCGTAAACTTCTCCTAATTGTCTATTTCTCTTGAACAAAGATTCGTAATTTGCGTTAAATTCGAGTGTTTGGTCTCCATGATGGCCTGCCGGCTGTCACTCCGGCGGGAATATAGGTGAATTCGGGTTTTGTGATTAAATTCAAATTGCTTTATTGTCACAAAAAACGTTCAAAATACATAGCAGTGCTACTGAACAGGTGACATTGTCAATAATCCTTAAATACTAACAAATATTTACAAAATGCGATATAAACACTAAAAAATACATATTTCAACTTTCTACCTCACATTCATCACAATATACTGTCAGGATTAATAAATTCTTTACCAGAGTAAAACACATTTTCTATTAAATATTGCTTAAGTGATTTTCTAAATAGAGACATTGGTTCAATTGACTTAATTTCATAAGGCAGTCTGTTAAAAGATTTCCCTCCCAAATAAGTGGGACAACTTTGAAACAAGCTGAGGGGATGCTTATTGTGTATAAAATCCCCTTCATTTCTTGTATTGTATTGATGTTGGCTTATATTGGGTTGGGGGTTAGTCTTAGTAAATAAAATACATTAAAAAATATATAAAGAAGGTAGGGTAAGCAGTCCCAAATTTCTAAATAGAGGTTTACAAGATATTATCAGTTTTGAAAACGTCATAATCCTAATCATTTTTTTTTTTTTTTTTTTTTGAACTTTGAAAATACTATTAAAGGCAGCAGCTGATCCCCAAATTTCAACTCCGTATTGCATTATAGAGTAAAAATAAGCATAATAAACCATTAATCTTGTACCAAGATCAGTTGCACTTCTCAAGATTGACATTTGGAAACAAGCTGAGTTTAATTTCTTTTTTACAGATTCTAGATATAATTTCCAATTTAGATTTTGATCGAATGTTATTCATAAAAAGTTGGTTGACGCTGTAGAATTAACAAAACTGTTGTCTATTTGAACTTTAAATTTTGCTAGATCTTTACATTGAGTAGTTAGAAATTTTACCAAATTGGTTTTTTCAAAATTTAGATTCAATCCGTTATTCTTAAACCAAAAGGACGGATTATTTATTGTTTGTTCTCTTATTTGCTGTAGTTCAGATATGCTATTTGCTTTAAGTAAATTATGGCTGTCGTGTCGTCCGCGTAAAGAATCAGATCTGCATAACGCTAACATTAATAGTTGTTGTATATAATGATCGCGTAATGGCTGCTAGTCGCAATTCGCCACGATAGTAGTTTTTCCGTTACCGTATATCTCGAGAAATATTTGTAATAAACCAAAATAGTTTTAAATTAGTATTCAGCACAAAAAACACATCAAAATTAAAAAAATGATTAAACTAACATTTAAATTAACAGAAATATGACAAAATACTAAAAGTTGATATAAGTTTTTTGAATTTTTCGGTAAAATAAGTTATGGTAAAATGGAAATGTTATGACACAAGCGATTTTGGCCAAAAAAAATTTTTTCCCCTTGATTTCGACCTGCTGAACACGAATCCGCTAACCATTATCTGCGGAAACCACCCCTTCCCCCAGAAAAATAGGAAAAACGTGAAAAACCTTTTTCGGTCGAATACAACATGTGGCATATCTAAATTGACTGTTTTTTACGCTGAACACGAATATGCAATCGGATTTTCTCTACGATCAATATCACGCGAGAAAATAACGATGTTATGAAGAACTACTTTGTGCGCGGAGGATGGCGGCTCGAGGCGCATGAATACACAGCGTCGCGTTCACCACTCGCGGACGGCCGTTTGCCAGTGACTGTGTTGCTAACCTAACCTAACACGAAAATGCAATCGGATTTTCTCTGCGATCAATATTAAGCGGGTTAATGTTCAAGGTTTTGGCCGAAATCCTTGGGTTAGGTTAAGTTAGGTTAGGTTAGTTTTAGGGCCGTTTGCCAGTGACTGTGTTGCTAACCTAACCTAACCTAACCTAACACGAAAATGCAATCGGATTTTCTCTGCGATCAATATTAAGCGGGTTAATGTTCAAGGTTTTGGCCGAAATCCTTGGGTTAGGTTAGCAACACAGTCACTGGCAAACGGCCGTCCACGAGTGGTGAATGCGACGCGGTGTATTCATGCGCCTCGAGCCGCCATCCTCCGCGCACAAAGTAGTTCTTCATAACATCGTTATTTTCTCGCGTGATATTGATCGTAGAGAAAATCCGATTGCATATTCGTGTTCAGCGTAAAAAAACAGTCAATTTAGATATGCCACATGACATTTTCTGCCAAAAAAAATTTTTCAACACTTTCCGAGTTTTCCGGCGGTTTCCGCGGAAAACGGTTTGCGGATTCGTGATCAGCAGGTCGAAATCAAGGGGAAAAAATTTTTTTTTGCCAAAATCGCTTGTGTCATAACATTTCCAGTTTTACTTAAGTTATTTCTGCGGAATAAAAAGCATCTCATGAAAAAACAGCCAATTCTAGACACATTTGAAGCAAAATGTTCCAAATTTGTTTGGTGGCAAGAAACTGCCTTCGATACCTTCGATTTTTTGGTAAAAAATGAGTTTTACGTGGATGAAATCAACTTCTTCAAGAGATATTACTCATATTTCATCACTTTTTCAACAAGAAATATTTTCAGAGGTGGCAAGAAAGTGCATAGTTCCTATCATGTAAAATTAAAGTACTATGATATAATAATTAAATAAGCCCCAGGCTTAAATCATTAATGCCAAAGGAAATGACAAAAGTTGTTTAGGCCTATTCAGTAAAAATGTAATTTCTGCAGAATAAAATTATTTGTCATAAAATATATCCAATTATTGACCCTTTTAAGAATGTTCAAAATTTGTTGACATGTGGAAACTGCATGATTACTAACATTTTTCATATGTGGTATGCCAAGAAGGACTAGGTTGTGATGGAAAAATAACAATTACAGATTTTAGCCTTATCTCAATGATATATTATTATGAAAACCCAAATTAAAAAGACCCTAAACTAAGACCTAATACCTTTCTTGGGAAGACCTCTTCCTCTTCCATTTCTAGGACGCCTGGTGTTTTTCCACGATCTTGTTGTTGTTATAACACTGTGGTTGTTTGACAAGGATTCTTTAGATAACTGCCTCATAACTCCTCTCTTAGCCTTCTTTTTAATGCGATGATCGGTGGATAGATTTTCAACACTTTTTGAGATGTCACTTCTACCTCCGACGGCTTCGTTTTCTAAGTCTTTCTCGGGGTCAACCAAAACATCGCCGACTTCAGCACAATCTTTGTCCATATTGGATTTGATAACAACGCAGTTGTAGTTAAATGGCAGTGATTATTTACAAATACAAAAGAATTATATTGCTACACTTTCATAAATTTACGTACAATAAATGCTATTTGTAATACCTCAAATATTAAAATTTAAAGTTTCATAAGCTGTAAATGTTATTTTTATGCAAACCTTCACTTTCAATTCAACCTCGCCAAAAACACGTACGTACACTACACAAAACAAAACCAGACCACCCACTTCCCCTTCTCTTCCCATTTCCACTTCCCTCCCTCACTCCCTTGCCCATCAATTGCTAAATCCTTAGGTATCGAAGGATAGAATCGACGTCGATGGTAAACACTTTATAATTACTATCGATGGTAAAACACAATGCCTACCAAGTTTTTTTGTAGTTTTACCGACAATAGAAAGAAATATTATTATATGTGAAAAAATCCCTTTCAATCATATTCAAAATGTCTGTTTAATTCATTGATATTTATTTATTTCAACGGCCATGCAGCCAATTTACAAAACAATATTTTCAAAATAACAACAATACGATGGAAAAATACCCAATAACAATCGGTACAACAACAATATATGAGTGTGTGAAATATATAGTATATAACAAAACAAATTACAATAACAATAATAGGTTAAATAACAACGAGATAAATACTATAAATACTAACAACAATATAAACAATGTAATACTACAATAAATAACAATAACAAACAAATATAACTACAGCACTAACAAGAAAGTGGAATAATTCAACATGAATAAAATATGACTATCATATACAAGTTTCTTTAAAAGTAATAACTGATTACACCAGTTTCAGATGGAAAGAGCGCGAAAGACGTGCCTTCGGATAACCTGTAAGTTGTCATTGAATAAGTCACACTCAGGAGCAACTCGGTTCCCCAGTCGAACAAATCTTGCCAGAGGATTATAGAAGTCAAAGTTGGTGAAATGCTACAGTGAGTACTAGAGCCTAAGAAATTCCTAGACTCTAGTACTCACTGGTACACTGAAAACAATCTGTGCTAGGAGATAAGGGCCTTTCAAGATAGAGTTGATAATCTTGTAGAACATCAGCATGTCAGCCACATCACACCGCAGTTCAAGAGAAGGAATATTTAAAACGTCTGATAAGACTTCTACAGGTACCTCTAGGTAGCCATATCCGAGCCAAACACTAACTAGACGAATGAAGCGCCTCTGCTGAGCCTCCAACCTAGATTTGGTGCATGCTATATGCTATATGACGGTACATACGGGGCTGGCATATTCCACGAACTGCCTTACCAAAGAACAGAGTACGCAGAGCAGGTGGGCAGCCCAAACACTTCTAGAATCTGAAGCCGAACATCTTATTGGCCTAATTGCAGATCTTATCAATATTTGAAGAAAACCCCATGTCACTATCAAAGCAATCAACTAAGTCTTTGATGCTGAGACACCTTTGAATTTGAGATCCAGAAATAAAGTAAGTATGTAACATGAGAGAATTGGTTCTATGGAAATACTCAATACCCATAGAATACAAATACCCACCCATGATTGGATGGTGATGTACTAGGTATAGCCTTGATGATTGGAGCAATCAGACTATACCAAATATCTTCCACTAGGAGAACATATGTGTTTGATTCATTGTTGAAAAAGGTTTCCTATTTAGGGGCATATTATACCCTGTGTGCATATCTTATATATATATATATATATATATATATATATATATATATATATTTAGGGGCATATATATAATATTCCCCTAAATGTAGTATGGTTCAGTGTGCATTTAACCTCTGAGAGATAGATTTGTAACTTTAGTAGTGCCAAAATGGCGGACCTACAAAGTTGCAAATGAAGTAAAAAGTGGTATTAGGGATTTTCCGGCCTAATTTTTTGGGTACCGAGGTGTGCATAGTAAATAGTAACTAAATTTTTAGGTGAAACTAAATTAATTAATTGTATTATGTCATTAATAGTTTGCAAAAATATAAATTTAATATTCCATTACCCATTAGCAAATGTATAGCTCTTCCTTGCATAACTGACTATATCTATTTGCTTATTTTATTTCTATTTTATTGCTATTATCTCTTTTTATTTCTAATACAGTATACATTTTTACAAATACCTGTAAAATAGACATATTGCTATTTGCTCTGTTTAAATACGAAAATTGGAAGGAGAGTTTAGCAAAGCGAGAGTCTTCGTAAGTTACCGTCGTTGGATGGAAGCGGTGAGGGGCATTCAGGCCGACTTGGCTGAACCAGACTATTTTTCTGCATAGATCTCTAGCTATTCTATCGTCAGTGTTAACTGTCCTAGCTCATCAAACAGCACTCTACAACAGTTATTTTACTGTAACTACCAACAGGTTGTGGAATAAACGGGATTCTTCAACTCGAAATGTCTAAGGTCTATCTCGGTTTGTCACGGCCACAGCACTGAGGGAATGATTGTCGACAGATTTTTGGGAGGCGTAAACCTAGGCTTTGCTGTCAATGCTTTGCTGAGTAAGTAAATTATTACTGTTTACTTATCACAGTTTGTGTTTTGGTTCTATTTCCATTTTTTAACTTGTGTAATATACATAAAAATTCGTCAAAAACAGAATATGCAAAGGAGTATTTTCCTCTTGGCCCATTAGTTAAGTGTAATTTTTTGTAAGTATGTATGTGTGTTTGTCGAAGTTAAATTGAATAATAATTTTTAAGTTTGTATGTGTCAATTTATAGCTTTATTTTCTTCTTAATTTTTATGCTCTTTTATGATAAATGCTTAATTTGACCATTTAATTATTTTATAACTCAAATTATTGTTATTTTATGTATAAGTAGATGTACTCAGTTGAAGTGAACGTGCATGCTCTTTAAATAAACAGTACTACATAAAATGCTGCATCATATTTCTTCATAAGATAAAGTTTAAAAGAGAACGTTAGTAAATAAATCACTTTAAAATCATTTAATATCAAGTTAATGTTCATGATGTAGTATGAATCAGAAATGCGGTGTGAAAATTAATATATATTTCTTTATATTTCTTAATTACTATAAGAAAGAAATATTTCTTATAGTAATATAATTTAGGGGAATCATGGTAACTAGCGTGGAAACTATCGATATTTTTAATATCGAAATATATCTATTAACATCTGGTAACAGCTGGACGATCATTGCCAGCGTTCTTAATGTTATTCTATTTTTATTGTGAATTTAGACAACATCAATAGTATGGTTTTTGGTTGTTTGCTAATGTTGTTGATTCCAATGTTCAATGTTGTTACTTGACACTGACAGTTGAAATTTTGTATGTTTAATATTGATTATGGAGGTTTTATGAATAGATGCTTATAAAGCTGATAACCATGTACCATAATTAAGTTATTATAAACAATTACTTTGGTTAATATTTAAGAAGTAAAATGCGATGACGGTACATACTTATTATAATTGTTTACTTATCACAGTTTGCGTTTTGGTTCTATTTCCATCTTTTAACTTGTGTAATATACACAAAAACTCGTCAACAACAGAAGATGCAAAGGAGTATTTTCCTCTTGGTCCATTAGTTAAGTGTAATTTTTTGTAAGTAGATATTTCAATGAAGTTTACAATCCTATGAACTAGAATTTAATGTAGATTTTAATTTATTATGGTCGTGTATTAACCTAGGCTGTGCCTTATACGTGAAAATTCACCATAACCTTTTTAAGTTTTGCTTCATTATCGGCTTTCATTTTAAAAGTGTGGTTTTAAGTATTGTTTATTTATGAAAAGGGAAATCATTCGGTTTTTAATCGCCTAACGAAATACAAATATTGTCTGAACTAGCTTAACCCTAGTGTGGCAACCATATGAAATGATATGGTTTCTTCGTAACATGTCAATCGTTACAACCATACCATTATGGTATGTTTTTATTTATTTATTTATTTACGGCATACACCATTTTACATATATGACATACATTTTATATACAGTTTGTCTATATGTTAATGGCTGAACAAAATTAATTAGTAAGTAACACATGTATCAAGTTCGCTGCTGCTATGGCTATTTGCTGAGACTAATAAGTTAATAATATTAGTCTCCCTTCTGCCCTTTCTTACGCTTTTTTAACTGTTTTTTCTTTTTCGTAAATTTATTTAAGGGCTGATACGGGAGTTACAGTTTCTAAAACTGCTGATAACTATGATAATAAATAATTCAAATAATATCAATAATAATAAATAACTATAATAATAATAAGTAAAAACGATAATAAATAACTATAATAACAAACAGCAATGATAATACGTGCTATAATAATAAATAACAATAACGATACTGAAAACACTATGACAATTAATAACCATGAGAATAACAACGAATGATAAACAGCTTTGATAGTAAATAACTTCAATAATATATCGGGGTGGACTGATGCTTCTAGGTATCGAACGAGGCGACTCAACCTGACCGATTATGATTTCATAACCAGTGTTAATCCAAAATATACAGTACATTCTGAACACTGGGACTGAATCTAATACAGTATACATTTTATTTTATTAACCAACGGCATACACCATTTTACAATATTAAGAATACATATATGTATTAAGAATACAATAAGATGCCTAGATGTGAAGCTAAGTCCAAGATGACATTGGCAGAAGGAGAAGCGGTTGCCAGTTCAGGTTGAATCCAGTTGAAGCCAGGTTTATTGAAATCACCAGCAATTAATATGTACTCAAAGTTGTGATAAACGGATAAAATGTCCACTAGTGAGTCAGCAAACAGTGAATAGAGTCTTGTTTGAGCTTGTGGAGGGATATAGACAGCGCAAACAACAATCGTAAGATTGTAAAGCTAGCAGTAAGTTTAACTAGCACAGATAATGCCTCCACTGGTAGATCTGGTTGCAATACTTCAGAGGACGAAAGAGACTTGTGGACAGCAATAAGAACACCACCACCATCCTGCTTGCTATTAGTTAGGGGCAAACGATCCTTCCTATAGACGTCTTATCCAATAAAGCCAATCTCAGATGAAGCGATTGTGGAGTTCAGGTTAGTTTCAGTGAGAATAATAATTTTATTTAAGGACAAGGGAGCAACGACATGCAAAGAGAAGAGTTTGGAACGTATACCATTAACATTTTCATACAAACAAGAGAAATGAGCCATGCTGTGCTGTTTAATCGTTTTTTGACGGTACAATTTTAGGAATCCCATTGATATACCGTATTTAATGGTTAGGTTAATCTCACCAGACTCTGATCAACGAGACAGCTCCGTCCTAAGACTTTTGAGATGCTCAGTTTCGTTCTTAGTCCAGTCACGGCTAATAGAGACTCCAGAGAAAAAGTCTCCAAGCCCTCGTAGAAATTCCCTGGTAGCAGCCTTGGTGATTATACGAATGGAAGCCTCGCAGCCCACAATCACTTTAATCGGACAAGGTTTTTCCTTAGACCCTTTACCTACACGAAAAAGCTTAAAAGAATCAACTTTTAGATTAGGGTCAATGGCAGTGAGAATAGATTGAAGATTAGCTTTATCATCCTCTATTCTGTTTTGAGCCGTGCCCCTAGCACTCTCACGCATACCAAAGACCATGATATTTTTGGCCCGATATTTCTTTCATTAATTTCTTCAGTAATAGAGACAACGCAAGAGTCAGAAGAAGAGGGCTCTTCAAGCGCAGCCAACCTTTCACCATGAGTATCAATCATTGAGGAGACAGAAGCAGGATTCAGAGAGAAGGAATCAACTTTATTTTCAACAGAAGTCACACGAGGTTCCAAGGTAGATAGGCAGCTTGATACAGCAGAAACTTCCACTCTTATCTCAGCAATGTCTTTGGAAATGGCATCAACTTTATTGATTTTATCAAGGAGATAATCGAGATAAAGATAAAACGGTAGTCATTTGCATCGAGAGCTGAGATATGGAGATGCTGGGGGAAGAGACGCAATCAGTACGGGTGCATGACCATTTTACATTATTATCACTGCTCAAGCGATTATATTCTGTTTTATTCATTTTCAGGCATTCACGATGAAACCATCGTTTGCAATCACCATCGCATCCCAATCCATCTTCAGAATCCAAAACTATCTTGACACAAATAGGGCAGGACATAGTGATAAAGTATTTGTAGTACGAAATATAGTCAAGTTACATACAAAGTTATGATTATTTATAGACACGATCCTAACCTGACAGTTTAGAACAGAACAAATGTAAGTTAAACTAAATTTTAAGAAATCAATAACAAAAAGCAACAGATCTATAAGGTAAGTAACATTTAAAAACACAATTAAAACATGATTAAAAGCATAAACATGAAGAAATGTCACTAAAATTGATAAAAATGTAGGAGAAATAAAATTTAAATGATTTTACTACTAGTAACAACAGCTGATCATGCCAATTCTAGTACTGCAACAGACTAGATACAAAGTTATGAGCCTGCCTTTTAAAATTCTGAGGGGACGGTCCGAAGAACTCCAACTGGGAAGCATTACCTAAACGCACAAGTCGAGGTATGGTACTGTGATAAGCGTAAGCAGTAAGTTGCAGATTCTTGGCGAACAGCTGGGTTGATCTAGTCCGATGAGGGGTATGGAAGTCGATCATCAACAAAAGCTCCGGGCAGTCTACTTGTCCATTGATAAGCTTGAAAAGGAAAACCAGGTCGATGACAGACCTCCTGGAAGATAGGGAAGAAATACCATGCTGATGAGCAATCTCATTGATGTCCACGTTATGATAGTCCAAGCCGCTTCTGACTCCCATCAGTTGAAGAAACTTTATCTGGACTGCGTTAAGGGAGTTGCAATGTCCAATTTGATAGGGTGACCATATTGTAGACCCATACTACAAGATGAGGCGAACAAGTGACACATACAAGATTTTGATTGTTCCAGGAGTGAAGGCAATTCTTGAAGCACGGGTGACAAGGCCAAGAACTCTATTAGCTTTCGCACAAGCCCTGGCTATATGTTCTCCAGGATCCATATTGGGAGTGAAGCACAAAACCAAGTCCTTTATCACATTAACTCTCTTCAGCTGGGTTCCATAAAGATGGTAGTCGAAGGATTGCAGAAGTTTTGTTCTGACAAAGGTCATCACTTGGCACTTGGCTGCATTCAAATGAAGATCATTCTCGTGACACCACACATTAATCCTGTCCAAATTCATTTGGAGAGTGAGCTGGTCATATGCTGAAGAAACTTCCAGAAAAATCTTTACATCATCAGCAAAAAGCAAAAATTTGCAGTTGAGGTACATAACAATGTTATTAACAAAGAGGCTGGATAGGAATGGTCCGAAGAGTGAGCCCTGAGGTACTCCTGATGTAACATAGACGACAGAATCAGAGATATGGCCAGCAAACCTCACACGAAGAGTTCGTCCTGTCAAGTAGCTCCGGAACCATTGAAGAAGAGGACCTGACACACCAAGTGCCTTTATTTTGGAGATGAGATGATCATGACTGACTCTATCAAACGCCTTTGCGAAGTCCAAGTAAATGCAGTCGACCTGGTGATACTGAAAAAAGGCAGAGTACACATAATTTGTGAAGACGCAGAGGTTGGTAACTGTAGATCTTCCAACGCGGAATCCATGCTGCTCAGGTATGATAACATTCTTGAATGCGAAGGACAGAACATCAAGCACCAAGCTCTCGAAGACTTTTGCGACAACAGATTGGATTACAATAGGTCTATAATTCTTTACGTCACACGCTTCGCCAGACTTGTGAACAGGCACCAGAAACCCAGGTTTGAGTACATCAGGGAAGATTCCTTTTTTCATGAGTTGATTAAAATAGGTAGAGAGATGACGGCCACAATGCACAGCAGCTGCATGCTTTCAGAATTGTAGGCGTTATATTATCTGGCCCAGCACCCTTATTACAGTCAAGACGGAGAAGCATTTCTTCTACCTCAAGTGCAGATATGAGCAAAGTTGAGATATTAACATTAGTTTTATATTCATATTCAGTAGGGTTGGATGATGGAGGTGCATAAACAGTCGAGAAGTAGTTGGAGAACAGCTCGCTCATTAGCAATGGTTTATCCACCGAGACCCATCGAAGTGGAGTCTGCCAGGAATCGGGTTGACCTTACAAAGAGTCTTCATATGACCCCAAAAGCTCTTAGGGTTGTTCTTCACTACGAGGTCAATACTTCTCAGATAATTATTGTGACATGTCCTAGTAAGATCTTTGCAGTAATTTCTAGCAGTCTTGAAGGCGTGATAATCAACATCTGACATGCTTTTTTTGAATTTCTTGTGTAGGATTTTCTTATGGAATATGAGAGATTCCAGATCATGTGAAAACCAATTGTTTTTGCTAGGTATATTTTAAACAGCTTTAATATGAAAATAATATTGGATAATCGGTTAACACATTATAGACTACAGATGTATTCACTGCATTCTCTAGTTTTATTTAAAGTATGAAGCTTTAAACTCGGTGAATCATTCCGATTTATGTGGTTCCAAGTCACCACTTAGTGAAACGAGATAACATTCACTGCATTTAGGATTTTGTTTGAGAATAAGTATATTAGCCGTAGGTAATTTTTATTGGTACCATTGGAAAAAATCATCTTGGAGAACAACAAAACATATGGTTTTTATCTCAATTTTCCTTTTGTTTTATTAGAATGATTTTTCATATTTTACTTGTTAAGTAAATGATGAAAATTGACAATCAACTTTCATGTTTCAAATAGTATAGGAACATTACAAATGATTCCTATATTATTTCAAATGGGTACCACGAAATAAGTACCCTATTAACAGTGTGGGTAATTATTTCACCACTTTTTCAACAAGAAATCATATTTTCAGAGGTGGCAAGAAAGTACATAAATGCCACAGTGATATAGTAACTACTAACACCGGGGTACCAATAAATAAGTACCCCAGTAACCAGTTATTTATTTATTTACAGAATGCCATTACATCATTAAATGTCAGGACATTTTCTAATTAATATGAAAATATGAGGTATTTATAATACGTTCCAGATTTGTGGAACGTGTTGTTACTGTATTTGTTTACTACTGCTAGGTGTTTGTGGCGAGGGTATAATTTAATAATGGTGAGTAGCAGTATTTGGTAATCCACGTTAATGCTTGTAACCATGGATTACTGTACTTTAAAATATTACCATCAGGTTTTGACTTTTATTTAATTTTTCCTAATGTTTTTGAAAAAATAATGTTATATTCTGTTGTTATATTAGATTATTATATTAGAGCTAGGGAAAAGTGTGTGTAATGAAATGAAAATTGTCTTTATTAGGCGAAGTTAGGACTATTAAGTCCTCTCTTCCACTCAGCCTTAAAAGTGAGTGTAGAGATTGTGCTGAGTCATGTTTACTTCTTAGAAACATGTATAGGCTAGTATAAAACACATCTCTAATATAAATGACACCTATCTACATTTCATCTCCAAGTGACATGGTTTCTGGACGAAGCTTAAACTGTACCTGGTAGAAAAATCAGCTTTCTTAAACAAGATTTTTGTTATGTACCAATTTTCTTATTTGCCATTACCACACTGACCTTGTAAAATGTGTGAACTATCTCAGAGAAAACTTAAAGATAAACTGGGGCTGGACCGTGATGTTACATCTAAAAAATCAAAACTTAACAAAATGTTTATTATTCCTTAATAAATATCTAGTTTAGAATTTTCTCATTTATTGTCTAGTATGCAACATAATATTTTTCTGCTAAAGGGTTCAATTTTTTGTTTTGTTATTATATTAAAGTTTGTAATTTTATTGTGATGACTATACATTTTCTTCATTCCATATTAAAAAAAAATCGTTATTTACCAAATCATACTTAGTGAACTTGTCTTCTAAGGTACGTTTGCTGATGTCCTATATCTCCAATATACTAATTCCTGGCCTAGTGCCCTTTAACCTAACTAAAATTGTAAAATCACCTTTCTAAAATTTAGTAATTTATGTACAGGCCAATGGAATTTCTTGACTGTGAAGAACCCACAGACCACAAAGACAATGCGACTGCACAAAATGAAGCTGGTAATGGATGTTTAAAGGTAAATACTAACCAGCAAGGTATTGTGAGCCAACAACTGTTTACTACTTGTTTAATTCAATTAAGTAAGCTTGAGCAGACTCTAAGAGTCTGCTTGAATAGTCCTTCTGAAAGTCTTTTTTCAGGTCTGGCAAAAATGTTGAAGCTATCACTTACATATATAACAGATTTTCCATTGCGTTTTTCTTATTTAATTTGTTAGTTGCGGATTTGTAGTAGAAGTTATAATAAGTTATTGTTGCAGAAGTTTGAAAATATTTACTTTTACTTAAGTAGCTACAATTCCTCTTTTAAATGGAACAGGAAATTCTTTTAATGTTCTGGAAATGAACAACTTTGGGGATTTGTCTGGTCAAGTGAAAGTAAATAATAATAATTATGGCCAATGTTTAAAAGAATACTAGTTGAATCTGTATTGAGACGCAAACGTATTGACAACAGTTGACAACTCGGATATTTTCCGTTATACGTATACCACTATTTAAATATATTGAATAATACATTTTAACCATTGTTTGGTATAAATAACGGAACACGGTATTCAATTTATTGATTTAATACATGTTTTCCTCATTTTCAACCTTTAGAATCCCAATACATCGAGGCCGCCCATATACATCGCGCCGCGGCAGTTATGGTTAGGTTAGGTTATTATATTGTAGAATGAACCTGTAATTTGTAAAAACATTCTACAATAGGCTATGCTAACCTAACCTAACCATAACTGCCGCGGCGCGATGTATATGGAAATATTTTGGGATTGCTGACACATAACGGAAAAGATCCGACATTAAATAGTGGTATACGTATAACGGAAAAGATCCGACAATTCCTTTAGATATACAATTAATTGATGATGGCCTTAGGTTATTGCTGATATACTTAATTTTTACGATATTACTAAATGTCAGCAAAGAGGTAACTACTGTAGCTTTCATGTAGTGTCAAAGCAATTGGTAAATAATTGTTTGGTTTGATCTTAATGCTTTAATCCTCTGTTTGATGACTATATCACCTATAAATTATGGGTGATTTTTTAGTGATGTATGTGGCTTTAAAAAAAAGTTCAGAAGCTTATAAGTGCTCTAATAATAAGTGTTATATATCATTTTTACCGTAAAAATATGCTTTATCAAGTCCTGAAATAATTAATTTTGCATTTACCAAATTTTTATAACAAAATTAATGTCTTGAAAACTAAATTGTAAAAATAAATACTAAAAAAATGTCTGTTTGATGCCACAAAATTGAATCAAAATAGTGTCCAATCAAACTTCCAAAATATAAAAATTTTCCAAATTTAGTTTAGAATTGATTACTTTAAATTTTTTCAAAGAAACTATGAACAAAAATATTTCATAATAAACACTAGTCCACAAACATTGAGTGAAAAATAAAACTCAGTATGTTTGTACTAAAAATAAAACAATAAATACATTCCTATTGTCAATAACAACAACACTGTATTTTTGAGTAAAGGCTAGTAATGTGAAAGATATGTTAAGTGTTGTTAATTATTTTTTAACTATATTTTTCTAGTAAAATAGTATTATTCACTGCTTATAAATTTAATAAATATAAGTTGTACTTTTAACATGTTAAGTTTGAAGATTTTAGCTCTACAATAAGTGTATTAAATATTGGGGTTTTTGCCTGAAGATCATTGCCGCAAGTGTAAGGTCGGAGTACTTTTTTCCATCCGAGTCACAGACCAAGATGGCTGTTCTTGCCACACCTCTAATGCACACGGCTTATATGCCATGCCCTCTCTATTTTTATTCTGTACTCATAGGACGAAGCCAAGGCAATATATTTGTTTATTTGTTTCTACAGTAAACACCATTACATGAAATTACAATAGTTTGTGATACATTGAAATTGATAATTTTTGGTACATGCTGGAATTAAGCGACTTATGCTAATAGGAGTTCAACAGATACAGTGTCAATAGTCAATAGTCAAAATCTCTTTATTCATGATAGTACAAGTGTACATGAATGGTGTCAATAAATCAAGGATATACATATTTTCTTATATGTGTAACAATATTATGAAACCCTTCAAATCTACAATTAACCATGAGATTAAACCAACAAATCAAAAGCTATAAACTGAATCACATATTAAACTAAAATAGGCTAACTAATAAAAAAATTCGTCAAAATTATAGATTGATTTGTCCATTAAATATGTTTTTACCTTATTCTTAAAAGTAGTGAGGTTGGCAATCTGTTTAATTTCCAAAGGTAAATGATTAAAAAATCTAATACCTGAATAACTTGGTTTTTTGGAATATAATTCTAATATATGTCTATTTAAAATCGGTTGATGTCTGTGTCTAGTATTATATTCATGGGTGGAACCTAATTTGGGTAGTTGTTCAAAATTGATTTTGATATGGATTATTAGCTGATAGATATACAGTGCATAGATTGTTAAGAGGGCTCTAAACCCCCGCGCTGAGAAGCGTAAAAACTGCTTTGCGCGGTCCAAGATACTGCCCTTATTTACTGTCGTAAAATTATAAATGAAACATCTATTTAAAGATAAAGACATTTTTGACTCAAATCGCTTTTTAGAATTTTCGAATTCTCCTTCATTTCGATTTTATAGGTTATTGAAGTTACCCAATATTCAAACTAGTGCCAAAATAAAACTAGAGCTGTTATCGAAATTTTAAAAAGCGATTTTAGTCAGAAATGTATCTGGTTTCAATTTAGTTTTGGTTTCAGATCGATATCTTTAAATCTGTAGCCGCAATGTTGGACCGCGCAAATGCCTGCATGTTAATTTATTGCCAAAATATGCGGTGATTCGTGAGATCCAAGTGGCGAAACCTCGAACTTCTTAGTCGCGGATGGATTTTACTACTTCATTCATAAAAACCTTCCTTCATTTAATTTAACATCGATGGATGCAATGTAGGCCTACGACGACTGATATCAGTATTATTTTACAGACTGATTACTTAGAGTTAGTCTAATCACTTTTGAATGGCTTATTTCGTTTAAATTAAAATGTGCGTTCCCATGTGGTTCCTGATATAATCTATTCGTCATAACATTTTTATTCGTAATGACAGTGCACAATATTTATTATATCATGAAAAATACTGTAATAATCATCTATATACAACATTTTTATGAAATAAATCATTTAAACTACATTAACGAATGAGTACAGTTAAAATATTAATTCAATAATTCCGGCTTGACCAAAGCAATAAGTAATTCTATAATAAGTCACTGTCACTATTGGCCTTTGTTTTATTTTAAAAATATAAATACAGTAATGTTAAGTCGTAACTATTAATTTATTATAGTTCATTAATGTTGTGGTAGAAAAAATGCTAGGTCATTTATTTGTAATTTTATAAGAAGGTAACTTTGAAGCAAATATTTTACCTAAACGGTAACAAGGACAGAAAAATATGACAGCCGGGGGACGGGGCGGGGCGGAGCGGCAATCCTTTTGTGAACATGAAGTCATGGGGCGAGGTAGTGTTTGGGAACCTCGTACCACTCCCGATGTATTCCGTTGAACAGCCAATGAGAAGACTTAGGACGGTAAAACTTGACATAAGTGATATTTAAACATTGTGCAATGTGAAGAGAATTAATAAAAATACTAATTTAAAAAAGTTTTCTTAATTAGCATAGTATGTGTTGGTAGATGAATTTAATACAATATTAATATAAACTGAACAAATATAACGGTGATCGATTAAGGTAAGCTTAAGTTTACCGAAATCGATCACCTTAACATTCGTAGCCTACATATTGCACTTATTTTTTATCAATACAGTATAAGTAGACCCTATTATACTGTATGAAATTTGCATTTTTTTACGTAACTTGTGTATTGAAGTAAAATTGTTCAACTATTATTATATTGCTGAAATAAGATGTTCTGATCGGTTTGGTTTTGTATTAATTTAATGCATGTTCAATTACTTGAGTATCCACTGACCTAATTTGGGAGCTCGTGATCAACTTGTGGCAGTCACACTGATCAACTTGGGTAGTCATCGTAATGGACTTGGCTATAAAAATGTCAAAGTAATAAAATGTTTTTATTGGTAATTTGTGAACATTTATAAAAAAAGTTTTTAATATGTTTGCCACATTTTTACAAGATGTACTACGTTCATGTATCTTACTATCTATTCAATTAATTACATGTTTTCAACCAGCTAGTCTAGTTTTAGTAAATTAGTTGGCTTGTAAAATTGTTGTACACAGTTGTTATTTATTTTTATTTGTTATGCATTTTTATATTATTTTTGTAATTAACTATTCCTATATTAGGAATTAATTAACTACTACAAAATTAACTATAACAAACCTACACATAGGAACTAATTAGATGGCTGCTGAGTTACTATATCCCCTGTCACTGTTATTTATATGGTGTTTAAGAAAATATTTAGGGGTTACTTTATTTTCAATATGTTTGTTGTATTATTATAAGTTGTACTTCAGTTAACTATGTTCTAAGTTGTACTTCAGTAAACTATGTTCTGTGTAGTATTAACAATGCAATTATTTTTTTTAATTACTGTAGTTTTGAGGTAATTAGTTGCCTTAAGAATTTGTTGTTATAGTTTCACTTAGATTGTCATGCTTTTTTACTTATATGTTGGAATTGTCTTAGTAAGAAAACTTATTATTGTATGTGCTACAGTACTTACACTACCTTTGTACAATACATAATATGTTAAATGATAAGTTATTTAGTTAAAAATAATTGTAAAAACCGTAAAATAAATATTAATCAAACTACAGTTTAATTGACAGTTGGATATATTATTATAAATTGCTGAGGTCAAACTGGTAGACTAAGTAAGTCTAAACTACCCCGAACATACATGTTTATGAGGCCAAACTACTGTCAGGCAGGTGAGCCCAATCTGCTTTGAACGTCTAAAGTTATATGTTCGAAATTGATATATGCTCACAGCAGTTTCTCTGTTTTAAATTGTTGGTTATTTTTAACAGTCGTGTTTAAAAAATCGTCATATTTAGTAATTTGTGTATGCCTAATTGAATCATATTAAATTTATCACTTCTAAAATACTGTGAAATATTTATCAGTAAAACTAAAATCTTTGAAAAGTAATTGTGTAAGAACTGTTGTCGAAGTAAAATAATTGCTTTTCTCATGGCAATGGGAAAATTGAGCAAGATTATAATATATTATTTTAATTATAATTGATATCATTCATACGGTTCGCTTCGGTTTTCGTCTCTGTCCGCGAAAATCTTTGTTGTAACAAAATGTTCGCTTTTTGAAACCAAATTGTCCCCGTAGTGTCATTTTCCGTATTGTAGTAATTCATTCAGCATACTTCAGAAGCAAATAAAAAAAGTGGCCACATTTCAATTATTTTTTAATGTTTGGAAATTAGTGTGTTATGTTGTAACTGCCATAAAACTATGATAGTTTATGTGAAATCATTTTTTATTTTATTAAAAATAATTAATAAACCGTACAAAACTATAAAACGTAAAATAAATAGACAGTTGGTATTTTTTACCATTTCTTTTTAACGTGATTTATTAGTTTTCAGTAAAGCGTATCCTTTAATGCTTTAAGCGTATGTTGTTTTAATCTTTAACTGAACATAAAAAGATACGAAATAGAAATTTATTTGCCAATTAATGCCTTTTATTAAATATTTAACCACATAAAAACCAATATTTAGATCACAATCCAAGAGCTTTAAGAAATATTTACAAAAACCATTCTTTGTAACGTAATTTACTTAGTTTTTAGTAAAGCGTATCTTTATGTTTATAAATCAAACTCTTCAATTGTAGAATATAAGTATGGTAAGCCTATGCCTAACTATGTTAAATTTTAACCGTTTTGAGAATAACAAGATTTGAACAAGAATTATGATTTTGGAAAACGTTTCAAGTAGAAATTCAATATTTTAGTATACCCCCCTATTTGATCAGTGAATAAATTGATTTCGCTGTAAAAAGTCTACTTTTCTAAACAAATATTACTTTGTTTTTTTTTTTTTTTTTTTTGTAAATAAAAACTAATAAAAACTATAGTAAAATATTACTATTTTTTATAAAAACAAAATGACATAAAAAAATGTTAAGAAATAAAATACAGCAGCAAAACCGGTACTGACTGGAAAATTGACAATTGTTGAAAAGAATTGGCCTTTCGGCTCAACATACATTCAGACAGAGAAGGTCGGGCGTGTAGCCACCTGAGGAGACGGCAGACGGGAGGAAGGGGTAATTGGGGTTTCCGGTTGAAAATACTACGAAAACCTACTATACAGGAAATGATTCTTGGGACTATATTGCACTTCGTCCGGCGGATTAAACTGGACGTAGTTCCAACTTCTATCGCCAGTGTCGCATGACTTCTATATTTTCTTTCCCTTTAGAGCCCTCTTAAGAAGCCTAATGATTTAAAGTGTTCTTTGAACGAATCTTGATGTTATAACTTAAGAATGACTCTAATTGCTTTTTTTTTGTAGAACAAGTATTCTGTTCAAGTTATTGTTTGTAGTTGCACCATACAAACACAATCCAAAGGATATATGTGATTCAATTAATGCAAAATAAATCTGTTTAAGAGTTTTTAGACTGCTAAATTTGGCCATTTGTCTCAGAGCATATAGTCCTGAGGAAATTTTAAAACAAACTTGGTTAATATGATCATTCCAATTTAGCTGATTGTCGATATTTAAGCCTAAAAACCTAACTGTGCTTACTTCTTCCAGTCTGTCCTTACTCATAAAAATATTAAGATCTTTATTAGAGGTTGTATTAGATAGTAAAAAAGTCATAAATTTAGTTTTTAATGGATTAGGAAGAAGATTAAAATTTTGCAAATATTGGGAAACTATTGAAAGATTTGTATATGTGTTTATTTCTATCTCTTGAGATGATTTACCTACAAATTTAAAGTTTAAGTCATCAGCGTATAGGCTAATTTTATTAGGGGTGTCGACTACTGCAGGCAATCCTGTTAAATACGCTAAAAATAGGACTGGTCCTAAAATGGTCCCCTGTGGTACGCCATAGTTAATTAAATTTAATTTGGATTTAGCTGCTGTCATACAATTGTATTTATTTAAATATTGTACTTCTACATATTGCTTCCTACCAACTAAATATGATTCAAATAATCGCAAGCCTGTGTTTCTAACTCCTAATATTGACAATTTATTTAATAGGATGTCATGAGAGACACTATCAAAGGCTTTAGCCATATCCATAAATACACCCACTACTGAGAGTTTGGAGTCTATAGAATCAATGACAGATTCTATGAAGTCAATACATGCACTAATTACTGATTTCCCTGCCCTGAAACCAAATTGTTGGTCATCTAGTATATTGTTTTTTCTAGATAACTAGTGAACTGTAGAGATATGACTCTCTCGTAAATTTTTGAAAAAGAAGAAATTATGACAATGGCCTGTAGTTAGCTACAGGCCCCTGTATTTCCTTAGGGTCTCCATTTTTAAAAAAGGGCTTAACTTTAGAAATTTTTAATTTTTCAGGATATATGCCTGTAATTAAAGCAGAATTTATGACATGAAGTAATGGTTTCAGAAGATATTGACGGGCATGCTTAATTATTGGCATGGGTACTTCATCCCAACCACTGGAGAATTTATTATCAAAAGTCATAATAATTTTATCCAATTCCTCATAGCTAATTGTATTTAGTGAAAAATAAGTATCATTGTTTTGAACGTTTCTGGTCGTTGATGGCAAAGTCTATGAAATTTCTTAGCCAATACCTTTGGTAATATATTCGTCTTAACTACATTAGTAAAATAATCATTTATATTTTCACATACAGTACTAGGGTCATCACCATTTTTTTCCTAAATTATTTATAATATTATCATCTTTTTTGTTTTTATTGCCAACCTCATTATTAATAATTTTCCGGGTAGTTCTAGGAATATTCCTCGATTTATTAATTAAATTATCAAAGTAACTTTGTTTAGTATTTAAGATTACTTGCTTGTAATCTTTTGTTAGACTATTCAAACTATCTTTCAAATTTGCATCTTTACATGTTCTTGTGGACTTGCTTAACTCCACCATATCTTTCCTTCTTTCAATAATATCTTTTGTTATCCAGTTATCATTATACATTTTTATACGACTTCTAACTATAGGAAAACATAAATCAAAATAAAATTTAAATGTACTAAAAAACACATTAAATTCATCATCAACACGAGACATAAAAACGTTGATCCAATTTTCTTTTTCTATTTTTTTACAAAAAAGCTCAATATTATCACTGGTATATTTTCTAGTATAAGTAGTACTATTTTTATTAAGACAAGTATTGTTATTAATAAAATTATTAGTAGATAGCTGTAAAACTTGAGCATCATGGTCAGACAGATTATTAATCAAGCCTGTAACCATGACATTTGATTGATTTATATTAGTGAAAAAGTTATCTATGGCACTACCTTTTGTTTTACAAACCCTTGTGGGAAAGTCAATCAGAGCAGACATATTATGAGAAGATAAAATATTCATTAATCTAATTTGGCAAGGTAATGTTACCAGAGCATCGATGTTAACATCTCCGGTTATCACAATATGTTTATATTTTTTATTAAGAATTGCCAAGGCTGAATCAAATTTATCTAAGAAAGAGTTTTCAAGGCATGATTGAGGTGATCGATACACCCCCGCCAAAACAAATGAGTAGCTCCCAAATTTAATTTTACTCAAACAAAATTCAAATTCTTTTTCATTTGTTAAGGAGCTGATGGCCGGTAAAATAACTGTCTTTATCTTTATATTACTGGAGGTATTGGCAAGTATTAATACACCTCCTCCTTTTGATGATTTACGGGCATAAAAAGTTCCAACTTTAAAGTTTTTAATATTAAGGCGCTCGATTTCAGAATCAGTCATTTTATGCTCTGTGAGCACGACTAAGTCAGGGTTTATATCCATCAGTTCAACCGATAATATATTTATTCTAGACGGTAAGTGCTGAATGTTCTGATGTAAAATAGTTATTTTTGTTATATTGACTTTCGATTGAGCTATAAAATTAGATCCTCTTTTCATTATGTCATCGAAACCAGCAGTAACTATGTCTTTGTCTGATTGCCTTAGTTTAAACCTGTGTCTGAGTTTAAACTAGTGTGCTTAGTGGTGGTTACATTGTAATTAAATGTACTTGAGAATGTGAGTTAATATGAATCATAGAATATATAACAATGAATATAGTAATATGAATAGAATGAATAATAATGGAGTAAAATTTAAAGAATAATAATATAACAATAGAATATGTACGAAATAGATTAATATAAAGAAATAACAACGAATAGAATAATGTAATAAAATGACCACTTAAAAATAGAATTTTTTCACTATGCACTTCAGGAGATTCACTGGGTATGTGATTTGATGTACTCTTTTGCTCTGGCTTTGAAGGCAACTGGGCTGGAGCCGAAGAAGTTGACATGGTTTGCAGCCGAATTTCCAAGTTGAAGATGTCGAGGAATGGTACTGTTGAAGTGGTAGCTAGTGTTGAACTGTTGTCTTGTAAAAGGTCCTTTCGAATAGATGTTGAGTGAGGTACATGAATAGATATACGTTCAAGCAGTTTAGGGCACTCGACCATTCCGTTGACTATTTTGTAGATCCAACAGTTCTCTTCTTTGACTTAGAGTGTTCAAGTCCAATTGCATCCTTAGATCTTCTGTAGGAACTTCTAGATATCCGAAGCCAGTTCTAACACCCAGTAGTCAGAGAAATCTTGTTTGTACCTTTTCAAGTTGGTTTATGAGTCAACCTGGTGGGGTGACCAGATAATTGACCCATACTCCAATTGTGGTCTGACAAGCGACGTGTACAAAGTTTTTAGGGTGCCCACTGACAGACAATCTCTTGATGTTCTTGAGATAAACCCCAATGTGGAATTAGCAGCAGTGCAGACCTTGTTGATATGGGCTTCGGGGTGCAATGTGGATGATGTTAAGACCCCAAGGTCACTAATTTCTGTAACTTGCTGAAGTTCTACCCCTCCGACATTGTATTGGTATTTTCGGTTTCGCTGCGTTCTGCTGAAGGTCAGTGACTTACATTTCTTCGGGTTCAAATCCATGGCGTTCTGAGTGCACCAACTATTGGTTACGTCAATAATCTGTTGTAGCCGTATTTGGTCATGATCGGTTTTAATTTCTGCGAAAAGTTTGAGATCATCAGCAAAAAGCAGGAAATCAACAGTTAAATGCTGTCCAATGTCGTTAATAAATAGATTAAATAGGAAAGACCCGAGGTGGGATCCTTGGAGGACACCTGAGGCAGCTATAACAGATCTGGAGAATCTGGACAAGTAGCAAACTGTAAGTGGACGGTTAGTCAGGTAGGATGAGAACCACTGGAGCAGAGTTCCGGTGATGCCCATTGACTTGAGTTTGGCTAGTAAATGGCTATGGCTGACTCTGTCAAAGGCCTTAGAAAAATCTGTGTAAATACAATCAACTTGGCTCCATCCTAAGAAACTGTTCAATGTGAAATCACGAAAAACTGTCAGGTGTGTAATTGTTGAGCGCCTGTTCTGAAGCCATGCTGTTGGTTAGTGATGTAGTTTTTGAACTCGAAGTTAAGCTTTTCAAGTACAATACTTTCAAAGACTTTGGATAGTGTGTTGAGGATGATTATTGGTCTGTAGTTTTCAACATTCGAGGGACTTCCTGATTTCAGGATTGGTACAATGTAACCTGGTTTGAGAACTTGGGGGAATATGCTTTGAGAGAGAGACTCGTTCCAGAATACTGCGAGATGAGGAGCAATGACTGATTTTAAAAGCTTGAGGTTTGAAGCATGGATTCCATCTGGTCCAGGTCCCTTTGCTTGATCCAGTTTGTTCAGTTTGTTTTTTATGTCCACTGATGAGATATAAATAGATGAGACTGGAGACTCGTGGTTATAACTTGGAGGGGAAGTAGTGGACGTCTTGAAGATAGTGTTGAAAAAATCCATAAATAAATTGCTATCTTGATCGGGGTCATCAGTAACTTCTCCATTGTAACGGACTTTTTTAGAGCATTCCTTGTTAGTCCTCATTTGTTTCACAAATCCCCAAAAAGATTTAGGGTTTTTCTGAACATTGGCATTGATATTGTCCAGGTACACCTTTCGACATGCTTCTGTAGACATCTTGCATTCTCTTCTTAAATTGGAAAATTCTTCTAGGTAGGCAATATCAAGAGTTGACTTGTGCAGCCTGTGAATGGATTTTTTCTTGATGATCAGTGCTTTAAGCTCGTTACTGAACCATATTGGAAATTTACTGGTAACCACTCTCTTCATTGGGCTGTTGTTCATGATGACTGAGGCTAAATCAATACAAAAGGATGAGAAATATTCCTCCAGGTTTGCTATGGGTTGGCTAGGATAAGGCAACCTTTGCAGCCAGTCAAAGACAGGTTTTATGTAACATTTTCTTGGGTTTGGTACATATGTGAAGTTTGAAAAATGGTTATCCCCTCCGAAGTTAAGTTGGTAAGAGAGTGCTGGATGGGCGATTTCCTCGGTCAATAGGGGGTCCTCTGCTCTAACTACCTCAACTGGATCGGATGAAAAGATAAGGTCCAAGAGTACTCCCCTGTGATTTCGCATAAAGTTGTATTGATTTAGACCCAGGAAGGACGATAAGTTGTGTAGTATGTTTGAAGAGGCGTTAAGAGTATCAGGTGGAGTTAAGAGACAGTTTGTTGATGTTTGGTTGAAGTCGCCGGCAATTACTATTTTCCTGTATTGATCACCCACACCTAAGGCCTCCTCCACAGCGTCAGATAAACAGTTGTAAGTGTAGCTGTTGGAACCCGGGGAATGTAAGTCATGCACAAAAAAAGGACTTGCGTCATAATCTTGGCAGCAACAAACACACATTCAATGTTTTTGACAGAGGTTTTTAGTTACCAGGATGTGTACTTATTACTAACAGCTATCAATACTCCCCCTTTAGATGATTTCACACTTGTTGTTTGATCTGTCCGTTCTATATATGCTGTACCCTGTAAGTCCGAGCTCAGCAGAGTTGATATCATCGGAGAGTTTGGTTTCACAGAGACTTATTATGTCATATGAACAACAAGATACGCTTTTTCTTAGTGTTTCTAGCTTTATACGCATTCCATTCATGTTTTGGAGATACAAAGCACAAGTGTGTTCATCATGGGGATTTGCTAGTTTTTTGTGCCAATATTTGCCTTTAAAATGACAGGTATTCCTGATAGGTTCCTGAATTTTATTGTGAGGTTATTCTCACCATTGTCTGATCTCTTCCGGAGTTCTTCTTTCAAGGAATCTAGGTATTGTTTTTCCTTAGGAGTGCGGTCGTTACCCATTTTGACATTGGAAAATGAAGGACTGGCTTTTTTACTAGGTCGATTTTGAAGTTACGCAGAATAGACTTCACATCAGAAGGGTTGGATAGGATAACTTTTAAAGGGCGGATTTTGCCATTTACTGGTGTGCCAACGCGGAAGCATTTCAATTTGTCCTGATTAATGTTTGGATCAGTTAGAGTAAACAGCTGCTTGATCAGTTCTACGTCATGCTTATTTCTGGCAGAGTGCTGGATTGATGTAGACTCTTCAAGGTTAAATATAAGGTTATTGTTTGCACGCATGTTGCGTTCGCTGATTTCTGCTATGATGTCTTCGCCAGAGTCATTATTTCTCAAAGTATTGCTGCTGAGTCTTTGTTCCATATTTTCAATTTTATTTTCAACTACACCTATGCGGGTCTCATGAGCGTTGAGCTTTTCTCTGATAGCTTTCAAACTGGACTCAATACTATCCATTTTTGCGGGAAGCGAGCTTAACTTGTCTACTTTCTCGCTTCGAAAGTTGGGAAAAATTTTCAAGTAACTTGCCATGGGATTTGAAGTCACGGAAATGCAGTCAAATCTATTACAAAGCCATTTAAGGTTTGAATTAGTTGAGATTTTTGCATACTTTGCTTTCGGCATTTTGGCACATTCTCTGTGAAACCATCTCTTGCAGGAACCGTCGCACTCTAGCCCTTCCTCAGAATCGAGCACTTGTTTTATATATATTTGGCACACTGTTTTGGGTATATCCATTGTAGTCAATGAAGAGTGATATTTGATGCATGCAGGTAAAATAAATGGATTTTAGAGAATTATGGTACAGAAAAGTAGAAGAGAATACAAATTATATAGTAGTTGTGTTTTGGTTATGTTTGGGTAAAAAATATTTGAATGCACAAATAATTATTATTTTGACAATAACTGGATATAAATTTATAACAAATTATAAACTGAGGATTAAATATCACTTTAAAAGTAAATAATTATAAAAAGTAAAATTATAACACAATTAAAACTTAAATTTGATCACAAAAAAGAAAATCACTTAACTCACAAATCATGTTAGAACAGCTGTATGTTAGAAAGAGGTTGATTAATATTATATAAAAAGAGAGATATTTACATTTTTGTGGATGAGGATGCTACTGAACAAGATTTGGGAAAGGAAATGGCAACAACCTGGGAGTATTGTTCTAAATATGAAACTGCAAAAGTACAAATTTCAGGATTAAATATACAGACGGTGAAAATCTTATTGAAGGCATCAGGGTAGTGTAAGTATAAACCGCCTAAATAAGCTTAATCATGAAGATGGAAAAGTTTGATGGAAACAAAGAATTGGGGACAGTATGAACAAACCCAACTGGACGAGTCAATTCCTAGATTTCTTAAATATTGTATGTTATTGCAGTCTTTGAAAGAATGGTCATGAGCAAAGCAAGTAGTTGAGCTCTTTCCTAATCCTAAATATAGTGATAATTATAATGCTGCAACTGAGGCATTAAAAGAGAGGTTTGGTTGTAAGGTTGATCACGCTATATATTCATGACTTGATAAATATGATTATAAGTAACCAAAGTTCATCTAAATTCTATCAGTAACTTGATGTCAGATGTAAATGGCAAGTTTTATGACATTAATAGTGAACAAAGGAAAAACACAGCTGTAAATTACAAATAAATTATCGGTTGTTCTATTTACAGGTGACTTAATCAATAATTAACTTTGTTTTTAGCAAGACAGTTGGCCACAGAAAGATAACCGTGTTTGATCTTAGCCATGATTTGGTTAAAATCTTAAATGATCTATTCTCAATTTAATGATTCTTCAAACTTGACATGAAAGTAGTTGAAATCAGACATAATCACATATTCATACGAGCATGTGAAACTTAAGAACCGTGCAAGGCGTCAATGCGTTTTTATTGTTATGGATGGCTAATATCGTTATATTATTGGTTTTTATCATACCCAACCTCTTTGTAGTTCTAGTTTTTGCTAAAAGAGTAGTCTGAAGTCAAGTTTGGATATTGGTAAATAGGCCATAGTTTACTTTCCACAAGACCTTCCAGGCTGGTAATTTGGTATGTGCTTGTGACACTGGATAGAGCGTGAGGGAAGTCAATTACTAATTACTTTAGTTAATAAAAAACTTTAATATAATTGGAGAGATAAGACTTCAGTAAACTTAACATAGAACAAAAGTCCTTTAACACAAGTTTGGAAACATAAAAGACACAACATAAAGTGGTTCTAAGCAAAAGTTTTCTATTCCAGACATTTATGATGGTTGTTTATTGTATTTAATATTTATTTAAGTATGAAAAGCGTACAAAAAGAAGGGTTTAATAGCACTGAACATTGTTTGCTATGTCGTGCCCTTTTTTATATTTTCTTGTGTTTGTAAACTTTTAATTTTAGTTGCTTGATATCCCCACCTCTCCTGAATTCTGGTCACTGATATATAACTTAACCTTCAGTTTCATATTAATTTACAGTTCTATCAATGTTATTAGTTTGCATTTATTTTCAGTTTGGAAATTATCGGTATGAAGATGTGGAACGAGCAAAAGTTCAATGTGTTGTTCTGCCAGGGATCGAGTGTCATGGACCTATAATATTTCTGAGGGATGGATTTCCTTGTGTTAAGTATGTTTGCCTATAAAATAATCCAGTTTAAGCTTCAAAATATTTTTATAAAAGTTATAGAGTACTGTTCCACGATTTTTGAAGAGTCTCTTATTTGAAATATAAACTTATCTAATAACAAATTTAACTGTGTGATTACAAAGTAATCAAATAGTTGTTTGAAATTTTTTTATTAGCATTGGATTGTTCATGATATGTAGATGATATTTGGAGATTTCCAATGCTCCATATATCATTGGAGGGGTAGCATTGGATGTAATTGGACATCATAGGGGGTAGCATTGGAAATCTCTAAATATCATCTACACATCGTAATCAAATACTTGCATCAAATAATTCAAATTTAAAAGTTAGTTAAAATAAATATGAAGTTATTTTATTTTGTATAAAAAAATACTAATATGGATGAATTGGATTTAAATTATTAAAGAATAGGAGAATTATTCATGACTGGTGGTTCATTATTCAATATTAACTTGTTTTTCTAAGTGTTTAAGTATTATATGCATCAAAATATTGATAATTTTAATGTTCTTTTAACATTAAAAAGGATGAAAAACTGGCCTATTTCTACAGCATGCTTAGCCATAGCTGATTTTCCAAGATTCATTTTAAAACTTGCTTTATGTTCTTTGTATCGAGGTTTTATGTATCTTTTATTCCACATGTTCGCATTTATACATTAATATGATCAATTCCTTATGTGTCTTCTTTTATAATTTTAGTTGTTGGATTTCCTTATGTTTTAATTTTGGATTTGAAACTCTATTAGATATGTATATTTTATGTACTTGATGAAGATAAAAATGTTAACTGTTTCCACTCATAGTTTCTTTCTTCATAATTTTGTTCTTAAAAGTTTCTCGTCTTACTAGATATAGTTTATATCAAATAACTATTTTTCATTTGTAAATGAATCAAGTCCCTACTTACCACCTTGACCCTATTTAATTTCTATAATGCTTTCGACTGTGTTTACTCTCCACTTTTTTCATATAAAAATGCTCTATGGTGGTTTTTCTGGCTGTTATATTGATTGGGTCAGGTCATACTTGAAAGGCCTTCTGCAGTGTGTAAAGGCAGACAACAGAGAATCTGGGAACTGATGAGCCCCAAGGTTCAGTGTTTGGGCCACTCTTATTGTTACTTTACACTAATGATGTTACTACTGTCAAGCATGGCTTGAAGCTCAATGAGGCCAAAATCCAAACAATATTGTTGGGCTCTTCTTGACCTGACAAATATACAGAATTAGCATTTTGTGACAAATGAAAAAAACTTAGGACTTATTATGAACAAAACTTGAACTGGACTGATCAAGTTACTGTAATATGTAATAGAGGTTTTGCTTCTATAGACACTTTGAAAAGATTTGCCATGTTTTACCTCTCGTTGTCGAGGTTTTGTTGGTAAAGATCTAGTTTTCACTCACTTTAATTATTGTTATACTTTTATCAATTACAAGTCTGTTAAGCTCGCAGAAAGATTACAGCGTGCCCAAAACTACTGCATCAGATTTAATTTCAACCTGAGGCGAAAGGATCATGTTACTCCATTTTTCATCCAGTTATCCATCTTAAATCTAAACACTGACAATTTCATATCCTGATGTTGTTGTTCATTACTCTTCACACCCAAATTGCTGATTGCCGGTCAGATCTATTTATCTTCTTCCCTCACATAGTTGGCAAATTAAATTTAAATTTGCATTTAAATTAAAAGTGAATTTTAAAGAATTCTTCAATTATGTATAAACACTCCTAATAAATACTTGCTTATAGTTTTTTAATTGTTTAATTTCTAGATTTCTTACTTGATCAGACAATATATTATATAATTTAATAGCCATAAATTCATATTTTTGTTGTTGTTGAGTATTTGTTGTTTAATTTTCATTTGGTTTAAACTTCTTGTTTTATGCTTATGAATATTCTTGTTTTGAGGGAATTTATGTATATTATTTTTTTATATATATTAAGCTTCTTAAACAATATATACCTTTATGATTGTGTAACGTTGTACAGCATCAATTGTGAAATTTGTTTTCTGAAACCATTTTCTTGTTTAGTAAATAAATTATTATATTCAAAGTTAATGTAAAATTTGATTCAAACATTTTTGAAATAACTGGAACAATAGAGATATGCCTGTAATTTTTGCATTTGACTTCTCCACTTTTATAGATGGTAATAACATTACTAATTTTAGTATTCATATTGTAAAAATCATAAGTTGAGCTAGTTTTAATCTTGTTTATGTTTGCATATACGATTTCAATTGTAAAATAAATTTGAATATTTTTCCTGATTGATTCAATTTTTTTTAACAGTAAAAAAGAATTTAGTAAATTATCTGTTGAAGTGGATAGAATGAGAGTTTAAACAATTTTAATGAAATGATTATTAAATCCATCTGCTGTAAGATGATGAGGAATTTTTTTTTTTTTTTTGTAAAAGTTCCAGACAAAGCTTTCATTTGTCATCACCCACCCATGTATATTGTTCTATTGATCTATCACGACGAAATTATTAAATTATTATAATGTATGTGTGGGTCAATACCGCCGTACTTGAATTTTATAACCACCACAGTAAGAGTATGGTTAGAGGGGGAGAGCCATGACTACCGTACTTATGTCGGTGTGTGACATTTTAATTTTTCTATACTAACAGCAGGAATATCTTATTCTTCTACCATAATATCTGGAGACTTAACATTTCAAGTTTGTGTGTTTGATTCTCTAGTTTCCTTAAAACTTGGATGTAGCTATCTTCTTACTTTCTTACTTCTCGACTAATTTTTTCTCTGCATTTTTGTCGAGAATCCAAGTCTCAACTCCATAATCAACTGGCCTTATAATAGTCATTTTTAACTACTTATAAGCAATATAAGATAAATATTTAAACATATATTAAAGAAAATTATACATAGATTAGAGAATTTTACCAGTATAATTTAATGTTGCAAAATTATCTTCAAACGGCTGATCCAATAAATAATGGCATATTTTACTCATACAAAAGGAATTGTTTGTGTATTGAATTTAATCAATTTACATTTTCAATTCACTTGTTGTTTGAACTGGTAAAAATAAGGTTCTTTTACAACATTCTTGATTTAAAAAAAAAATATCATAATTTATAAAACTAGAAAGTTTTAGCCAAACAAAAAATATCAAAGCTTTTGAAATTTTTAATACCTGTGATAACCAGGATATAACTTCTAATTAACAAGTAGACTTATTTGTTACTCCAGGTACCGTGGTCATTACTTTGTCACAACACTGATGTACAGCATCCTCCTAGGGTTCCTGGGCATGGACAGGTTCTGCCTGGGACAGACTGGGACGGCAGTGGGCAAGCTACTTACCTTGGGGGGAGTTGGCATCTGGTGGGTAGTTGATGTCATTCTGCTGGTAACAAATGGATTACAACCTGAAGACGGAGCCAACTGGAATATATATGCCTAATTAAATGTGATTGTGATATGTAAATATAATTTAATTTGTAATAAAGAATTATTTAAATCCAATGTTTGTCTTTAAAAAAATATACTAATACTTAATTACTAACATTTATGTATTATGTAAAATGTTACTCTATTGTTGATGTTGACTGTAGGCATCTACAGTGTGCTGGCCTCTCTTGTGCTCAGAACTTAATAGCTAATCTTAAAACTAATTTCTATATGTAAGTGAATTAACCCATAGGGAATGCTCTATAAACGGAGAAAGTGGCTGCCATCTAAATTGCAACGCTTTGTACATGGTGTTTTGTAGTGATTTATAAAATGTGTAATTAAAATGGCTATTTAGCGTAGTTTTGCTCTTAAATATAATATCTTGGAAAGAGTTATTACACAATTTTTTACTCTTTTTAAATATTATATACCTCAATAGAATGTATTGGCGAATAATTATTTTCACGATGAAATCAGTTGGCTTCAATTGACAGCCATCACCAGCTCGAAATTGATGTTATTGCATGGGTATCAAATTGCTGTTAAATATATTTTTACTACAAATTGATCTACTTAACCTAAATATTTCTGTATTTAGCATAATATTTGGCATATTTTGTACATATATTTTGGCATATTTGGGTTTTTAAGTTTCAGATTAAAAACCTATCCTCATGTCCTCTGTATCTCTCTTTGTCTTTATTAAGTTTACTAAAACCTCAGGACCAGCATCCCTGCATGTTATTTCAATGTTGAATACTGTAATATATGTTTTGTAACATTTTTTTGTGTGGTTTTAGTAAACTTGGTAAAGACAAAACATAGCAGATAATCTACAGGGAACTGAGGATGGATTTTTTTTAATCTGAAACATGTCATGTTTCTTCATTTGGGCAGATTGACTGAAACATGAAAGTAATGGTTTTTAAATATATATCAAGGTAATTTTTCTTTACAATTGTCTCATTTCAACCAACAGAGCACGTTCAAAAAATGTTTCAAGAGCAACATCTTGAGCAATTTCATTTTGGACCAAATTTATTTGATAGACGATGAAGGACTAATAACCTTGTTTGTTTCCTGACGATTTCTTATATTTCTGAGCATCTTGTGCAATATTATACACTCCACAGTCTAGCAGAGGTACGTCACCAATGTTACAAGTGCTAAATGGCATTTCAAGTTTCTTCCGCTTAATTTGGCCACCAAAAGGTCCACTTCATTATCCGCTATTTTTATAATATTTTCCTTACAATACCACCATACAAGTTTGGGAGGGCAGGTGGGTCAATACCACTATATGTGTATGGGAGGACTGATGGGTAAGGGTGGAGGATGAGAGTAGTTGAAAGGGATTTGTGAACTCAGTGATCCTGTTTTCAATACTAGCACATCTGACAACTGAATCACACACTCCAAAGTATTAGCAAACAAATGGATCTCGAACGAAAAGTACATTCTGGAATTCTTGGATCAATAGCCTCTACTGAACCAGTGTAGCTACGAAGCACTCAGTCAAAAAATAGCGAGTCAGTCACTTCACGACAGGCTAGTAAAGTTGATCAATTTAGTTGCGTTTTCACATCACCTAACTTCGGAAACTTACACACCATCCATGAAAGGAATGTCCTCCCTATAGCCTTGACTGGTGCATCTGTTATGTTACTGAGAATAAAGTTATGTTTATATTAGAAAGCTTAGGCTCCAATAAAATTTGCATGTTTCTGTTGCTCTGCAAGTTTATTTCATAACAATAATAAATATATATATTAAGAAGCTCCAATTTAACCAATAAAAAAATAATTTTAAATTACATCACCATAAATTAAATATATAGTTATTATCACTAAATTGGTCGTTTGTGGATTATTCAGAACTTGACTAAACGAAGATAAGTTCAGTTTGGTTATTTTTAGTTACAAGATGAACCAAACTACCATTAGCAGGCCTGTCTTGTCCTCGACTCCACCGAAAGAACAAACTGAAAAAAAATCAATTAAAATGCAGAAATGATAAAGAGAAAACACATAAATATTGAGGCAGAAAAGGATTTTTATAATCTTGGAACTAATCAAATACACAAATAAATGTTGATAAAAAATAACTAGCAAAAAGATAATAAGAAGATTGGACATACAGTACTGTGATAATATTTATTAAATAATCAGAGGTAGGGACTAAAGAAATCCTTCTGTACAACAAATACAATCTGATCTTTGTTGTACAGAAGGCTTTATTTTTTGTTGTATTAAACTAAAATACAACAAACAATAAAGACCAAGAAAAGAATCTTATTGTATTTCAGGTTTTAAAGGAGTACTGTAATAGAGATCTTTAAACAAAATGATTTAAATATAATTAATACTGTCTAAACTTGCCAGAAGGTCGAAATTCGTCTGTTGACTATCAAGCTCTTGCCAAGCGATATTCTTTTAATTTAGTTTTAAAGCTCTTATGTTTCTGTACACTAATAACTGATTGTGTGTTTTCTTTTAATTTTACACCAACATAAATTTTTCTTGGTTTATTAATTTTTCTTGATTATTGACATTTTTCATGATTAATGACCTGCCAAAAAATGTAGAAGTGGGATCTGTTGTTTACGCAGATGACACATCTCTATTCACCAGTAATCTAAACTTAATTAACCAAAAACAGTCCATTTATTCAGCAGAACTCAATGCTTTGAATTGGTTTTCCTCAAATAAATTAATTTGCAATCAGGAAAACACTCAAAAAATGGTATTCAGTTTATCTCCCCATGGTCAAGATTTTCAATCATTAAAACTACTTGGCATACATATAGACTCGAAATTGAATTGGACTTCTCATGTCAACGGTCTGTGTTGTAAAATCTCCCGAGAGAGCTATCTTCTATGGAAATTAAGTGATATACTTTCTTTTTTTGCTGTATATTCTTGATGGAATTGGTTTGGTTGTAAATAGAAAGTCATTTTTTAGTAAATTCCACAATTTTAATTTTCTCCAAGAGCACTTTCACAGGTTAATGCATCTTCAGTTATAAATACAGTATAAACAGAAAACATATGTGAATAAAAATAACAAAACAATCTCATGTAAAACATTAGATACTAGTTAAATTAAATTTAAGTGGCTAAGTTTGATAAGAATTATTAAGAATTAAAATATGGTTTAGAGTTTTCAATTTTCAATCATATTTCATCTTTAATTAAAGGTAAAAATATATTACTAAAATTTAGAGACGGTTGGGAAATAAATTCATCTCTCAAAACTGCCATACATGCACTTTCAATTTGGTTTCTTTTGGTCCATAAGGGTTCTTTTAAAATTACACTTGTAGAATTAAAATTTATAGCATGTTCAACTAATTTTGATTTTTTTTCTATATTTTATTTTTTATAATTGTAAATGTGTTCATTTATTCTTTTTTGAAATTGGTCTTGAAGTTTGACCTATATAAGTTTTATTGCAATGACAATCAATTTTATATATTACATTTTTTGTTTCTCGTTGTTTATTTTTCGGTTTTAATTTAGTTAAATGGCTTCTTAGATTGTTGGACGAATTAAATACAGTTTGGATGTTAAATTTTGAATTAACTTTACGAATTTTTTTAGATATTTCTTTTACATATGGAATCGTAACTGTTAAAGGTTTCTGTTGTTTACAATTTTTATTTACAGTGAAGCTATTGTTTTCTATTTTTGATTTTTCAATAATTCCTCTAGGATAATAATGTTTAATCAACAGATCTGTAGTATCTTTCTCTTCAAGTATTTTGTCTTTTTTATCTGTGACTAACGTATCAATCCTTTTAAATAAACTTTGTACAAGACCAATTTTAACATGTTGAGGATGGTTTGAATTATAATTTAGATACTGTCCACTGAAAGCTTTTTTGTGAAAAAGAGAAGTATTCATTTTGTTTTCATTTGTCTTCGTAATTAAAACATCCAGAAAAGGATTTTCTCCATTAACTACATTTTCAATAGTGAATTTTATTGTCAGTCTTATTTTATTTATATATGTTAAAAATTCATTCAGTATGCTCAATTTTTCTTCCCAAACACAAAAGATATCATCAATATACCTTAACCAAATTTTGGGTTTCATATTTTTCCAACCTTCAAAAGCAATGTTGTCCAAGTGATCCATAAAAATATTACTAATTATAGGACTGAGTACACCACCCATAGGTAGACCTGAAACTTGATTGTAAAATTTTGTTTCTATTTGAAAATAATTATGGCTTACACATACAGTGAGTAGTTCCATTATGCAGTCGACAGAGGTTTGTTCTTGTTTTAAGACTATTGTCATTTTTTAGGAGTGTTTTAAATTGAATGCTTCAGGGACAAGTACATTTGTAAATAGACTATTGACGTCATAACTAACCATAACGTCACTGGACGTAACAGTAACTTCTTTGATTTTGGTAATAAAATCTTCAGTTTTTATTGTAATATTTAGCTTGTCCAAACAACGGATTTATGATTGGTAACATATATTTAGACAACTTGTATGATGGAGAATCTATGGAACTAACTATTGGTCTTAGAGAAATTAGGTCCTTATGAAGTAGTCCATAAAAATGAGGTGGTTTTGAATGTTGTGGACTTAACTTAAGAACAAGAGGTTTATCAATTTCATTTTCTTATTTTTTCAGTTCACGTTTTATGTCTTTTTAAATTTTTAGAGTAGGATCTTTGTTTAGTGAAATGTATTCATCACAATTACTGAGTTTTTTTATTTTACTATTGTAATCTTCTTTTTTCTTTCAGCTCTGTAAGAGTTAAGTTATTTTTAGGTTGTTTTGAGTTTTCCAATGTTTTACGGATCAAGGAACGGTAGTAATCTTTATGTTCAGCAGGTAATAAATTAGCAGCTGAATCAATTGGCATAACCATGTAAACATTTGAAAAGTGCGTATCTGAGACAGAAAAGTTAAGACCTTTGTTTAATAAGTTCAACTCACAATCTGTCTAACGTAGTAGCCTTAAATTGTATATGAAAGGTAATTGTGTTTAAGTTTAAATAAGATTTAGCTGTAATCACAATATCCTATATATTCAATTCTTGCTGGTGAAAATCGACCACATTCCTTTAAACACTATTCAATGATTTATTCATATCTAACATTTCCTTCATAAAACACTGACTGTACGAACAAGAAAACTGTACGCTCATATGGTCCAGTGAAACCGGTTTGCCTTCCGTATGAATTTAGTTCTTGTACTGGCTTCACATGTAGCAACAGTGGGTCACCCTCTCTTCAGCACATGCTTAGGAAACTCAAAAGTATTCAAACAAGTTGTCCGAGCACTACTGTGCAGCATCCTCAAGAAAAACGGAATGCCCTTATTTTTAAACATTTCCATTAAATAACAGCACAGGAACACATCTTTGTTCTGTGTTTGTTTCTACAGTGAGGATGCTACTTCTGGCATATCAGGTTTATCCCCTTGACACATTTTAAGTGTTTACTCTGAAATATTATTGTTTATTTTAGTTGGACTGTAATTTTATTGCTATAGACAATAGACAAGAATCTTTATTTGTAGTTTCTTCAAGAAATACAATGGCGTCAACAGAAATGAAATTATGTTTTATGTCTCTTGCTTTACAATATTGTAAAATTCGTTTATAGTGTAGACAGGTCGTTCCACTAGCCAGTCCTGGAGACGTCTCTTCAGTTCATCTCCTCTGAGGTTTTTGAGGTTCTGTGGAAGTGAGTTTAGAACTTTACGGCCCAGGTAGGATGGTTTTTTACTAAAATGTGTTGTCCGATGGGTAGGAAGAGGGTAGTTTAATGCTCCTCGTGTATTGTATAAATGAATGTCTTCATTCCTGGGAAAGTCCATCTGGTCGGTGTAAATGACTGCTGCAAGAAGATAAAGTGCTGTTACGGTTAAGAGCTTCAGTGACTTGAAGGCATCCCTGCAGCTGTCTGTACGATTCAGGTTTGCAAGTACTCTGACTGCTTTTTTCTGAAGGACTAAAACTTTATTCATGTTGCATTCAGATGTTCCTCCCCAAGATAGTATCCCATATCTGATATGGGATTCGACAAGAGCATAATAAGCTGCTTTGGCTGCATCTGTGTTTACAATCCACTTTATTCTTCTTACCACGTAGATGCCTGACGAAAGTTTTTTTGTGAGGTTGTGTATGTGGTCATTCCATGAAAGAGCACTATCTATGATTACACCCAGTAGCTTTGTTGTGTTCTCAACTATAATATTGGGAGTTTCCGGTATTATCAGCTAAAGTGATTTATGAATATTTTTTAACAAGATATAATATGAAATGAAACCGTCTTGATTCTGATGCCCAAGCTAAACATTGAAGATGAAAAAAACATAAATAAACATATGTTTATTAAATACAAATTTGATGTTTTTATCCATGTGTGAAGGATTAAGATTCTTACTCTAAGTTTGTTTCCAACCAGAACCCTAAATGTTGTGTAAATCACTTCTATTCCAGGCATTCTCACCAACGATTGTTCTTACATTCTTATTCTTACATATGAGACACCGACACAACGTTGTGCAAATTTTAAGGCGAATATGAATGTTGATATGAGTGTAGTCTGGTTACTAACTGAGTTTAACTGTTCCTCAGAAAGGGCAATTTATTAATAGCCCAACAGCCAGTACAACTAAGGGACCTACAACTTTACGTGGAATCCGAACCACATAGTGTTGGTCTAATTTTCAGCTAACTGACAAGTCCAACACAGTTCTTAATCTTGCAAAAGGCCTTAATCTCGTGATCTTGAACCAGACTGCAAATAAGATCAAAGTTATTACACAATTCATTCAAACTAATATATGGTACTCAAAATTTAACTCACTCTGCAACAAACTCCAATGGCGTCCATGTGGATTTATCAGCGTCTGCCATCCACTTGCGGTTCATGGGAGTGTCTAATGTGACAGGTAATATGGAGACAGCAAGGGAGTTGGGTGGCAACCCACTGTTCTCGCCAGCGAGGCTCTTGGTCAGCTGGTGGACGGCAGCCTTAGCCATGCCGTAGCCAATCATGCCCGGAGTGGCACCCAGGGCTGGCTTGGCTCCCGGCAGAGACACAAGTCCACCCTCCTTCAGGAACTGGGCAGCTACAGATGCCGCAATCACTGAGCTCCACACACTTTGGCGCCACATAAGATCACAATTCTTCACAAAATCTGCAACAACAGCGAAGGTAGTAGCTTGATTAATCTTATTATTTATAAGCATTTATTATTTCATGGAAAACTTAACTTGGCAGTTTACATATACTGCACCATACTAGTGAAGTATCCTTTGTTCAAACATTTTAATAATATTGCTAAGTAAGATGGTATTTAACTTAACCGCAAATGAAACTAACATCTAAAAGAGTAAGTTTCTTTTAGACATATAGACATTACTTCACTTGACATTTAATGCCTAACCTATCCAATGAAAACACTTTACCTTAACCTATGGTTGAATACTTAACTATTAGGTAAATGGACTACTTAGTCTGAATACAAAATATATTTAGTGAAAGCATCTTATATGGTAGTTTAAAACTGATAATCGTTTCAAATTAGAAATCAAGAAAATAGGCTTATCTATTTTTTATTTATTTATTCATAAGACATCAAGATATGGGCGAATATGGATTTCGAATGAGTGTGATGAGTGTAGATGAGCGAATGTAGTCATTGTTACAAACTAAGGCCGCGAGATTCCTTAGAAAGTGTCATTAATTAATAGCCCAATGACAAATGAACAGCCGGTGATTATCAGCCGATCCTTCTCAAAATGTATTGATGCTGATTGGGATCGAACTGAGAACCTTTAGCACATGAAGCTGGGATTGAACCAACTACGCTACCGATCAATTTTGTGTGACTCCCTTGTATATGCCTATTACAAAAATATGTTTCACTCATTATTATTTATAATTGAGAATAGTTTTTAAAAACTTAAAGTATTTGAAATTGCACTCTGATAATGCAAAATACAGGTTTTATTATCTTAATAACTGGCGTTGTTTATAAGAATAATATGATAACTAAGAAAACAAAGGAAGGTGAGCTCCAAGGCACATTCCAAAAATCCAATAGCTAAAACCTTGACATGCCTATGAAGAGTTATAATAAAAAGTTTAGTAAACAATTGTATTCTCGTTTTTCTGTAAAATAGGAACAAAGGAAGCAATAAAAATAGGCAGAGGTAAGTTGAGATAAGCCTCCTTTTGTATTTTCTTCTATACGAACTTATAAATATGCAAAATTTATGCTCTTGTAAACAAAGTACAGAAAAATATCTTATTTTATCTATAGCGATGAACAATAATCAATAAACAGCTCATAAAAAATTTAGTGTTGATTATTTATTACTTTTTAAATTTATTTTAGCATATTAAAGAAAAGAAGAGCTGTGCCACAGTTGTAAAACTCAATCAATAACATAGTAACTTTTAGGAATGTATCCGTAGAAATAAATCAAATGAGTAAACTTCAATTTTAAGTTCAATAAATGTTAACTTACTTCTGGAATTCACAAATGAAATAATAACTTGCCAATAATGATGTTAGAAAAACTAGGAATAAAGGAACTCAATTTTACTTCCAGGTCTAACTTTTCAACTCGTACGTTGAAAAGTAACAAGAGAAGCACTAATCATAAGACATAGCATTGTAAACAATGATGTTTATCAATGATAAAATTCTAATAGTTACGAGAGAAGTCTGGGGTGTCCATGTTGGGTGATAATCATTGTACGGATGTTGTGTGGGGGAGATAACTGAGTATCAGGCTTGACAATTAGCTGAAAATCAGACCAGCACTATGTGGTTCGGATTCCACATAAATCAGTAGGTCCCTTAGTTGCCCTGGCTGTTGGGCTATTAATAAATTGCCCTTTCTGAGGAACAGTTGAACTCGGTTAGTAACCAGACTACACTCATATAACTATTCATATTCGCCTTAAAATATGCACAACGTTGTGTCAGCGTCTCATATGTAAGAATAATACTGAGGTTATAGAACTGACTTTCAGGGAACTGTGTTGACAGTTTGTAAGATCAATTTTAGGTAAGTGTTCTAGCAGCCTTTGAGAAACGTTTTTCATATATTTTGGATAAAGTGGGATTTATGGAGATGGGTCAATAACTACTGAGGTTAGTGGAAGCTCTTAGAATTTGGTAAACTTTGGCTACTACATGAGCCTGAGAGAAAAATACCTCTTGTGAAGACTTTGTTCATGACATGTACTGGAAAAGTGATAATGCTTTCTACACAGTATCTTACTAGCTTAGCTAAGAACACATCTAAGACCAGTTTAGGTTTCATTTTTTGAATGAACATAATTATTTCAAATTTTTGTTGGTTATGTCTGTTTGGATAAGGATTTGCTGTGTTAACTTAAACCTAAGTGTTATGGATCTACTACTTTGTTGGTTTGGTTCTTAGATTCTTTCAACGAGGCCTCCGCTAGCTATGAAATCTGTTGTTCAATTTTTCTGTGGTGTCTTCAGGTTTCTCTATGGCTGTTGTATCAGTAATTAATTTGATTATATCAGTAATTAGAGTGGTTTCCCTTTTCCCATCTTTTTGTAGCTCTATTGCTGTTAAAAAAAATAGATAGATAAATCAATTGCGCTCTGCTATTATCTACAGATTTCTTTTATTGTTGGAACTGATGTAAAGTACATGGTAAACTGCACTTTCCTGCAGTAAACCATATACATCAGTCTATTGGTTCAGTATTCAAATTCAAATTCTATTTATTTGTCATACAACTATTATAGCATTGACAAAGTCAAATGTACAGCACGTCTATGCTAGTCAATAGATCCTTAAGAATATAAATTCAAAACATGAATAGATAGAAATAATAATAATAAGTTAATTGATTATGAGCAATTACATACCTTTACAGTTTATTTAATTAATTAAATAAAAAAATAGGTATAAATAAAAAGTTGATTAAATGAAAAGGCTGCTTTAGGAGCTAATTATATAAGTTTATTAAGTGGAATGAATCAAAAATCAATTTTAGGAATATTAAAAAATTCGTCAATAGAATAAAATGGGTTCTTTAGGAGCCAGTTAAAAAATTTATTACAGAAAGATTTTTCTGAATACTTGTCAATCAAGTTGGTTAATTTATTATAAACTCTGAGTGAAACTATATTATGGCTGTTTGAAGTTTTATGTAATCTAACAAAATTAATAGTAGCTTGATCTTTAATCCTAGTTTTATACTGATGAGCACTTTTTTTAATTATACCAGGAGTTCTTAAAACATATAAAATCAAATCAAAGATGTAAATATTTATGACAGTTAGAATATTCAATTTAACAAATAGGGGTTTACAATGTTCTATAGGACCTACATTTGAGATTGCTCTTATAGCCCTTTTCTGCAGAAGTAAGATTTCCTCTATCCTACTGCAATTCCCATAAAAGATTATTCCATATCTAAATATTGACTGGAAGTAAGCAAAATAAGCCAATCTAATATAATTTTGATGCACACAGTAAGTTAATCGTTTTAACAAATGAATTACTCTGGATAATTTACCACTAATATAATCTACATGTGGTCCCCAAGATAGAGTTTTGTCTATAAAAATTCCTAAAAATTTAACACTGTCAGTTGAATTATCACTTAAATTGTTTTCACTGACCGGTCTTAAAGAAAATGTTCATTGGATGATACGCCTTCTTTTTATCACCATTTGGGATCTGTCTCATTCTAGCGCTGTTACTTCATATTGTATATATATGTATAGTCTTATTTAACACTTTCACTGCGGCAATGACCGATCGGTCACGGCGCTTGGCGTACTTCGGACTCGGCCGTGACCATTCGGTCACCCCTGCCCCTTGCTTTAATATTTGTTCATTCGTGAGATAGCGTCGGTCAGGGAAGGTTGTATTTGTTCGTAGCGTGTAGAGTATGAGTTGTTTTATTATTATTTAGTTCAGTTGTAGATTTTGATTTTTTTTAGTGTTAGTGTTAGTGTAAGTTAGTGTTAGTTCTGTACATATTCATAATCAAGTGTGTTATTTTATTAAGATGGCTGGGCCATCAAATATTCGTTTATTTGAACATGTTATGCAAGAAGAAGACAATGTAGACATAGATCCAATGCATAGTAGCAGTGACAGTGATTCAAGTGTTAGTGATATAGGTGAATAGGTACGGGTGTGTTTTAGTAATTTACCTATTTTTTTATTTGTTATATATAGTATAGGCATAGTGTATTGACAATAAAAACATGTAATTCATACTTTTTATGAAGTTTTGGGGCTTATAATTATGTTACGCATTACCCACATGCTGACGTGACCGATCGGTCACGGAAATCTTTTCATCACTTCCAGCCTCCCAGACTACGTAAATCCACTTCAGATGTCATCATGGATACTCACTATATACAAGTAAGTTAATTTCATTAAAAAAATTTTTCAGCACCTGGGGCATTTATTCTTAGTTGTAGGCGTAGCAGCGAAAGTGTTAAGGTGGTTTAATTCCCTGTCCCTTGGGGTCGGTAAATTGTTTTTTTCTGTGCCTCAATTTCATTAGTAGAAAAATGCAGCATTATATCTCTACTCTTAGTATTTACGAAATTTTTAAAATCTCTTATCAGCTGATATTGTTAAGCTGACCAATGCCGAAATTTAATATGCAAAACTAAACTTTAGTCGGTCGTATGTGTGGAATTTATCTGTCTATTGAATTGAGTTTGTTGTTTAGATTGCTTGATAATGATATCCGATACAAAGAATTATCCATTATGGTATATGATAACTATGTGTAAAGTATTTGTACTCTAAGAATATTTATTGAAGTTTGTTCACCCACAATCAATTGAATGAGTGATAAGTATATTCTCTTTGAAGGGAGGTTTTGTTCGATAACGTTACAGACGTCAAGGCCATTCTATAAAGGCAATTGTATACGCTGGTTTTAGGTCTATCTTTTATTATTCTATACAAGCAGTAAAAATGCAGACAGTTTTTTAGCCTTTGTAAACACTGCATTATCTCAATTCAATTCAAAATGCTTTATTTGTAAATGTACAAAGGCACAATAAATAGCGTCAAATTAGATAAAGCTAGTTAAGGCTATTAAGCTTATTAATAGTTAGCTTAAGGCTTATTAAGTTGGTTAAAATCTTTAGCAGGGCTAAACATATGTTAGAGATTTTAATTCTTGATTGAGAGAAAGCATGAATTTGTCACCAAAGTGCTGGAGTGACCGGGCATTCTATAAATTCCCATGATGGTGGTCCATGAACTCGCCAACCGTATAGAAAGCATTAGACACAAGGTGACTTTTCAGCCGAGATTTAAATAATTTTTGGGAAGTTTGAGATTTAATTCGTTCAGGGAGAACATTGACCAATCTGACTCCCATCTGCGAGGGAAGGCGTTCAAACGCCACCGTCTTGTGTTGTTCGATGCGGTAGGCGGCCCTCGCCCTTGTCTCATATCCATGGACGTCACTGCCGCTAGTCAAACTACATTTGTAGCGACAGTACACCGCCGTCTCAAGGATGTAAAGACAAGGAAGAGTCAGCAGTTCCAACTCCCTGAATGCTGTTCTGCATGACTCTCTGCATTTTAATTTCAAAATGACTCTCACAACTTTTTTCTGGAGTTTAAAAATTATCTATACAGGCAGTTTCAACGCTGCCTGACACCTCATATTCATGTGCTAGAAACATGTATTATAGATATGACCTTTTTGAATTTGTCATACAAAACAGTGTTTTTTTTACTTAACTAGTTTGCTGTGATGATTAAATAGTCTGTATCAAAATTTCAATCTTTGCAATTTTTTCTTCTTTCCTTCTTTGCAATTTGACTCCAGTTGCCGTTTGTTATTTCATTCCTTACTAGTAACATAATTAAGCGTAGGATGTTAAACTCTCTATCATATACTTGTTTACTTCTTGCTATCTAGCCAATTGATATCTAAATGTGATCATATAGAATTATGGGCAGTTCAACCGCCAACAATTTTTACACATCTGGATGCATTGCAACTGCCTGACCACCAGTAAAAGCATCCAAGCCAGGAAACAAAACTGCCTGTATAGAATCATCCGTTTGATCACATTTAGCTTGTTTTTTTCTTATTTGCATATTGTAAGATAAAAAATACTTTTTAATTTAGATATACTTTTGTATGACTTTTAAGCTGTCCACAGTGGCGACTTCTCTGTTTGGAGTGACTTTTTTTATATATGTTTGTCAACTACATAATTCTTACATATTGATGGGTACTATCGTTCTAATAACAAGTGATAAATGATGTTGTTGCTTCAATTTATCTTTAATGAAGTAATATTCATCCATTTACAGACTTGTGTTTACGAGGTTAATCTCAGCATACTGAACTTGATCATCTCTGTTGAGTTCTCTTATCTGTTTTATTGACATTTAAGCTGAACAAAGGTGACTTTATATTTAGTTTGACCAGAACAGAGTAGTCAATTTTTTTTTTTATTTGTCACAAGGCCTAATCAAACCTACATTGCAATAACTGTGGTTCAATAATCCAATATAGAAGAAATTATATGTCTATATCCTATAACAGACAACAGTCATAAAGTAACTCTGCTCCCACAAAATATTAAACATTTAAGGATCACACTTCACAATCTACCGCATGTACCGATTTACTGTTCTGAACTTACCAAATTAGGTATTTGTTCTCATAAAAAAAATCTGTTGTGGTGTTTTTATTTATTACTATTTTTATTTATTTTTTCCCCTTTCTAATTCTCTGACTTCATAATTTCTTATTATGACTCATTCCTATTTTTTTTTTTATCTTCAATCAGATTCCTATTTATTCACTTGAAATATGTTTGGGTAGATCAAATCAATTAATTAAATTGCAACATATCCTAGCTTGTGTAATTTATATTGATAATTTTACAAATTCCAATTAATCTCACTTAAAAAAAAAATTATTATTATTTTTCTTTTTTTAAATAGACCTTTGAAAATGACGACTCATGCCCACGCACAGATGTTAATCTATGTGGGCATTATTTTGTTCTCCATTGTTAAATATATTTATTAATTTTAGAATTTATTGTTTGTAAATAGAAGTGCACTATAGATTATTTGTTTTTTGTATGTAAATTGGAGGAATAAACTTATTTTTATTTGATTTGAATTGTATTAAAAAACCTAATATCTAGGTTATTTGTAATAAACTGATGTAGGTGGGTGCAATTTATGCAAATGATGGTCGTGGTTGACAATAATTGCATAACGCTTGACAAACAATTGTCACACTTTGATTTATGGAAATATGTTTGAACCTATCTTCTTAATACCAATTTTATCATTTATTTATACAGGGTAGAAAAAATATTTAAATGCTTCCACAACAACGTTATTCTTTTCCATAGATAATTTGATATTTTAATTTTTTTTATAATTGTGTCCCATAAAGTATAATTTTTGATCAGAATAATTTACTTAAAACCGTTAAAAAGCGGTTAATTAATATTGATTAAATTAGTTACCTTGAAATTCAAATGACCACTAATCTGAAGTACTTTCAAAGTTCGGTTTGCGGCAATCAATTTCTCTTGAATAGACCTTTCATTTGATACTAAACTCAACCTAGGTTTATGTTGAAGATTTTCGTTCAACTTCTCGTGGGCTGCCCCCCTGAAAAGATTAAATTTCGCTAATGGCGTCAAAAAGTATGCTCTTTGTAACCATGATGATGTACAAGCTTTCACTTTTACAAGTGAAGACATACAAGAGTTGTGAAAGTGTTTCCATATTTGCTGTCCACCCTTTATGTTACAAACATAGTACCTTTGTCGGCAGAATTTCCACCTGCCCATCCTCCTGCCACACAGATGACTGCATCCACCTTCGCTCCTTGTAAACTGTCGCCTACTTTGCTCACCACCAGCGCCTCCTGAGCAAAAATGGTACATTTAATTATCTTGTTTAGAACCTCAGTAACGAAAATGCATTAATTTCATTTCTTAATTGGCCGTTACTTTGGTTAGATATAAAAATGTACAGTTTGAAATGCTATGAACTATTTCTATAAACACATGGGAATAAATTGCTTCTTATTTTTACAAATAATTAGCTATCCAACAAGCAGTTATTTTAGTGATTTTAATCATTACTATTGCCACTAATTAACTGAATAATGCTGCCAAGTTTAAAAATCATTTGCTCAATCCGTTTTTGATGTATAAATATTTTTATGAAAAAAACAAACGGATAAACAGATAGAAAACAAAAGATAGCAGGACATATGTTTATATGACTTTTTTGCTTGTTTTATGTCTATTATCACCCTCTAAAGTCGTGCCAATCTCTACCGAATTACCATATACATTTGATACGTATATGGTTCATAAAAGAAATATCAATTTGAAAAAAAACTTGCCTAATCAAAAACTAAAGTGGTGAGATTTTAGGTGAATAGTAATTTTAGGACCTACTATTAATCAAGAAATACTCTCGCACTGGTGATCAAATTTGCCTTGACTGGCAGGCCATTTTTACAGTTTGTGCAAACATTTGTTTTTACTATAAAATCAGGATTTGATCAGAATATAATGTATTATAAATCATTGTATTGAACAATTTATTTTGTACCACATAAGAGCTGAAAAAGGTCAAAATTATTTAGAAAACAATTTTTTTTGTAATTTGAAGTTACAATTTTTATTTTCCGAAAAACAATTTTCCAATAAGTGACCCTGCAGCAAACACTAAAAACGATCAATATCCAAATTTAAGATGTACAAAATGTGCAAAATTTTGTCTTGAAAAAGGAAATAAACGCTAACTGAAAAGAATTTATTTTTTCTGTAAACTATTTGTAAAAATGGAAATTTATAGCTGACTCGAGTAACTGGCACAAGCTGAACTACTGAAATCCACAAGTGACCTTAGGTTTGCAAATGCCAATAAATAGAAACGAAAAACTATACATATGAAGTGAACATAGAAAAGAAAGCACATAATTAGCCGAATAAAACAGTATAATGTTGAGTTCAATTCATTAGTTGAATGTTCGTAAAATTACGTAGTAAACAAGCAATGTAAAATGAGTCGTGAAATTTGACGCTGCCAGTACACATGAGCCGAAAATTAGTCATAGATTATGACTTTGCCAACATGAGGGTTAAATAATAAAATGATATTACCTGATCTAGCCAGTTATCCCCAGGGGGGACAACAATATTGCAGTCTGCTTGATCATTTTCTTTTAGATCTATGGAACCGACCCACTGAAACAAAAGAATAAAATTAAAAACAATTTTTGTATAAGGTAACTTTATAAATATATAAAAAAAACATTAATTTTGATTAGAGCATTTAAGCTATTTAAAAACGTAAAAGTGAAAAGCTGTATGAATGAACTTTGAACTAAAAATGTTACCACCATGTCAATAATAAATTAGGTAATTCTCTACTAGTACTTAGTTAACCTTAAATCTTTTCATACGTTGATAATACATTTTTGGGATGCTAAATATCAATATTTAGTAAAAATTAGGTATTGGAAACATGGAGTTAGTATCATTAGTGATACATTAGTATACACCGAGGCCACCCATATACATTGCACCGCGGTAGTTATGGTTAGGTTAGCATAGCCTATTGTAGAATGTTTTCACAAATTTTACTGACTGAAAAGCGGTTTGCGACAGTGAAAATACGTTATTACAGGTTCATTCTACAATACAATAACCTAACCTAACCATAACTGCCGCGCCGCGATATCTCCGAAATGTCAGTGATAGTGCGTGGGCATTAAACCTTCTTATCGCTTTGCAATGTGAACGATGGCTTTCTGACACCTATTTTACTAAATATTGTTATTTAGCATCCCAAAAATGTATTATCAAAGTATGAAAAGATTTGAGGTTTATATTGTATCATTATATGTTCAATGTTCTTTAGTTCATATATATATATATATATATATATATATATATATATATATATATATATATATAAAGTGTTCAGATAAATTTACCAAACTTGATTTCCTAAGAAAACGCAACTAAACACTTTTTGACAGGCATTATTTTAACTATGACTAAAGGAGATTTGTGCCAGTAATTTAATTATTTAATATGGTGTGTCAGTACTACTGGTTTAAACCTAGGACTACACTAGTACCACAGTTTAATAACTTATAGTAGCTACAATCCGTTAAAAATTGGTGACAAGCATGATTCAATTCAATTCAAAATGCTTAATTTGTAAATGTACAAAGGTACAATAAATAGCGTCAAATTAGTTAAAGCATTGATTTTATACAGAAATAGATTTCCTATCCAATGTTAAATTTTGAGTCTCAAAATATCAGCTGTTTTTGTGGTCCATTGTGGAGCGCTAGTGTAGCTCCATGTAAATGTAATGCAGTTTAAAACAGCTGTGGTTGCGGGCCACACTAACTAACAAAATTACTGCCACAAATATTCCTATTAGATGGTTTATCTATTGTAGATGTATATAATCAAGGGTTAAAGCTAGTTAAGGCTATTAAGCTTATTAATAGTTAGCTTAAGGCTTATTAAGTTGGTTAAAATCTTTAGCAGGGCTAAACATGTGTTAGAGATTTTAATTCTTAATTGAGAGAAAGCATGAATTTGTCACCAAAGTGCTGGAGTGACCGGGCATTCTATAAATTCCCATGATGGTGGTCCATGAACTCACCAACCGTTTAGAAAGCATTAGACACAAGGTGACTTTTCAGCCGAGATTTAGATAATTTTTGGGAAGTTTGAGATTTAATTCGTTCAGGGAGAACATTGACCAATCTGACTCCCATCTGCGAGGGAAGGCGTTCAAACGCCACCGTCTTGTGTTGTTCGATGCGGTAGGCGGCCCTCGCCCTTGTCTCATATCCATGGACGTCACTGCCGCTAGTCAAACTACATTTGTAGCGACAGTACACCGCCGTCTCAAGGATGTAAAGACAAGGAAGAGTCAGCAGTTCCAACTCCCTGAATGCTGTTCTGCATAACTCTCTGCATTTTAATTTCAAAATGACTCTCACCGTTTTTTACTGGAGTTTAAAAATTCTTTCAAAAAGGGTGTTTGCACTACTGCCCCATAATATTATGCCGTACGAGAGATGGGGGTACACGAGGCCATAATAGGCCATTAGTAGAACTTCTAAAGAGCAGTAGTTCGAGAGATTGCGCAAAGCAAAGATACCTTTTGCAACCCTAGAGCAAACATTATCCATGTGAATATTCCAGGTCAATCCCTTATCCAGGTATATTCCCAGGAATTTGGTACAGTCAGTTTCCTTAAGAGAAACATCATCTACCATTACAGTGGTTGAGGTCTCCGAAACGTGAGACCGCAACGAAAATTTGATGAAAGTTGTCTTTGAACAATTTGTTTGGAGATTGTCATTCAAAAACTTTTGGATGCAAGAATTCAAATTTACAGAAGCTTGTATTTCTAGTTCAGGCTGAGAAGCAGCTCTGAAGCAGAGAGTTGTGTCGTCTGCGAATTGAATGATTCTTCCATTTGTGATTGATTCCTCCAGATCATTCACATAAATGAGGAATAGTGCTGGGCCAAGGATGGAACCCTGAGGGACTCCATGGTGCACTTTGATGAATTTAGAAATGACGTTTTCAACCTTCAGACATTGGCTACGGTCGCTAAGGTAGGACTGCAACCACACATGTGGTGGACCGCGAACACCATAGCGCCAGAGCTTCTGAAAAGGATTTTGTGATTTACGCAATCGAATGCCTTTGAGAGATAGAGAAAGACACTTAGCATCTGTTTACGATCCTCAAAGGCCTCCGTGACAAAATCAACCAACTGAGTGACTGCATCAATTGTTGATCTGCCAGACCTAAAACCAAACTGGTTGTCGGTCAAAATTTTATGCTTTTCAAAAAATTTTAGTAGTTGATTTAGAAAAAGTTTTTCGAAAATCTTACTTATCACCGGTAAAAGAGAAATTGGGTGATAATTGTTGGCTAGGCAAGAATCGTCTTTTTTGTATATTGGGACTATCTTTGCTAATTTTAACATGGAAGGAAAAACGCCAGTACTAAAGGAAAAATTTATTATTGTTGTAAGTGGCCCCAATATGTTTTTTGAACATCTTTTGACTAGCCAGGTTGAAATATCATTGACGTCAGAAGCGGTTTTAGCTGAGAAATCCCGGATAACACGCTCCACCTCCGCATGACACACAGGAGATAAGAACATTGAAGTGCCAGGCCCCTTTTCCAGAACGGGTTGGCGTTGCGTATCACTCAGGTTTGATCCTGAGTTAGCTACAGCGGCAAAAAACTCATTGAATGCTGTAGCCACTGCCGAGGGATCATTTACAACCTGTCCATTTAAATTTAGCCTAATTGGTTTAGCATTTATTTTATTTTTAATGTTATTGATAATTGACCAAGCTGTTTTTGAAAAGTTTTTTGATTGTTTGAGTTTATTATTGATTTGGAAAGCCTTGGCAGTTTTTATATCTTTTCTGTATTTTTTTTAGAATTTTAAATTCTTGCTTTTCATCATCCGTGGTCCTCAAGATTTCAGAGTAGAACCTCAGCCGTTCTTTAGAAGCAAGGATTTCCGGAGTAATCCAGGTACTTCCAGTGGCCCCTGTCCCACTCTTACTCTTCTTCAGAGGATAAAAAATATCCAGATAATAAATAAAGCAGTTATTAAAAGCTTCAAACATTTCCTTTGCTGTTTCAATTTTGTTGAGGAAATCCCAGTTTTCCTTTTCTAGTAATTTATTTAGAGTTTCAACATTATTATCCCGGAAATCTCTCTTCGTAATGAAAACTGGGGAATTAGCTTTAGGTCGGTTATTATTTATAATCATCTCCTGAGCGTAATGATCCGAGATAGCGGTATCAAGGATTCTAACCTTAGTGTCAGGTATGTTTTTTATTATGTTGTCAATGGCAGATCTCGAAGTCGCTGTCACGCGTGTTGGAGAGTTCACGGACCATTTCATATTAAATGACTGTAACATGTCCTTGAGCTGCCGTGTAAAACTACCCTTACTGTTTAAAACATTTACCGTATGTTGAAGTTCCCAGCAATTACAAAATAATTGAACCTGTGAATAAGATGGCCCAAGAGGCTCTCGAGCCCCTCGAAGAAGACGCCGCTATTACCATTGGGAGACCTATACAGTCCTATCACGGCAGTCTTCCCGAGGGCACCCAAAAACATCTCGACACCCTCAACCTCGAAGTCCAACTCAGTACTGTGATTTAGGTTAGTGCTAGTGTTCCTAGCGGCAGGAGCAGTGTAGCGTGTATTTCTTCACTATTTACATTCACAGCTCTTAATTAGTAAATGTCAAATATGACTATAATCTGTCATGTTAATTCTCCTATTGTTATTATTCCACTTCTTTGCATGACACAATGCAATACAACGTTAATGTGGTGTAGTTTTATTCTCCTGCCATTAGGGGCACCATAGTGGCACTAGCTCCACAACACTGCAATGGAAGTGTCGCTACTATATGTTATTGTACTGTGCTAGTACTCCCGTTTTGGATCTTAAAAGAGCTGATAATTAATTTAACATATGATGTGAAATGTATGTGTGAATATAAAATCAATGGTATTACAAGATAATCCATTACCCATACCTTGTTTACAGCTTGTACGTTTTAAGATATTTAGGGACTGCATGGCTTTCACTGATGGTTTCTGCTTGTGCAGTATTCAACATTTAATGATACATATATACACATTCCCCCTTAACCCTTTTAGTGCCGGTCCGAAATCTAAAAGTGTGTTGAAAGAATGCCAGACATTTAACACTGGGTATGTCTAAAGAATACCAAGCAATTTTTCGCGATTTTGTAATGTTTTGGGAAAACCTTATTACAACTTTATTTTGATAGATAGAGACCTAATTTTTTTTATATATTATGCAGAACTACATTTACTATTTAAAAACACAATAAAAATAATGATTATAATAATCTAAACTATTTATATAAAATAAAATTTGTTACTTACCAAAATTTATTTTGTAAAATTCCAAGTTTCTTGTGTAGAAAATCATACTTTCAAAAAATTCCCAATATCCATAGTATTGTTCAATAGACCACTTAAAAATCAACTTGTGTACAAAAATTCATAAGGTTATTTTGCAAAATGTTCACATAACATAAAATTTAAAAAATATTGCGTTTTCAATTTTTTCAACTTTAGTTCAATATTAGACCTATTCACTAAAGTTAATAAATGAAAAACCATTGGACCTATAAAATAATGTTTACTAATTGTATTTAACTGTATTTAATTGATTTGAACACATATCATAAAACTTTATTAGTAAAATATACAAAACTATTTACAATATTGCTTGGGTGTCTAACAAATGTGATCTGGTAAACACAACGGATGAAGTCCTCTTTTGCACTTTTTGCATTGAAAAGTAGATTTCTTCCTCTTCCCACCACTCTTAGTGCTAGCAGCACTGCAAATACAGCAATTCTTCTCCCTTTTTAGTGGAAGTTTTTCCAAAAATTGGTTTGATGCACCTGCATTGTCTCCTGCTCCCATCCCCGGATCACATAAAGCTGGATAGTTTGGGCCATTCTTCACCCTAAGCCAATCCTTAGAAAGATCTCCTATTATGGACATCATAAAATCTAATCTAGTTGCAGGTTTGTCTGTGTTCTCTTTATATAACACATATGCATTGAGCATCATCCGTCCCATTATGTTGAAGGCCACCTTTTTCCAAACCTTGAGAGTCCTCCTCTCTGACACATCAATACCTCCCATGTAATCATTATAATTTCTTATCATGATAGGCTTATTAGTTATTTTTACATAAGTTCCTGAGGTTCTTGATCGTCGTTCAGTACCAGCCTTAGCATCTGTAGATAATAATATTACTTGTCGTTGTTGGCTCTTCTTTTCCCTAAACCCAAGTATCAATAAGTTTTGGGCCCTCATGTATTTAGTTTCCCCAACACCAAACTTAGTAAGCATTTCCTTGGGGATACCTTTCCTGTTTTTGTTCAATGTTCCTGTTACCAAAGTTTCATTTTGATATAGATACTTTGCTAAAGGAATAGAGTGAAAAAAATTATCGATAAATAAGTGATAGCCTTTGCTTAGCAGATCACACATTGTTAAAAGTTTTGAGACAACTACAAAACCAAGACCACTTTTTTTTATTTCATCAATTTCTGCTCCTCTTGCTGCACCTTTGTAAACATAGAACGTCATACAGTAGTGAGTTATGGAGTCACATAGCATCCATAATTTTACGCCCCATCGGTGGTGTTTTTTCGGGAGATACTGAAGCAATTGGCTGTGATTTTTTGTTGCTACCATACTCTCATCAATACTAATAAATTTGTTTGGTGTAAAATAATGTTTTGATAGCCTATTGAAATGATCAACTAAGGTCTGAAATCTGGAACATGGATCATAATTTGGCTGGCCTGGAAGTGGAAGATTTACGGTGTTACATAAATGAAAAAATGTCAAAATAGCCTGGAATCGATTACGGGACATCATAGTTCCATACCAAGCAGTACTGCTGACATGGTTCAGTTGACCAATATAGAGCTACTGTGGGTTTTTTATCGATTCCCATGTTATTCAGAATAGCAATAAATGCTAGCATTTCTTGATTTGTTATGTCATTCCAATTTCTAAGTCGGCTTTTGATTCCTAAATTGTTGGTCTGAATGAAATTTCTGGCATACTTATTAGTAAACTTAACAAAGTCACTAAGCAAGCCTACAGTAAAAAATAACTGAAAGTAGGAAATCGGTTTGGAATTTTTAGGTGGACAATGTTTCACACCAGGCTGTTCATTATATGAAAACCTATGCTGTACCCCGGGATCATTCTCATCATTTACCATATTCCAAACAATGTCATCATTCTGTGAATCATCATCACTATCACTAGAATTGTGAACAATATTTGTGGCAGTAACCCTAGGCCTACTAGACCTACGACCTGGTGTAGGCAAATTATGTGTTCTACCTTGACCTAAGCCATTATCATTACTGTCATCGTCTTCACTGCTAGAATAGCTAAATAATCGTAGTCTTTTTCTAATCTGCAAATTAGCTTGATTTTTAGGCCTACCTGACGATGTACTTGCTAAATCTAAATCTGGATTGTAGTGTGGGTCGGCATCTGTATCGTCCTCAGCTGAACTGCTGCTAATTGAATCATTACTCAAAACTGCATCTGTTAGAAAATCTTCTTCCAATATATTTCGAACTGTGTTATCACTTACTGGAGATCGTGAACAATCCATTATTATAAAATAAAACACTAAATAACACCACTTGTTTACCACAAACTCACACCAATACTAACAAACAATTAAACACTTCACAATAACAAAGCCAACTACAGACTGTCACTCAGTCTAGTCAGCTGTTGCATTCAAGTCAAAGCCTTCTAAATCGGTGTCGTTCAGAAATACTACTATGACTGAAGTAATATATAAATATTTTCCCCTTGAAATACATTTCATTACGTTTATTTTGATATATTAAACATTGTTTTATGTTGATAAATAACGAAGATAGAATTTTTTTCCGTAACGTCCGTATATACGGACGTTGGCAATTCTCGGCGGTCTTTGCGGCATCCGTAAAAGAGGACGTTGGCAAGTCTCGGTAGTATACTCAACGTCCGTATATAAGGACGTTGGCACTAAAGGGGTTAAGAGTGTTATGTAATGGGAGATCATGAACAACTGGTAGTTATCTGTATTATCACTGTGGAGCTTTATGGTGAGAAATCATTAGCCTTTAAATGAAAATGTTTATAATATTTTAAGGTACAATTTTGTTTTATTGTTTGTTATACATCAATATAATTTTATCCAGGTAAAGCCTAGGCCTACATATTTACACTGTTGAAAACTGTAACGTAAAATATGTCTGGCAAAACTTGCACTGAGTAATTTCTTACTGATCAATGCACTTTTCAAGTTAAAAACCGATAAACCAGTTTTATTTTTCTATTACGAATTTAAAAATATTTATTCCATTAAAAAGCGGTAAGCTTTCTGAAGGTCTGCAACTCAATTCCCAAACAGATAGGTGGGTGGGCCTGCATACAAATGGTGGTAATTAGATTCATGTCCAATACAACATTTCCAAAATCAGTGTACTAGTAATTTAGGAGCTATGTCCAAAATAATAGGCATAGGCTTCAAGGATACAATTTAGCCTATGCAACTAGTAATGTTTTAGAAACCTACATATTTACTGAAGTAATAAACTCCTGAAATTTCAATGTAATACAGTGCCTAGGCTATTATTATTAGTTGTTTGATGTAAGGTAGCTTTTTTATATCAAAATAAAATGTAGTAGGCCTGTAGTAGTAAAAAATAGTGCTTCTAAATAATAAACTAAATTAAATAAAGTTTATATTTACCCATTTCTGAGATTTAAAATGTGAAACACACGCTGCTCCTAGAGCACCTTTTCCTCCGTAAATTAGAACTCGGCCAGCCACAGACATAATTAAAGAACTAAATTAAATGTTAGTGCAGTATATCTGAAAAGGGGTTTCTTAATTAATCAAGCGCTACAAATTAAATGTATGTGACTCAGTCAAAGACTTTCTCGAGAATTAATCAAGGCCGAGCATTTCACAATTTACCCAAGGCTTCGATCTATATAGCGAGTGGCCCTGGACAAAAGGAAAGTGAGAGAAACTAGTTTGTCTAATAACGGACTGGAGCTGGAGCGAGAGCGAAGTAGTGTAGTATACCTAACTGTCAAAGAACACAAGACAGACGACAGCAGCCCGGCTCCAGCTGTTCGCCTCTGGCCGGCCCTTCCTTTCTCCCTGTACGTCAAATTAATTTATTTCTCTATCAATGTTGCCAATACAAGGACAATATAATTCTCAAATGGCATTTTTGAAAATAATTTATTTCGGAGATTCCAGTTAAAATTGAAATTCTATAAAAATTTATAACTGATTAAGTAAAATCTGATGCAGCCAATGCATGTAAAATTATGTCTACTTTTACAAAATAACTTTATTATATATTCAACAAAATAATGCAATACAGTATTTACATTTATAACAACACTGTACGGTATATACAATGTAACAACTTTATGATGCTTGTATATTTAAAACTCGAAAATTATCACTTAGCCACTAGGGGAGTTATTAGTGCCAGGGTGCTTGGTATATAACCTAAACAAATATAATTGTATTAAACTTTTTTGTGTACCTTATTCTAAAGATTTCAATGAGCAATGAATCATGCTTGATTTAATTTAAGGTGCAAACATAACTTATTCATTTTAATTATTTTTATTTTCATTCTGATTTTTTTTCTAGTCTGCATTTTTTATATCTTTAAAATCCCCACTGGCACCAGACCTATGAACCTTTTCTCCTCAATATTTGTCTCCTCCAGAATTAGTTTCCAACAGAAAATGCCAAAATTGGCTCGTTACTGTCGACATTGCAATTTAGAGTAAGAGTTTTATTTCTCCATAAATATACAAGTATGTACATAGAGAATAGTCATTGATGATGAGTACAAGTACAATGTCATCTCAAAGCTTAAACTAACTTAGCACTACTGTTAAAAAGTCATTCAAAGTATAAAATGCATTGTCATACAAATATTGCTTGACCTTCTTCAAAAAACAATTGTTAAAGTCTGTCTTTTTCCAATAATAAGAATTTATTAATTACTTTACGGGGTCATATAATCGGGAGGTTTTCAAATTTTGTTATTGAGTGCGAGGGATATATTATGAAATTACGTCTTGTGTTATACGCATTCGTGTGATTTTCAAAAAGGATTCTATTTTTCATGAAGTATTTACATAATTCATAAATATAAAGACAAGGTAACGTTAATAATTTTGATCCTTGAAATATTTGTTGACAGGGCTCATCAACTGGAACATTATGCAAAATTCTAATGGCCCTTTTCTGAATTCAAAATATTCTATTAAAATTTTCACAGGAAGTACTTCCCCAAGTTACCAACCCATAAGTTAATGTAGATTGAATAGTTGCAAAGTAAACAGTTTTTTAAATGTTTTGATTAACTGAGTTTGATAGTACTTTAAGAGCAAAACAAAAAGAATTTAATTTTTTACTTAAAGTATCAATATTTATAGAAAATTCTAATTTCGCATCAATGGCTATCCCTAAAAATGTATTAAAAAAGTTTTCGGTTTTACTTGAATTTTGTAAAAGTTCACGAGTTTTGAATTTGATTATTTTAGTTTTGTTTTCATTTAATTTTAATCCATTTTCTTTAAACCAGGTGCTTAAATTAAAAATACAATCCTCAATATTGTGATCAAGACCACCTTGACTCCCTTCTTGGACTACTACAGTAGTGTCATCAGCATACTGAATTGTATTAGAAAAGGTGGAATCTGCATTTTTGGGCAAGTCTGCGACATAAATTAAAAAAAGAATCGGCCCTAATATCGATCCCTGTGGGCATCCTGTATGGCAAATTTCCCAATCGAGTCATATGAGCCACTTTGCTCATTTATTCGCACCAACTGAAAACGTTTTTCAAAATAGGATTTAATTATGTTAATTGCTTGTCCTCTGATTCCATAATTTTCCATTTTTTCTAGCAATATCTTTCTGTCAATAGTGTCAAACACTTTTGACAAGTCACAAAAGATTGCTGCAGAAGAGGTTTTACTATCCATATTCTTAATGATGAAATCGATAAATTTTGAAACTGCATCTATGGTTGAAAGATTTTGCCTGAATCCAAACTGTTCTTTGTTAATTATTTGATGTTTTTCAAGATAAGGTAAAATTCTGTTTAAAGTTATTCTTTCCAGCAAATTTTAAAAAACTGATAACAATGAAATAGGTCGAAAACCATCCAAACTTTTATCTTTGTTTTTCTTAATTGGCTTTATGATGGAGTACTTCAGCAGATCCGGGAATATCCCCAACGTTAAGCACTGATTGAATATGGAGGCCAAATGGGGGGCTAAAACTTCACCTACCCGTTTAATTAAAAACATAGGAACATATAATCCCACCCTTAGGATCTTTTATTTTTCAGTTTTCTTATAGCGGATAAAATCTTACTTGGCATCACAGGATCTAAGAAAAGTGAACCGTTTAAATTACTACAATAGTTTTTCGAATAAGCCAAAGCCACACTTATATTCGGCTTAAGATCTAATCTTTCAGAAACAATAAAAAATGTTTGTTTAATAAAGCTGCTGCCTGCGAGTGTTGAAATAAAATATTTTTGCCTATGTCAACCTCAATATGATGGGTTTTGAATTGAATTTTCCTAATTCTTTTTTTACAACACTCTAAGAAGCTTTAGAAATATTATCAGCGTTTTGAATAGATTTATTGTAAAATTCCAATTTTGCCTTATTAACCTCCTTTCTTAAATTTAGTTTACAATCTTTTTATAGATTCTCTAATCTTTTGTCTCCTGAGTTATTTTTCATTAATATAAATAATTCACGCTTTTTTGTGCTGAGACTAATTATTTTACCACTAAGCCACTTTTTTTAGTTTGTTTGAACTTTTCTGAGACATGCTTCTTTGTAAAGTTAGAATTAAAATGGAGCAAAAATGTTTGTAAAAATTCCTTGTATATAGTGTTTACAAAATCATAGTTATTTTCTTCATAGTTTATGCTATACAACGTTATCCATTGCTCATTTTTTAAATCCTCATAAAAACTACTTATACTGTTTTCTGAAAATTTTCTAATGCTAGTTTTTTCTTTATAACCTGATCAGAGATAGCTATTTCCACAAGTTAGGCAGTATGATCAGAGAGCCCTGGCTGTAATATCCGGGCATTTTCCACAGAACAATTTGTTATTATATGATCAATACAAGTTTGCGAATTTTTAGCTATTCTAGTTGGTACATTGAAACATAACTGCAAGCCATAAGCACCAACTATATCAATTAACTTTTTTGAAAACTTGTCATTTACCAATGTATTTAAATTCAAGTCTCCATCTAAAATGATATGTTGCTTTACATAATTTTTCCTACTTGCTAATCTATCTAGTAATAATTCAAATTGGGTGCAAAATATTTCAAAATTATGTTTATCTGGAACTCTATAAATGGATACAATGACATAAGTTGAGCATTTCAGGGTAAGCTCTATTACACTAAATTAAAAAATGTATTTCATAGCAAGATTTTTATAATCTAAAACAATTTTAGCTTTATCTAATAACGCTTTGCTAACCAATATACAAGAGCCACCTTTCTCACCTTCCTCTCTAAAATAACCCGATACATATGACAATCCTGAGTTATTCAGGAATTCTTTATTGTCATCTCCCAACCAATGCTCAGACAATAGTAATATTTTATATTGACTATGGTACTTTGACAAAAAAATATTTAACTCTTCCAGCTTTTTGGCACAACCCTGAATGTTGTAATGAGAAATAAGCATTTCATTCCTGATGCTCTTGATTTCTTTTACTACATGATTGCCTCCTTTAGGAGATGTGTTCCTTACTTATGGATTTGTGAATTCACTAATTTAACTCATTCACTTTTACTTGTGCGCTTCAGTTTCTACCCTTGAATATTTGTTACTTGGTTGCTTTATGGTATATTTATTGTTGCTCCTTATGTGGCATGTTTTTATTTATGTGATTAATGACAATAACAAATGATCCTTATTGACATGAACATATACATTCATGGCAAGAATGTTGAAAAGTGTAGCCACAATGTGTGAAGGTTTCTTTTCATAGGTAGTCAGGTGATGTGCAGGGAGTCTGTAGTTAATTCTGTTCTTAGTGTTAAGTGAATAAATAAATAGCTTATTTTATTAGTTAGCACAACTTAATTTTAATTTTAAACTGATCTGTGAAGTTTTCAGTGCGAGCGTGGCATATGGTTATATACCGACGGCTTAGGCAGTGACCAAAGTGGAGTTTATCCTGAAGCGAGGCAAATCGAACCATAGCCAAGCTAAGGCATTCAGACCAATCAGTCTCTCCTTGTTTATGCTTAAAACACTGGAAAGACTGGTAGTAAGATAAATTTGGGATGGAGTCCTTCAGAGACAACGTCTCCACCGAAAACAACATGCCTATCAAGGCTGGTAAATTGTACATTACTGCTCTCAACGGACTGGTTTGTAGAGCTTAGGATGCATTAGAGAAGAAAGAGGTTGCTCTCTGTGCTTTTTTAAACATTGAGGGTGCCTTTGATAATACATCTCATGAAACAATTGCTCATAGAGTCCTGGTGCATCAAGTTTCATCAACACTATGCAAGTGGATGCTCAAGTCCAGGCACGTTAGTGCTTCCCTTCTCGACGTAACCAGATAGATCCTGACGGTGAGGGGATGCCAGTCGGGTGTAGTACTTTCCCCACTAATGTGGAATTTGGTGATTGATTACCTTTTGAGATCATTAACCGATACCGGTGTTTTCGTACAGGGATATGCAGATGACATAGCTCTGATGGTTACCGATAAGTTTTGTAACACTGTTTCAGACATCATTAATGAAAGCCTGAAACTGGTAAGCAGATGGTGTTCCAGGGAAGGACTTTCAGTAAATCCTGAAAAACCATCATCTTGTCTTTTACAAGAAAAAGAGACCTTAACAAAGTTCTATTGGGACTTTCCGAGAAAGCTAAATATCTAGGGGCAACCCTAGATTGAAATCTGACTTGGAACTATCATTTTTCTACTATAATTAACAGGGTGAAGTGGGCGATTGTAGCGTTCATACACACTGTTGGTTTGTCGTGGAGGAGAGGCTGCATATGGCTCGCGGCTCTACCAGGTAGTCGTTCGGCCACAGATCTCCAATGGGGCTCTTGTGTGGTAGACATCGGCGGAGTTAGACCTTGTATGTTGGGGGGGGGGGGCACAAGTAACAAGTTTACCATGCATTAAATTTCCTGTATCCTACTTTTTCCGGGGGGTCTGGGGGACATTTTTAAAAATTGCAGCTTAAAAACATGACATTTAGGTACCTTTGTTTAAATGAAAAATACTTAAACTCAGAACATGAAATTGATATTTATTTTTATCAAACATAAACATAATATGGTTGTATAGCAATATAAACCAGGTATATACATATTTACTTTCTACAATAGAACGGTCTCATATTGTCAAGCAATGTAACCCTTATATTAACACATTAGCACTACAATATTAGCACTCCTTTATTAATAATTATATAAGAGGCAATTTTCTATTACCTTTTTTTTTTGCATATTTATCCGTTAGTTTATCCAAGTTGAGGCTTTTTACTAATCAGATTCTGAATAAATGACAGCCAAATTGGAGAAACGTTCTTGGCCCATGGATGACTTAAGCCATTGATTCCCAGGGCGAGCCTCAGCTACTGGGCGGGTCGCAGGTGGCGGATAGCGAATGTTCCACCTCGTCATTGATGGGGTGGACAACTGCGAATAAGGGGAAACCCTAATAAGCAGTCCCGGACCGAGGTTCGCAGGGGCAGCTGAGGTGTGCAGCTGACGGGCTTAGTGACCCCGCGGTACTCTGAACTTATTACCACACACACTTATAGTTACATACCTAAGGACCGCACTGAGTCCTAAGATAATGAACCGAGCATGGGAGCAGAGGGCAGCCTCACTGGCCAGCCCTTGTTTTCCATTGCTCGGGCCAAATCAATGTCGGGGGGGGGGACAGGTCTCTCTCCGATTCTGAATCCAACTGGGCTGAGGACCGCTCAGAGCCCTCAGACAAGGACCTTGGCATGGGGAACGAAGGTAGCCAAGTAGGCCAGTCTGAAGTCCCCGCTGCTCGGGTCATGGGTTCGGCGGAGGGGGGCATGTCGCTCTCTGACCTCGAAAACATCCTTCTCGGAGTCCAGGCTCTGATCAGCTCGATCGGAGGGCTGAGGCTCTGAATAGGATGAAGATAGCCAGGAGAAGCACTCCTGGCAATCAGAGGAAAAGGCCTATAGGCCTCAACTGACTGATCACTGGAGGGGGTCCTGTACAGGTCACTCCTCAGTGGTCAATCTAGTAAACGATGTGGTACTCTCAATGAGGTTTGACTTCATTGGGACTAAGTATCTTTTCACCAGACCCCATACTGTGGATTTTGGGTCGAGGGAGTACTGGGACGCTGTTAGTAGCCCGGTTTCTTCTCACGACCCAATTGTATGGTTCACAGACGGGTCAAGAATAGGCAACAGAGCTGGATTTGGTGTCTATACTGGTGACCCTAGGACCAACGCGTGCGTGAGCCTGGGAGCGTATGGCACCGTGTTCCAAGCTGAAGTCGCCATACCTTCAGCGCAAATTATGATAGAGGTTTGCGGGAAACATATCCATATCCTCTCAGATAGTCAGGCGGCCTTAGGGGCCCTTGACTCCTGGAAGGTTTCGTCTGGTCTGGTCTGGGAATGTGTGGAGTCCCTCAGCATCCTGGGTTCAAGAAATCAGGTCCTGCTGGAATGTATCCCAGGACATAGGGGAATAGAAGGCAGCGTGCAGGCCGATGCCTTGGCTAGGGAAGGTGCTATTAAGCCCTTCATTGGTCCTGAGCCGGCCTGCGGCGTTTCGGCTGCAGCTGTCAAAATAGCAACCAAAACTGGGTCCCAGACATCTGGAAAGATGGCGGCGGTTCCCAGGGCAAGGACTCGGCAAGATTCTTGTCAGAAATCCTTCCCAGAAGTCAACAAAGTAACTTCTTGGGTTGAGTAAATTTTACGTAAAGTTGGTGGTGGGACTCATCACCGGTTACGGTAAATTCCGGAGGCATCTAAGAACAGCGGGACTCCTTACGGAGGATCCCATCTGTCGCCTCTGTGGGTTGGACGAAGAGTCGGCAGAACACACTGTCCGGGAGCGTGAGGCTCTTGGTGCCGGCAGAAGAGTACCTTTTGAAGGCTCACCTCTGGGACAGTCGGAAATTACTAATCTAGTGAAGAAGCTCCTTGGCCTGGTCAAGGATTGCCAGCTTTACGACAATTAGGCACCGGGATTGGCACAAAAAGCCTCAGGCTTCGTTGCAAGGGTTGGCTGGACCAACTGCATATCCCCTTTTACTCTAACTCTAACTCTAAGCCATTGATTAATTCTTCTCATTGTCGAGAACGATCGTTCACAAGTAGCACTATTAGATGGAAGGGTAAGACAAATCTTAAAAAGCAGTTTGAAATTGGGATAAATATCATCTTGAATTAAAACCAGTTCTTTTAATATTTTAACCAACTCTTTAAGTGGTATTTCTTTCGGGTTGATACCATCTGACTCGAGAACACACCGTAGGATGCTCATTTCTGATACGAGCATAGTTTGGTTCAATCCGGGCACTGGATATTTCTGTATAAACGATTTAGATTTCTCTACATTGAGGCAAAGGAACTCTTCACTCGCATTTGCTACTTCCATTGCTTCACCGGCAAACCTTCTTTTGAGTTCACTGATCAAAATATCAAGTATTGGGTAATAAAGGTCACAACGGTACTGTACCTTGCTGTTCACTTCACTGTTATCACTCAAACTCTGTATCGACTCCTCTTGACTGTCCAAAAGGGTTTTTGAAATAACTCGTCGACGTTTGGGCGCAATATGTGAACTTGAAGTCGAATGACTTTCTTTTTCCAAGGAACGAGATGTTGTGGTAGTCTCATTGGATTGTGTTGTGATGCAAATATTTTCAGGGAATAAATGTAGGTCGTTAATCCTTGAAAACACCATTACTTCATTCCACTTTTTCTCCCAGGCATTTTCACTTCTTTTTGACTCGAGCTTCATAATAATTGCTCCTGCTGCTTTCGCACATCTTGCTATGCAAGAGTCCTCCTTCTGAAGCGCTTTGCTGAGGATATTTATATCAGTTAAACACTCCAATAAAAATATTAAACATACTACAAAGTCCATGGATGTAATTGAAGCCAGTAATCCTTTGGCCTGAGAGACTTCGAATTCCTTAGATCATTAGCAATCTTTTTGAGCAATCGAATTGCATCAAAATTTCTGTTAACAGATTGGACAGCAGTAGCCTTACACGACCACCTAGCGCCACTTAATTTGTGGATCTCATGTGGGCCTGGGACTTTGATCTGTAGCTCCTCTTGCAGTATTTTGTATTCCGCATGCGTATCAGGGTTAGGAAAAAACTCATATAGTGACTGCATCACATTAAAGAAGAAACAACTGTAGTTATTGCTTTCACAAGAGTCTACAAGAACCAAATTAACCTTATGTGCTAAACAGTGCACATACATGGCAAGAGAATTCCCTGATGATTTTCTGTAGCCCATTCTTTACTCCGGACATTACACTCGTGACATCATGTGATTGACCTATTAAAGTAGCAGTTATACCTACTTCCTTAAGGTAGCTCAAAATAATGTTTGCTAAGGACTCAGCACTACGATCTAGAGAAACATAATTCATTGTTAGCAATCTTTCTTTAATTTCTGATTCAAACAAATATCTTATACAAATATACAATTGTTGAACTCTGTGTGACTTTGCTTCATCGACCATTAAGGCATAAAATCCAGATTCGTTTATTTCATTCACTATTGTACTTAAAACCTCTTCAGTAACAATTTTGAAAATTTCGTTTTGAAAGTCATGACTTGTTAAATTGAAATATCGTTCATATTTTCCTTTGAATTTAGCATCATATTTTGAGAATAATTCACATAACTCTAAATAATTTTCCTGTTGCCTGACGTTTCTTTTTCATCGTGTCCACGAAAAGGCATTCCTTGTTTGGCCAAAAATAACAAAAGGTCCAACATTTGCTTAAAATATTCACAATTTTCAGAAATAAGCTCTTTATGAGATGATGATATTTCCGAAGCAATTTTATCCTTTGGCTTTCTATAGTTATGCCACTTCGCCATGGAAAATAAGTGACTTTCACTGGACGCATGCTTTTCTAAGTTTTCCCCTATCTTCTTCCAGTTACTTATGCCTTTTTCAGTTACAGATACTTCTTTATTGTTAGAAGAAAATATCCTGCAAGCGTAACAGAATACAGCATCTTTCTTTATACTGTATTCTAGCCATTCAAATTTCTTAAAATAAAATAGTGTATATGCTCGTTTTGAATTTTTAATGTCTGAAACTGGTATGTAGTCAAAATTGGGCGCGATAGACCCGTCTCTATATTACCAAGGTCCAATTTTTTTGAGTAGACTCCTTCATCATAAGAAGAAGTAACTGAATCAGTTTCTTTACTTACGTGATGGCAAGACTTTGAACAGCCTGGGGAAGCTGTTATTAAATACTCAGATTCCGCTTCTTCATCGCTCTTAGACACGGTTACTGGTTCTTTTATTTAAAAAAAAGTTTTAATGTCTGTTGTTTTTTTACTCATTTTGTTTAAACTGTAGATTCCATAGATAAACAAAACAGAAAAATTATAATACTGTAATAAATTAATATAGAAACACCACTCATCTCATCTTAAATAACACAAATAAAAACACTTATTTTAATATATGAAGCACGAAAGTGGGAACAGAGCATGAACACTAGCTGACAACTGCTGACTGACTGGGCTGGGCAGACCGCCTGCCACGCTAAATACGACTCGATTCAGTCAGCCGTGCCAATTTGTAGATGGTAGGTAGTCGAAGTCAACCCGTAATTGTATTGTATAAGTGGGATGCTAATACTCGCACTGATCTTCATTTTGGATTAATGGCATTCTAATTTATTATTATTAGTATATATAGAGTCAACATGCACTTAAGTTCATCGTTCATTTAATAACTTTTATATAAAATTATATTCCGTATAAATAAAAATAAAAATTCACACGAAGGTTGGGGGGGCATTGTATCCCCATAACACCGCCCATGGTGTTAGAACAAGGCTTTTCAGAGATTGGCGAGTAAAAAGCTTGCTAGTATTCACAACAACAACAAGCCCTTGTTGATTCTCATGGATATTTGATAAACAAGAAATCCTCTTCTCTTACTGTGACCAAGGGAGTTCCCCAGGGGTCAGTATTCGGGCCCGTTCTTTTTCTCCTTTTCATTAATGATCTTCCCAAAGGAGTTAGTGGGGCAACAACATGCCTATTTGCAGATGATACTACCCTTGCTCTGAAAGCTTGTAAAAGCTTGGAGTTAGAAGTCAAGTCATTCATTTACAGGATCTAGTTCTGTTCTACAGTGGGCTAATCAAAACAAATTGGAAATCAATAGTTCTAAGACAACAGTTGTTGAATTTAAAATTAACCACAGTAAAAGATCAGATATGATTTCTTATTATATTGCAGATGAAGCTGTAATACCCAGCACAGTGGTAAAGTTCTTGGGTGTTCTAATTGATAGTAACTTAAAATTCCAATCTCATATTGATTTGGTCTGCAAAAAGCTTTCAACTGGTATTTTTCTTTTAAAAACTCTTTCTAAATTTTCTGAGAGTGACGTCTTACTTTCAGCTTATTATGGTATTATTCATCCTTTTCTGACATATGCTTTTACAATCTGGGGTCACGAGTCGGTCAGAACTAATTTTGTTTTTAAATTACAAAAGGGAGCATTAAGAACTGTTTTCCAAAAACACCATAGATATTCTTGTAGGACACAATACCCTGAAATTGTGAACCCTCAAACTTCATCCACAACGTTCACAAAACGATGCTCGTTACAATTTTAGAAATCATTCTATTGACATTCCACGGCATAAAACTTCTTTTTTTAAGAGACATACTAATTACAATGCTGTAAAGTTGTTTAATGCTCTACCTGCCTCAGTTAAGGAGAATGTTGATGATGTTGGCTTTGGGAAGGCGGTGGAAGGTCTTCTGTTAAGCAAATGTTATTATAGGGTTAAGGACTTCTTAACAGATCAAATAGATACTATTTAGTTGTATTTCGTAAGAATGTTCTGTTTATATTAATGACGCTATTATACAGTGGTTGTACTGTCAAAATAAAGTGATTTGATTCTGATTCTTATCAACTTGGAACAACATCATAGCTAATAGAACCATAAGAGAACTGCGCTGAACACACCGACTGAAGAGGGGTAATTTTCAACTTTATTGAGAGATACCAAACCAGCTCCATAAAAAACCCAAATTGAGTAGAGATAAGTTCCCAGTGACTGAAAAGAATTGATAAAAGAGCTGGTGATAATTAGTTTGTTAGTTGTGTTGAGTTTAGTATTGTATTCCAGTAACAACTGAGTGTTTGCAATTGTGTCTTCGATCCGTTCCATGTATTCTTCTGCAAACCTAATGTAGTGAAGGCATTTTACTATCACATATTTCATCAAAACCAAAGAGATAAGCTTAAAATAAACTGGTATGAGGGCTTAAAAAGGGACATGCAATTGCTCTTATGCGTACACTAAAACAATAATGGCACCAGCAATCCAAATGTTGATTACTGCAAACAAAAGCAACACCCAATCATCTTTTTGGAACATAGTAGCATTCATTTCAGTGCAAAACTGTAAAATATTTGTGTACACATTATTTTCTTTGTCATGTTGCAGTGGCTTTGTTGGTATGAATGATATCGTCATCATCATCCAAAATGTTATGCGTAGCAAATATGTCATAAGACCTTTAATAGTCGACTGGATATGTGGAGTGAAGATCAAATCTACCAATAAACCAATCAATGTCAATGTCAATGCCGCAGTGCTGTAGCCCAGCTACTTGGGTACAAAGTGTTTGGGAGATTGTAGGCGATAGGTTCCATGCTCGATTCTCTTAATACCGACGCGACGTCCGCTCAATGGTTGTAATCAACGTAGACACTACTAGAGAAGTCTGGAGTGTCTGGGTTGAATGGTAGTCAAGGTTTGGATGTTGTGTGGGGAAGAGAACTGAGTATCAGACTTGTCAGTTAGCTGAAAATAAGACCAACACTACGTGGTTCGGATTCCACGTAAAGCTGTAGGTCCCATAGTTGCACTGGCTATTGGGCTATTAATAAATAGTCCTTTCTGAGCTAAGTCGAACTCAGATAGTAACAATGACTACACTCACTCACTCCTCATATTCGCCCATATCTCTACGATCGGCGTCTTAGAGACGAATAATAAATAATCAATATAATAGATTGTGTAATAATATGAATAGGTCGGATTCGAAAGGATGTACCAAAACAGGAGATTGTGTAATCCAAAAATCGAAATATTTTTAACATATGATTTTCTCAAAACATTTTCTTTTGACAAAACTTGGTATTTGAAATAAAACTTATTTAAGTATAGACATATCACTATTTACTTAAAACAGAAGCACCTAACAACTAGCAATGTTCTCATGTTATGTGTTTATGTTGGCCATGGAGAAATCCAAAATAAACACGGATCAATAAAAATTATATTATTGTAATGGCTTTTAATGTTGTATTTCCTTTGTTATCACATTCCTTAATTTTATTGGTTATAAATACTCAAATATATTGCTAATACTTCCACTTAGAATATATGTCTGTTACTCCAATTCATTAAGTTCGTAAGCAATTCACTTTAGGTTATTGGGCTATTAATAAATAGCTCTTTCTGAGGAACAGTCGACATTAGTTAACCCTAGATTGGCAACAATGCTAAACTCCCAAAATACAGGTGCCATTGTTGGCGCTTTGCAAGCCTCTTTTGTAAAAAATACTAAATATGCTTCAAATGTACATTTTAGCATATTGTTTTTCTTATCAAAACCTACAATATTTTGTAAATAATTCCAAGCTAGCAAAATTGTTTAGAATTTAGTGGACTATAGTAATATGTTGTATATTTTAGAAAAACTACAAGGTTTTTTCCAATTTTTTTCATAAAACGCAACAATGTAAAAATGTGCAGAGTTACAGTATGATCATTGTAGGTAATCAAATAATACATGAAAAAATTAGCACTGAATAGGGAATAAAAAGTTCAGAAAAATATTTATATTCTACTCTAAAACATATTTTCATATTTTTTGTTCAAAGTCTCCTCTACGTAGAATTTGAAATATGCAAAAAAGGTATACAAAACCATTTTTGGTAAAACACCTGAATCACTTAGCAATTTGTTTTGGTGAATAGAGTATTTAATTCTCTGCAAACTGACATTTTGTACGCCTTATTTCGTCTTTTGGCTATTCTTCAGTCATGTGACAAACATCAGCAATTTTACCATCTCCAGACTTCCAGGTGGGAATTGAGCGGGAGTTTGTTGTTGTACATTTTCCTACGTTTATAAAATTGCGTAAAACATTACTAAAAATATTAAATGTATAGAACAGATAATTCTGTGTCGATTGGTACCAAGTTTGTTGGGCTTGCTTGATGATAAACATATGTTTTATTGAGTTTAACACAAGAGCATAAAATATGCTTTACCTCCTGTTGAAGAAGGCATTTGTAGCAGCATAAAATATGCTCTACCTCTCCGTCCAGGGTGTAACAATGACTACAGTCGTTCATCTACACTCATCATCACACACATTCGACCCTCATATTCACCCATATCTTGATGACCAGCGTCTTACTAGTGAATAATGAATATATGTTAAGAGTTCAGTTGTTAATAATTTGGATATTATATTTAAAGAAGGTTGATAAAGAAACAAGCTTTAACTGCAGGAATAATGATTATGAAGCAGTTACTTTTTTTTTTAAGACCCCACTTTATGGGTTAATTTAGAAATCATTAGTAAAATTTGTGGTTCATTTATTCTTTATACTGAGGATTTTTTTACTCTAGTACATTTGATCTGATTGAGGTAGTGTTGACCACCAAAGTGTGCTTACTAAGACTAGAATTTTATTTAGTTCATTATTTTCGAAGTTAGCATAGAATTTATAGGTTTTTAAATTAAAATTTAATAGGTTATTTTAAATTAAATTTATAGGTTTTTAAATTAAAAAGGTGGCTCAGTGGCTAAGGCTTCGGACTGCGGAGGGCAAGGTCCAAGGTTCGAATCCTCACTGAGCCAACGGTCGGTACTTCACTCGTTGAATAAAGTTGACACACAGGTCTGTAGGCCCATGTCAACTGGCGAGTGAAGTTAAAAAAAAAAAAAAAAAAAAAAAAAAATTTCTCAGTAAAAACTTTCAGATTGACGGTAAACCTTATGTTAGTCAAGTAATAAATGTTAGTTTCAAGTGAGATCTTAAAAAGGTGGAATCTTTACCCTTGTCAGGACCAAGAAAAGTTTGGATTTATAACAATGTGCTTATACCAAGACTCTGATGGCCTTTGTTAGTGTATGAATTTAACAAAACAACAACTTCACTCCTAGAACTGGAAGCAACTTTGATGTAACGAGTCTTCGCTAGTTCCAGGACCCCAGTATACTTCATAGGCCTGGAAACAATTTTGGGTTTGGATACCAAACAAGATGAGTGTTTTGCATTGCCAATCTGTAGTGTCCAGAAGAGTACAAATTGTGCACGATATGACCCAGGCACCAGGAATGGACACTTCTTCTTATCAGAAGCAGATCTCCTTTGAAGATTTAAACGGAGAAGGTGTGCGGTGGAGGAAGTCTCAGGAGTTGAATAAAGTGGGAAGAATCAGCAGAATGATTTTACAAGAGGACAAATCACAATCCTTAATCCAAATTCGTAAGACTACTCATGGATTGGGAACACACTCACGCTCTCTATCGTCGCTATTTACACTACTGTTAAATGGCACCCAGTCCACACTCAACAAACACGAACCTTGGTAACCCAGCATCCCAAACATTTGACTGCTCGTGGATTGGCAACACTCGCACTCTCTCTGATATCAACAGTGCTGTTAAATGGCAGCCAGTCCATACTTTACACACTCGAACCTTAGTAACCCGTCGCAAATATGTAATTCTACTCTTGGATTGGCAACATATTCACCCGTTCTCTCGTCGCTATTTACACTATAGTTAAATGGCGCTCAGTCCACACTCTACACACACGAAACATGGTAACCCAGGGTTCCAAATACACAAAACTACTCATGGTTGGGAAAACACTCTTCCTCACTCTCCTCGCTTTTTACAGTTAAATGGCATCCAGTCCACACTTTACACAAATGAACCTTTGTAAACTGTGATAACTATGATAGTAAAATTGTGCTCAGCCCATGGATTATAATGCTGCACAAGCCCATTGAGGCACAATAGGGTTCTAGATATAATAAAAGAAGTAGGATATAAGTATAATAAGTATCAATTGATCTCTTATTGCAAGAGCTAAGATCAATACTTAATCAAAACCAACTGGTATCCTTTTTATTAGGTCTGGAGAAAAAGTTAAGGGAAAATCTGTGAAATATGAACCATCAATCTTTGAAAAGAGTAAGGACTGGATTTTATGTTCAGATTAGGGAAATCGACATTACGATTTTCCTACAGATATTGGCAGTAGAAACTTCATAAAACTCCGGCTTAAGAGATCTGAACCTTGGACTCCGCAAGGGGACAGGTTTGGCTACTCAAAGGATCCTTAACCCTCCACGCCCGCCGCCCGGTCAGCAGTCCAGCACTGAAAGCCAAAAAAGGAAAAGAAGAACAACAAAGAAAACATGGAAAATCCATAAAAGAGCAAAATATTTCATTCCAGAATAGGCCTTACCGTGTGAGAGTACCATAATTTTGCATTTTCTATTCTGTCACTTTCTTATTTATGTTTTGTCTTGTTGATTTCCCTCTTTACAATTCATTTCACTCTATACCTTTTTGAAGTTCAAGTTATCATGTCATGACTATTTTCTTGTTTATAGTCAATACATACACTATATTGACTATAAATATACACTATATTTATAAAACATACACTACCTTCCCTTAATTATAATTTTTGTTCAATTCATTATTTATTTACTATTACCATTCTTCATTATTCCTTTTTTTCTTGCAATGTTCTAATTTGTACTCTATTTGATGCACTGATTAAAAATGCTTGTTTCACTAAAATGAAATATAAATCAGGCGAATAAGTGTAATATGAATATATTGATAAAAGAAATGTGCAAGGTTGCATGCAATTTGAGGAGTTAAAATATCAAATATTTCCGGGTGGGAGGTATGGGTTCCGCTCTTAAGAGTATTACAGATTTCAGGACCCACAGGTCCCAAGTATATTTTTCAAACTGAGCAATAAAATGTAGTATTTGTATTTGGTGATAAATAATTAGGAGTAATACGAAAAGTACACATTAAATAAATTTACTTCTTAATATAAATCAAACACAACTCAAACTTCTTAGAAATAACATTGGCAAAAAACTAAAACTTTATTAGAGGTATATGTATAGTAATAATCAGTTTTAAAATAATTTGTATAAAAAGTTGATATGAATTAAAACTATTATTCTATAGTAAAATGCAATAAAATACAAAAATTACTAAGCTTTGAATTGAAATAACAAAATATTTTATGAATTCAATATTACAAGCGTGTCACAGTCATAAAAAATATTTGAAAAATATTTTTCTGGGATACAAACATACGGCTGAACTTACATAAATAATCAGATAAATGGATTATTGGCCATTATAGCATAAATTATTGTACAGCACATTACAAATAACTACGGCCATAATCACTATTGTGTTTTAGTGATTTAGAGAATATTGGTTTACAACTATCTGTTTTGCAAGGATATTAATGGCTTCTTTGTCTGGTCTTCACATAAAAATTTTTTACATTATGTACTCATATCTTAATACAAAAATTAAAATAACAAGTTTTATTGTAAAAAAACATGTTAATGTTATAATAAAATAACAAGATGCCAGCCAAACATGAATAAAAACTGAACATTAACAATCTAATGCTATTGTAAAATTAAATGGCTTGTCCATAGCTAAACCAACAGTAAATGGAGCGGACAGTGTTATGTGTTACACATTTTGTCCCCCACCACGCACAATCTCTGTCAGCAATCTCAATTCTCTTATGACGTGCCGTAGAGTTTAATGTTACTTCTGATATTGTCCTGATAAAATAAATTTAATTTATTCATTTTAATTTATAATTTTACATATACTTAGAAAACGAAACACATCAACCCTAGAATGGTAAGCATTCCTAAATTTTAGGATGTCCCCAAATAAATTGCCAAAAATATGTCACTTAAGGATGACAGGCCTGTCCAGATAGCTAATCTCCCCTCTACTATGCTCAAGGTCAATCTCATGTTGACTTCTCTTCTACTTCACATCGTTTACCCGATAAAAAGGTAGAATATACGAATGCTTGCCAATAACGCAATGTTTATTTCACTTTTTCATACGGGTTATCAAATGTTTTTTGGACGTCTTTGTAAGTATAATAAAATTAGACTTCTCTCTTTCAACGTGAAAGCCAACTGTGTCAGATTTATCTTTAATAACATGCAAAGTGGTATTTGAATGGATCAGAACTAATTTTTACCTTTGCAACACAAATACGAGGCTTCATTTCCTATAGAATAAGTAAATGAAACAGAGATAATTATATATAGAAATAATTAGTTAGTTATTCATAAGACGCCGATCGTCAAGATATGGGCGAATATGGATTTCGAATGAGTGTAGATGAGCGAATGTAGTCATGGTTACAAACTAAGGCCGACTATTCCTTAGAAAGTGTCATTAATTAATAGCCCAATGACAAATGAACAGCCGGTGGTTATCAGCTGATCCTTCTCAAAATATGTTATGACTCTGATTGGGATCAAACTGAGAACCTTTAGCTCATGAAGCTGGGATTGAACCAACTACGCTACCACAAAGATGTGAATTGATTGTTAACAAAATTCTCATGATCTAAAATAGAAGCAATATTTATAGAGTAGTGCTACTGTAAGTAAGTAATTTGACCGATTAACCTTAATGTGCACAAACAAGATAATTTTGATGTACTGCCTATTACAATATTTACATAAGTTAAGAGCGAGGCGATCAGGCTGAAACGGACACATGAAACTTCTGACGTAAACATCTCCATATATGTTTTTTGAGCCTTCACGTTTTTTAGGTACTGTGAATAAAATCACTTCATTCTGGCTTTTAAAAATTATTTTTGATGTGATGCTATATATGACCTTCTATCATTTTTCATTATTTAAAAATAGAATAAAACAAAATTACTCAAAAAAAGAATTTTAATACTGTTTTCAGTCAAATGAACAGTTAAATTAGGATGTTAGGTTTTTCTCAATCCCTTACAAGGAATAAAAAATAAAAAAAAAAAACATATTCATGAATACTTGCTGAATGTGAGATTTGTAATATGCTCTCCATTCTAGGGTTAAAAACTGTAGTCTACATTCTTAACTTAACCAAAATATTACCATTACAAATGGAAATGATATTTATTTATATATTTTACGATAAATAAAACAGCTAATAAATTAAAATTATATTATAATTAAAAAAAAATATTGTTCATGACTAATGTGTTAAACTGGATTAAAAAAAAACAGCTTTAATTTGTACAACGATCTTAACTTTTAATGATAGTGAATTCCGCTGGAGGGGGCTGTAGTGGCAGAAGTTCTCCATCTTTCTCACACAACCCACCCTCTACACCAGTGGTTCTCAACCTGGGGGGCGCGCCCCCCTGGGGGGCGTGAGAGAATTTCAGGGGAGGCGTGAGGGTACAAAGAAAAAAATTAAAAAATACATATTTTGTTAAAAAACAAAAACTTTCAAAACCATCAAATAAACTTTCGTATTTAAATATATCTGGATTTTAATTTTGCATCCCAGCTTTTGCTAACGTAGAGTTAGCATCGTCAGTTTCATAATTTCACTGTTCTAACTTGAACCAACCAATTATTGACTGGAGGGGAGGCGTGAGCTATCTTCAGTGTTCAAAGGGGGGGGGGTGCCAGTGCTAAAAGGTTGAGAACCGCTGCTCTGCACCATTTGGGATGGGTTTATGTATATCCATTATTTATTGGTTCAGACCTGTACCATTATTTATTATACTAGCATAGTCCTTTCTACTAATGAAATGGACTGCCTGATAACAGAGGATGCCAATCAATATGATTTTTTATGACTATGCTGTGATGGATTTGGTTGAAGGAATGATGGGCGAGTTGTATGCTGGTGTATGTTAGCATACTTGTACAATATACATGTCTATTTTATAAATAAAGAGATTTTAACTTTCTGTAAATAATACAAATATAGTACTTGATAATAACATTACTCTAAAAAAGTATGAAAATAAACAATCCAAAACTAATTAATAAAACTTAATAATGAAAGAAAAAAGTAGTAATGTTGAATACTAAGTTGTATAATATAATTTGTTATTATTGTTATACAAATAATAATCTTAAGGACGAAAAATTATATAATTTTGAATGTTGTATTTGGAGTACTTATTTATATTACCTAAAAGTCCTATACCAGTAAATAATTCTTTACTCAATGGGATATCAGAGAAATATACATCAATGGTAATATTTTGAGTCTGTTTAATGTCATTTAATTTTAAACTAAGGTACTGTGATAACTTCAGATGACCTAAATTAAGGCGACACATTTATCTTGTTGAACCTAAGCAAATTGCAAAATGAAGTAATTAGCAAGTATGGGCTCAGAATTTATGTTTAGGAGTATGGAAGGACTCAATAGCCCTAACCTCACCATTTGTTTCATATTTTGTCAAACAACAAAGACATTTTTATTTGATTTTAGAATAGTCCACAGAGATTGTATGGTTTGATAGTTTGCAATTTCTTAAAAGAATATAAAAAAGAATTCACTGTTAAGTATATATTTTAATCTGTAATACTAGTATTTAAACAAAATAAAGTGCTCTAAAATAATGAACTTCTATACTTCAGTGTGCTAAGACTTAGCAATGGTATAGAGCTGTTTGCTCGATCAAATCGTGAGATTAATTTAGCTATGTATTATTGTCAATGATACATGTGTGGTTGTTGTAGTTAATATCTGTGTGTTTAATTCCTTAAAATTCAGCTTGCCTATTATTTTTTGGCTGCGATTTCTTAAAGTTACAACTGTTATTGAAAAAAAACTAAGAGTACTTTTTTAGAAAGTGAAATGGACATAGAACAAGAACTAAGCTCTAGTTGCAATGATGTATTATATTAGGGAATTGAATCTTGAAAATGTTGGTACCTGATATATTACAAAAAGTACCTGATTCTTTATAAAACTCTACTTACTTTTAAGAACTTACAAAATTGAATGCACTTCTCCTGTGGGTAAGTTGAATATGGTCCACTACCTGAGTATGGCTTTAGAAAATGCTATGAAATTTTCATATTTATGTTACTCAGTTCGTTTCAGCTTCTATATATATTTTTTCCTTATGTTGTTCCACAGCAACCAATGGCATTTTTAAGTTGTTTGACCTATATAATTTAGTTTTGTCCGAAAAAAAATATTTAGCTAAAACTTAAACATAAATAGTTGAGACAGATGTAATGATTTAGATTATTGTTACAGATCCCAACATTTTATAAATATCAAGAAATTGTTATATTTTAGGGTAACGTTGTCATTTTTAGCAACATTGGAGTTAGTTACCCAGGATTGCTATATGCTACAATACACAATATGTTAACGAATGAATCGTTACTGCTCTATACGTATCATGGCTTGCTCTCTGTTATCTCTGAGATACCATACATCCCAGCAAGTAGTCGTCCATAGTTGGATGGAACAGGATCTTTAGGCGGAAGATACGGCCCATGATCACCAACGTACACATACCTTTATGAAGTCAAGGAAAGTAAAGTAAGTGAAATAGACTACATATTTGGTTTGAATTAATGGCAAATTTAATGGTATTCAGAAGGCACAAGTTTTCTATTTTTTTACTACTCTTTTAAAATAACTTTTAATTAATTTTAATTTTTGAAAACTATACGAATTGCCTTTTTAATTCTTACCTTTCACATGTAAAAATTTCATGCATTTTTTTTTAAGGAGAAGCCAATCTCCTTCTCAACCTTACACTGCCCACTGCCTATAAACTATTGATTTGTCAGTGAAATTATTCAGACAGAGTATATCAGAGCATATTTTAACAAATTTTCACTGGGCTACATGGGGGGGGGGGAGGGAGCGAATACACTTACATTGACTGCAGAGTGCATATCGCTACATTATACGTATCAGACCTTGATCACAATAAAGTAACTCATTAATTCTAACATTAATGAACCTTAATCTGTACTTCTCATAAAGCTTAAAAAACGTAATAATTTGCATGAGGCCAACATTTCAATTTAGAGGAACATCACTAAATTGATAATTTTTTTGTTAAAAATTTGCTGGCACCAGCTACCTCCACTGGGAGTGCCATTTGGAAAGTCCTGATACCCTTAAACCAGCATGGTGTGGTTTTACGCACTGTATTTGTGCTGTTAAACTGGCACGGTGTGGTTTTACACACCACAAATAGTAGCATTAGTGAATAACATTATTATATATTACTTGGAATAGCACCAGAATGATCCCATTACAAATATTCTGTACATGAGTTGCTGTTTACAGTGTTATGTTAATTATTGTTTGAAGAGCCATAGATGAGGAAATAAGAAAAGTACAAATACATGTAAACAGCTCATAATGGAGCTGGTAATTTCACCATTACTGTTGTTTGTAAATGGATTGTTGTTGAAGACGGTAGGTATCACACGAATCTTCCATGACATCACACGTGCTAAATGGCAAAAATGATCACAAATATACTGTTCTAGTTCCCATAATTACAAATCCAGCTGATAAGTGATACATAACTTGCTTACTATTTAGCTTAATGCTTCTATGCAATTGGTAGATTTAGTTACCAGTATTTAATAGAAAAAACAACAGCTGATTTCGCCCTTGTGACGTCACAGTATACTGCGCAGCATCCTCGTGATACACAAGAAGTCTAGGAGCCTCTGGGGCAGAAATAAGAATTTTCCCAGGGTTGAGACTGGTGCCAATCGATTTCTCGTTGTTGAAAACCCCTATATAAATTTAAAAATTAGAAATCCTTGAAGCCAAAAAAAATTTGTCTGGACGTGGCTTGTTTTAGATAATAATAGTAATACTTATGTATATAATATAGTGTTTATACAGGGTGTCTGAAAAGTCTGGGTACGGCTTAATATTTAATAAACCATAGCAGATAATATCTACGAACTTTGCTCAGTGTTACATTGCTATACAAACTAGTTTTTCTTGATATTACTACGACATGCCTACCGTGCGGGGATGGCCCACAGAGGAAGTCACACAAATCTTAAATGTAAGCATAGGTCCATGTGCATACCTTTTTAAAGGTCTTAATTAGTAGAACTTCATGCCACAAATTATACCTCAAAAGGATAATCCTAAACAAAATGGCGGGGCTCGAAAGTTTCAAAATTGATCTTATGTGCAATTTCAAGAATGGCTTAATTTTAGTGTATCGATATCAGATGAGGCCACAAAACTTCACACATTATTACTGTACACAAACACCTACTTTAAGATGTATTCAGTGTCCTGTTATTTCTTTATGGGAACGGTCCATGAGGAGTCAGTAGGAAAATTGTAATGTAAGCATAGGTTGACATGAACATCATTCTAAAGGGCTGGTCAAGCAAAGAAGAATGCTGCAAACCGCACCTCCAAAGCTTTATCTGTTACAAAGTGGTGGCGGTTTAAAATCTTTGAAACCCAACCATTTTGTAACGGATAAAGTTTTTGAAGTGCGGTTTCCGGCATTTTTCTTTGCTTGACCAGCCCTTTAAAATGATGTGTATATCAACCTATGTTTACATTGCAATTTTCATACTGACTCCTTGTGTATCGTTCCCATAGAAAAATAACAGGACACTGAATACATCTTAAAGTATGTATTTGTGTACAGTAATAATGTGTGAATTTTTGTGGCTTCATGATATAGTTACAACATAATTAAGCCATTCTTGAAATTGCACATAAGATCAGAATTTAAACTTTTGAGTGTCGCCATTTTGTTTAGGATTAACCTTTTGAGGTCTAATTTTCGGCATGATATTCTACTGATTAGGACCTTTAAAATGATATGCACATCGACCTATGCTTACATTTAAGATTTGTATGACTTCCTATGTGGGTCGTTCCCCACATGGTAGGCATGTCATGGTAATAGCAAGAAAAAATAGTTTATATAGTCATATAACACTGAGCATACTTTATAGATGTTATCTGCTATGGTTTATTAAATATTTAGCCGTACCCAGACTTTTCAGACACTCTGTATGTTGTAATAAGTATGAAAATGAGTAAATAGTGTAGTTTTGGGACTTTTATAATCAAATATCTGTGTTTCTGTAGGCTTAACACCTCAGTGCACCCTATGTGCTATATTAGGTTTTTATGTATCTAAACATTAACGATGAATGTCAGCTGCTTTCAGACCTTTAGTGTTATTATAACGCCTACTTTACAGTCGGCGGCATTTTCAATCAGAGGAGGCATTTTAAATACTTGTAAGCAACTTTAAATTCAGTCAAATGGATCCGTAACGGCGGTTGTGGCTTGCCAATATATACTGTAGCGGTACACAGCGTGCATGCGCCAAACACCAACCACAATGCTACAACGGCGAGATTCCAAAATGGTACTTACTTTAAAAACATGCCTCGTATTATGTTTATAAATGGAGAAGTAAATATGAGGTACAGTCAAAAAGTTCCCGGAATAGGTTGAAATATATTTATTGGACAAATATATAAACTTACAAACCTATTTTCTTTCAAAATACTCTCCTCCTACAATAATACACTTACCCCTAGGGCCTACAATCATTTAGATGTTCAAAACACTTTTGACGCTTACTTTTTTAAACGTATTTCAATACTTTTATCATATTTTTTCTGACAGCTTAGCACCTGCAAATTGTTTTCACTATGTGAACAGGATGAAATCGGCCAGCGTTAAGCCAGGCGAGTAGGGAGGGGTGTTCTAGCGTGTAATGCGAAGTTTGACTAGGTAGTTACGTATTTAGAGGGATCGATGTGCAGGGGTATTGTCATGCAGCAAAATCCAATTGTTTTCTGCTCATTTTTCAGGCCATTTACTCCTAATGGTATCTCGTAAGTGCTTAAGAACTTTTGTGTTGAAAAATTTACTTCATATGCGGTTTCATCAATCGTTATTCTTCAGTTTGCATGGACAGTTTGTCGATCTCGCTCAATGAGACTAACACTTCCTTCCATGTATATTTTCAAATGTTTATTATTTGTACATAAAAATAAAGATTTAATTTTAAATAAACAGCACAGCCATATTTACAACACAAGATTCAGAGAACAACTCCAATATCCAATTCATAGGCTAAAACTATTTGAAAATTCCCCTCATTACATTGGTCTAAAGTATTACAATAAAATTCCGTCTAATCTAAAAATCCTAAATATTATTAAGTTTAAAAAAATTGTTAAAAACTTACTGATTCAGAAAGAATATTATGATGTAGAAGAGTTTTTAAGTGATAACTCTTTGATCATTGATATGTAATTTTAGAATAAGTTTTAGGATAGTTTTAGTTTTTTAGGACATTGACTCTTCACCTGTTTACTTACAAATAAAATTTTGTAAAATTATGTAAACGTTATGTGAAATAAAATAAAATAAAAAAAAATAAAATGTCATCTGTGGTTGCAGTCAAAGGGCGTCTTCAATGTTAATGCAACCTTCACAAAAATGCTTGTACCATACGTAAAATTGGCTTTTCTTCATCGCCTCAACTCCGTACATACATTCGAACATTTTAAGTGCCTTAGAAGATGACTTTTAAGGTAAAACACAAAATTTAATGTGTTTTAGCTGTTCTTTAAATCAATTTAAAAAAAAAGACAATGTAAACACGCAAATACACGAAAAGCTCTCTCCACAGGGGAACAATGGCAGCTGAGCGATACTCGCACTACTCATATCCCTTTTCCAAGAATAGTACTAACTAATAGACAACGAAATTACCACCGGCAACAACGCTGTGTGTCTCTGGACATTGATTCCAGGAACTTTTTTACTGTACCTCGTATTATAAAACAATCAACAAATTTATTTAATTTTTAAAGCATGGTTTTAGCTAAATTAATTAATTACAATACATGTTAGAACTCTGTATTCTTTTTACAATATTTATAGTATATTGTTGAATATTACTGTTTTCTTGGTGCCAAATTTTCATAGTTATGTATTGTATCCAACTTTTGAGGTACAGTATTTTAATTTATATATCATACATTGTGAGTATATTTCCTAAAAATATATTAAATTTAGGATATGTCACATTATATGATGCTCAAATATTTGTGATCACAATGATACCAAATATAATTGGATTTACAGTGAATAGATATTTCCTACACATTTTATAAAAAACGTTTGCTAATTCACCTAAAATGGCTTGCCAGTTTATGTATTTTTTTTATGTATGTTATCTATTTTCATCAAAGTTGTATACCGAAATAATTCTTAATAGGTGGATTTAGTCTTAGACACTATTCAATTGTACTAATATCGTACACATGACAAATAAAGATTGATTGTAATTTGAGGGTTAATAAATTGAAATATTCTTTGTACATACTAAAAGAACACCAATTCAATAAATTGTTCTCCCATTAGAAAATGGTTCAGTAAGTTGTACTCAGCAAGGCTATATTTAATAAGTTGTATATTTCAGCATTACTCTACGATACTACTAAATAAATTGAGACAACCACGGTTATAAGCTTCGCATGAAATGAACTGTGAGCATAGCCAATGATATAACTATAGGACTGAAATATTTGAGGCTGACAAGATTTGTAACTATCATATAAGTTCTATATACTAATTTCTTACAACAACTGTATTTATGAATACATTTTGGATTTATGACATACTGTTTGTAACCAACCTTGTAAGAATTAAGGTAACCAAGCACAGATAACTATAATTAATTGTAAGGAGTAACAGTTTCAAAGGATACGGTAATCGCAACACCCAATATGCACTCTGAGAGAGACGCATGGGTTCTTGACAGCCTGTAACAAAGACTGGACATGGGCTGGGTGCTGGCTGTACCCGGGGATTGAGAGTGACATGGACCGGTGCTTTGGGTGTGACTACATGAATCCTCATTAGTTGAGCTGTCAGAGGCTTGGAAGTCCTGAAGCAAATAAAAATTTACGAAGGATTGTAATATGATTATTAATTACTATTAAAGACCTGATGAGGCATTAGAACACTTACAAAAAAGACAAATACACAAATAACAAAAACAGGAAGAACCATTCCTATAAAACAATAAACAGCAAAGTAAAGTCAAACCTGTAATATCCTGCTTAATGTGGATAGGATAGGCCAGATAAATTAAAAGTGATATTGAATTATTGTAGAAAAGACACAATTTATTGCAGATATTGCAGTTACATTTTGAAGGCACTCCTATTAAAGGCAAACTAATAAATCGTTTAGTATGAGCTGGAGTTTTTCCATGAAATATTCTGTAGTAAGTTTATTAAATGGCACTATTTACTCAATTATTAATACCAACTTGTATACATACTCATATACACTCGAAATGGCAAAGCAATAGCAACTGATATCACCAACATGCCAAGGTTATTGTTTCCTAAAATAGTGCAGGCCGCACCTTTTCAACAGAAAATTTCCATTACACTCCTCTCGACACTTCTTAGCCTAAAAGGTAGAGAATTCACGGTCCTTTATCTTTGTTACAGGGCCAGAAGTTCTGGATATCACAGGTTTCACAGTAATTATATTTATATTTTGTATGTTTATGTATTACTTAGTTCTGGTGACACATGTTTTCTGTTTCATAAAGACTGTTCATTGTTATTATTATTAAAGTGTAATTGATACATTCTTAATATTGTGAATTTTAATGTTCCTGTACTATTTTCTCTCCAAAGTACTTGAAACTTGAAGGAGATTTCACTGGAAAGGATCAATCCAGATTTTCGATTTCTGTTGACATATACTTAGGCCAAAATGTGGAATTTTTATGGCCGAAATGTCAAACACTACTTTTATCTTAGCAGTAATAATCTCTTTATTACTGGATGGTTTGATATATAATACCTAAGAAGATGTTCATTATTTTTGTTTGCTAGCTATATATATCCTGAATCTTCATACCCATTCATAAACTATATAAATGGCTCATTAACTTTTCTTTTACTTTGCCCCACCATTAGCTTCTAGACCAAGGCTATTGTGTTTCACTTTAATCTCTTGGCGAAATAATCTTTTCACATTTTTTTTGCTTGATTAAAAAATGTTTGTAAACAGGTTTGGGACCGCCCCTAAATTATGTAACGCCTTTAGGGGGAGGTGGGGTTTTTGGCAGCATTATACACCATTATCAGGGAGTTTCTACGCAGCGTTATATTAACTATTAAACCTCAACAATTTGTTTGGATTCATTCACAAAATTTGATAGTTTTTCCACAACTACAAGATTTTTTGAACAGATTTTAAAGTTCGTAATATGTGGCCCAATAGCCAGGGTAACTAATATTATCTAAAATAACTTGAAAATAAAAATAGAATAACTTGGAACACATAAAAAGGTTGTTGACTTCAACAAAAACGTATTTCATAATATACGTTACCTGCATGGACAAGGGAAGTACAGAGGCATGTCACAGCCAGTAACTTTATTGCCGTTGTCTTTGACTAGTCCAGAGCCTGAAGTCTTCAACACCTTGTCTGGAGCCGAGCACATGAACCTGTGCCCTCGAGGGCATTCATACTCTACCCCAACGAAGATCTTAACGTTGAATTCTGATAGATCTGTTAAAAGTGAGAAAATTGCTAATGCTATCGTACAATAAAATTCTTACCAGTATAGAAATAAACAAAATATTTTGACCATAGCTTGTTAATTATAATTTTCTTGCATGTGACACTGGTCTTCTACTAGTAGCTGTTTATTAAACTATTTAGAGAAACCTAGTCAATTCAATTATATCCTTGATTATATTATTACTTAATAATTTAATTAGTGAGGCAAAACAGCAGGTTTACACTGCATTATATTTACATGGGACTACACTGGCACTAGCGCCCATCTACTTTTTATCCTCAAGGCTGTTTAATGTGTTGTAAATGTCAGTATCACCCTTGATTATATACACCTACAATAGATATCTCATCCACAGTAACGAGAACAGAGGGTAAGTATCACGATTAGACTGTGCAGAAGAGTGACGTCAAATGAAAGAAATCAGCTGGTTTGATAATTCTATTAAATACTGGTAACTAAATCTATCAATCACGTGGAAGCTTTCAGCTAAATAATAAGCTAACTACTTACCAATAATCAGCTGGAATTGTAACTACGGGAATTAGAACAGTATTTTTGGGTTTATTTGTTGTTCTACCCAGCTGACAAATGGCCCATATGACGTCATGGGAGATGCACGTGATACCTACCGTCTTCTTTTATAGATACTGTGATCTCATCTAATAGGAATATCTATGCTTGTAATTTGGTTAGTTAGTGAGGTCTCTGCCACAACTGGTTTAAATTACATTACATTTACATGGGACTACACTAGTGCTCCACAACTGCACCCCAAAACAGCTATTTGGGATACAACATTTTACATTCAATGAGATTTGTGTGCTTATAAAATCAATGTTATTACTATAATTTCACAGCTCAATATGTTTCATGTGGTATATTTTTTATAAATTTACTTTTTCAGTCTTTATTTATTTGGCTGGATCATCTAAATAAATGATGAAAAATATGTTCACGGTCAAATAGAATTTAATGGCTATAGAAGTTTAGACGAAATAATCTGACAAAATAATGGTTAATACCTAAAAGAAAAATTAAAATCAACTTTAACTAAACCTGACAAAAATAATAATAATAAAATTTCATAAAATTTAGAGACAACCAGAATAAACAATATTGGTATCCTAATAGGCTATAAAAATACTTGATAAAAATCTCCAAAATTTTAATTCTACCAAATTGTTGTGTTTAATAACGGATAAAAATTGATCTTGGAATTTTCATGTAGATAGTGTTGTTAAGGAGGTCACATCAGGTATAATGCTATCTAATATCGTCTAGATATTTATCTTTTAATGTTTTGAGAATGCTAATTGGTTCAAATATTGAATTTGGAAATTCCATTTATGGTGCTTCTAAAAATAATTTAGATAGAATTTTAACTTAACAGAAATGAGTCCTTAGAACAATGTTAGAACAAATGAGAGATTCACAGTCAAAAATACATATAGAAAATAAGGTATTCTAACAGTATATGGACTTTATATCTATCATTCTGTTTGCAATATTAAACCGATGTTGGTATGCTGGGACTGATGGGAGATAGACTTGGCTACCAGACCAGAAATAGGAATAATGTAGCCAAATATACCCTTAATTTGGAATTCTTTAATAAGAAAACATCCTGTTTGAGAAGAAAATTGCTAATACAATTACCAAAAGAAGTTACTGGTGATATCGATTTTAGCAAATTTTAATTGATAAACCCTTGTAAAATTTAGACGATTTGGAATAATTAGAGTATATTTCATTTAAAATTCCTTGTTAAGTTCCTGGATTACAATACTACCTAAAATAGGCCTTACCTCTGCCATATTGACCAAAATATTACATTCTTAAAACTTTACATCTTTACAGTACATAGCAAAATGTAAATACAAACAACAAAATCAAAATTGTTTATTGTCATTTATTACAATTTAGTACAATAGACATTGATCCAAACTTCCATAACTTCTAAGTTAGTTATGTTGTGTCATTAACTCTAGAAATAGCCCAAATAAAACAATTAATATAAAACAATTATAAATAAGAAAAAGGGAGATTGATACTGCTTTACCACTGCTATAATCAAATATTTAACCTAGATTAAAAAACAAAAATAAATAATAGCATTTGTAATAATATAAAACATGAACATATACATAGGCCTACATGATATATGTTAAAGTATGTGTTCGTGTTTTGTGTTATTTGTATTTCATTTTGGCACATGCCTGGAAGATGTTAAGTTTATGACAAAACATGTAAGAACAAGTTTTTAAGAACATAATGTTTACGACTCTGATGGAGGTTATGCTAATTTTTTAAATATGAGGTGTGTTTTTAAAGTAAGTACCATTTTGGAATTCCGCCGCTGTAGTGCTGCGGTCGGCGTTCAGGGCATGCACGGTGGGTACTACTATCTGTTGGCAAGCCACAACCCCCGTTATGGATCCATTCGACTGTATTTAAGGTCGCTTATGGCTTTTAAAAAATGCCGCCAACTGTAAAGTACATCTTGTGATAGGTTTTCGTAACGCTAAAGGCATGAAAGCAACTGACATTCATCGAGAGATCTGTGAAGTTTATTGAGAAAAAAGAATGAATTATGGGATGGTATGGAATTGGACAAGAGCTTTTCAGATGGCCATACGAATGTGCATGATGAGGAACGAAGTGGGAAACCTTCACTCAATACTGATGACTTTATACAAAAGGTTGATGAAAAAAGTTAGAGAAAACAGACGCTTTATTACTTCATCGTTATGTAGTGTGCCTTCAAGTGTCAAGTACCAAGAGAAGACATAAGTTTACGCTTAATAAGAAGGCATAAGCTTACGCTAGGTTCCCAAAATGCTGATGGAGAATCACAAAACAAATTTTTGGTGAGAATTACAGAAACAAATGTTGAACCAGTTCTCTCACATTCCTAGACCATTAGAATTGTGATGGTTCCAATTTTTATAACCAAATTGTCACAGTGACACAATCACGATGAATGTCAACTGCTTTCACGCCCTTAGCGTTATGAAATCTTACACAGCACATAATTCACAGGCAGCGAAATTTTAAACAATCATAAGCGACCTTAAATACAGTCGAATGGATCTGTAATGGCGGCTGTGGCTTGCCAACAGATAGTAGTAACCAACATGCATGCGCTGTACGCCAACCGCAGTGCTACAGCGTCGGGATTCCAAAACGGTACTTACTTTTAAAATATGCCTCGTATTTAAAATTAAATTAATGTTCAAGGTTAAGACTTGTTTGCTAGACATTTTACAAGTTAACATACTTGTATAATCTGTTGTTGCCATTCTATACATACTACAAATATTAATAAATTAAGTTGTATTCAATTTAATGTAATGTTACCTTTACCCCCTTTGGTCTTACGGCCTTTAGATAGTCCAGATGAGGTTCCTGGTTTGGTTCGGTTTGAATTTGTTTGTTCCCCAACAGTAGGCCAGAAACGATCCTTCTGTGATTGTTCTAATCTATAATAACAAAACAGATATGATTTTATAAAAAACACTTTTAAGTTTAACCTGATGTATACAATTTTACATGTTTAGTCCAGTTAAAAAATATTATTATTTAATTACACACAACTATCTATTAACTTTTTATGACTATAATAATTTATTTCTAAGGCATGGACAATAAAGATTGTAAGTAAATCTAAGTGGTTTTTTACGTATTAACTGGTTGGCCAGTTCTTGCAAGATATGATCACTGATTAGTTAACTTTAATTAAAATTCTCTGCATAATATACATTGAGTGATATTTCATATAATTATAAAAATTATATATTGGATAGAATATAGATAGTCTTTATTCAACTCTGTTAGAATTAAATATTTAATGTAGATTTAAAACAAAAATAGATATTGGTAATTGTAACATGATACATAACCGTAATAACATAAAACACAAACACATACATAGGCCTACGTGATTTATGTTTATGTATTTGTTTGTTATTTTTTTAATAAGTCATTAATCTGACTTGACTTCAGTGACTGCTATCTGGGTGTATTGTGGCTTTCTTCACAGTTTCACACACAAACAAATCTAAAATATGTTGTGCTATTGTTTTTAACTATTTCAATTATTGAATGCTATTTTTACTGCCTATATTGACTGATAAAATAGTCGTAGTATCTAGATTATAAATGACTGTAAAATAAGTTTCATAAAAGCATAGAAAAACAATAAAAACAAGTAGAAAAAAATAGTCACTTAAAAAAATTGGTGGTGTCTTATAATTTCTTGATATATATATTTTAATATTTTACATGTTAGCTTTACTAAACATTTTTTCATTACATCAACAGCGAAATAGGATATTTTATACACCCTTTTAGGAAGCAATAATCTTATATATCATATTAAACATATTGGTTTAAAAACATGAGATAGCATGTTATTTTTCAGCAATGTGGCAAATAACTAATTAGATAACACATCGGTACTAACTTGTGAATCATATTTCAGTTCATTTATTGAATCTCCCGACTTGACTTCAGAGTGGTGGTGGAAGTACAAGGAGGTTTTGACTGTTACAACCGATTACAAGATGATATTAACCAATTGTAATCATAGCAATGCCTCAAAGTTCTTCTAACATTTCAGATTTTTACTTGACTGATAACCAGCTTGTTTGAATAAGTGAATTTGAGTGAGAATAAACATTTTATGATTGTGTATTTTCTTATTGTTTATGTTGTCTTGTATAAGTACATTTTATTTAATTTATATTAAATAATAGCAGCAAATTATTTATATTGATTGCTGTAGATTGCCCGATGCAGTATACTCTTGGCACCATTGTGCCTTGGAGTTTAACTCAATCGCCACTAATCACAGTTATGTAATGTGAGAATCTTAATTAAATCGGGTAAAGTAAAGCTATAATTTTTTAAATGCTGAGGATGAGTAAAAACTTGTTTTGTGATGTAAATTAAAATTTTACATCAAATCAGACTTGTACAGTGAGTTTTACATGGTTACGAAAGTGATAGTTTTTTTTTTAAATTCAAGCATATCTTACAATGATGCCATTTTTGATTGGATCAAAATTAAATTATATGATCCAGTTTGAAGCAGTTCCAAAAAAAGTTTTCAATTGTATATACATTTCAAAATTTATATACATATTTTCTTTTCAAATACATTGAGCAAATCTATAAATTGGAGTGGAGTCAAATTTACCATATGAGTATTTACCACATACACATTAACCTACCTGACAATGACGTCCCACGGAAGTAGATAGGCAGAGCCCGCCAACAAGCCAGCCTGTTGCTGCTCTTGGAGACCCAGGTTGTGGGAGTACAGGCTGGAAGGACCAAGGCATACTAGAGACCATGAAGGGAACTGTGGCAGCAAGGTTCCAGGGGACTCAGAATGTAACATGCCTGGCAAATACTCTGTTGTGCTCGGCTGTCGTACCAGTCCTTTCTCTGTACATTTAAGAAGAATATATTTTTTTAAAGAGCAGAGTAATTGACATAAAGTGATTGACTCATTAATAATCTGTCCTAAAAGCATAGATTGAAATAAACTTAAAATTAATGACTTGTTTCATAACAAACATCCTGAATTCCATTAAAAAAAACCTTATAAGGCTGTAATTTCTTAACAAATCATTCTTTTGGGATTGGATTTGTTGCCATTTGTTTAACTAAAAATTACCTTCAATATGATGTAAATCTCTACGCCTTTATTTAAGATTTTCATCTGATTCCTTGCGAGGTGTCCCCCACAGGTGTTAAAAACTTGATAATGGCTTAAAACAATAAACTTTCAGGTGTAATATAAATGCAGTAAGTCTTAAGTCTTTATTTATATTAAGCAATACAGAGCCATCCTAATACTTTTTGAATACCCTGTTACCACTAAAACCAATCTTTGTTTACACCCAAGCAAAGCCCTTACTTTTCTATGTATTTAATTCCATAATCAAATTAGACCCCATGAAATTTCTTGAGTTAGAAACACGATAACATATGAGGAAGACAAAGGTTGTTGGAAATTTGCCATAATTACATGAAAAATACCAATCACGACGTTTTGATTTGATAAAACTCAAATCTTTTTCAAGTGCTAAAAACTAAATTACATCAACAAATTTAGAAACCAAAACGATAACACAGCTTGATTAGATTCGTTTCAAAGCTTATGAGCCAAGGATGGTGGAAAAAATATCAGAAATGTTAAAAATAACCACAGCTTCGCTCCAATAATCCTACAATATCCAACAAATTTCTATCACAATGTTTTTATTGACACATATAACAGCTGATTATTTTATGTTTATGCTGGTGTAAACATTGCATATTTTTAGTGTGAATTTAAAACCGCCTGATTTTTGATTATAATAAATTAACAGCTGTTTAACCCTCCAGGTGCTGACATCGCGTAGCGCGATGTCAGCGCTCGCCGTTGTAGTGCTGACATCGCGTAGCGCAATGTTAGGTACGCGATCTATTTAAAACGCACTAGCGGCTTTAAACGACTGAATATTACAAAGTATGTTATATAGTATTGAAGTAGAAGAAACGCGGAACATATTATACTCTATGGAATACGTCTGCATCAAAACAGCCGATGTACAACAATTGTTTAGAAGCGTATGTTTTGTTTTCAACACACACAAATCAGATGCTCAGTGTATTGCCGCTTGGTGTTTGTTTACATTGTAAGTTTGTTATTGTAATCTATTATTATTGTTTTATTTTGTGTTTTATTTTATTTTATCTTAAAAAATGAGTGAATTAAGTAGGTCTAGTGCAATAATAAATGTGTTAGACGAACTAAATGAACAATCAGACATTGAGAGTGAAGTTGACTCTGAGTAAATCATCTTGTTGCTCTAGAATGTAAATTTTTGTACATAAGATATATTTTTTAATTAATTATTTTAGTTTTTTATTGATTGTCATTGTTATATTTTGTGAGCTGAAAACATTTTGAGTTGTAAAAGTGAAATAACACTACATGTTACAATGAAATGTGTAACTTGTCATGTATTAGTGATTTTTTACATAGGACAATTTTCCATTTTTTACTCTAACTGAATGTGTCTAAGAAGATAATCTATAACATGTATATATTTTTGTGTTTATTATTAAGTTTTCTACAACATGTCTATCTTGGATTTTCATTTTATGTCTTTTGTGAACTGATACATGAACTCAAATTTAAAAAATTGAAAAAAAATTTTCTTCTTTGTAAAGAATAACATCCAGCAATAGTTTACCATGAAAAGATAAGTCCTGTATAAGTATATTTTCTTATTCTATGGTTTTTTCTGAAAATAATGATATGTAATATGTACCATTTTCATTAGGTTTACAGTATTTAAAAAAATATTTTATATACAGTTGCAAACATGATGAAAAACGCCTAGCACTTAAGAAAGTTCAACCCAGCACCTGGAGGGTTAACAAAAACAATACTAAATATTTATTTTGTTGCTTTTAATAGTCCTCCTGCTGTTAATGCAGTCACAAGTCAGTGACTGTGAGGTCAAAGGCAGAGGTGACACCAGTACAGCACCAGTACACTTGTGCAGGGGTGTCCCCTAGTGGTAATGTATTGTTAATGTATAAAACATGATTTTAATACTTAATTATAAATAGAATAATAAAATTAGAATACAAGATAAATAGAACACAAGATGGTGCATTTACCTTTGCTAGAGTCCAAGTCAGTGTCTGACACTTGAATGACAATCTGATTCCCCTCGGTGAGTGAGGTTGCCGATGCTCTTGGCTGACATGCCGCACTTACATGGCTTTCACCGAGGAGAATGTCGCTGATTTCTCCACCAGAGTGCACAGACACATAGGCTGTAATAATTACAATTAAATTTATTTCTCCCATTAGAATTAACATGCAAATTATATATTTTAAGAAATGTACGATGATTCATACAGTAATATTATTGCTATCTGCATATCTTTACAGACATAAAAGGAATAAAAATATACTTTTCAGAGCATAATTATTAACCCTCTGTTTTCGTTTCAAGGAGGAAGCTTGATTTTGCATGCGCATTGACTGTAGAGTTAAATTAATGTTCAAATTTGTACTATCACTTAAATAAAGGGTTAACTGTAAAAGAGGTCTTTTTAACCCTTTGAGGACCGAGAAAAAAAACGGAAAAAGTGTGAACATTTTCAAGTGCGACATGTAAAATATTTAGGCTGAAAATTTGGAGATACGCAAGTCTTTATACAATTATTATTCTAATAAAGATACAAAGGTACTTATTTGACCAGAATGTTTGTAATTGAGTACTTTATCAGAATAAATGTCCAAAAAGACATCTTATAACTTTTAAATATCAACAAAAAGTGCATTTTGTTTCAAAAATTTATTTATTCTTTTTTTGTACGCTTACAGCTCGTAAACAAAAAATATTTTACGTGTGGGAAACTATGTTATTGAAGTCTAAACTTAATCACATACAAACACAGAAAAAATTATAACAATCGGATTGAAAATAAAAAATATATAATATGAAATATTTTGTTAATACTATGTACCGGGTCTTGGACCGGTACAGTTTCGTTTTTTCGTCGTTGTCCGCCAGGCTGCCTGAGATTCGCTTTTGCCCGGCGATTTGCGTACTTTGGTAGCCGTTGGCCCAGTTCCGTTTCGTTCCGTGTTCCAGCAGCTTCTGTCCGGTTGGCCTGTCTGGTCAGTTGTCTTGTGCTGCCTGCAGAATCTCGTTATGAGTGGCTAGACACACTAAAACGTAAGTGTTCATTTTGTGAGTTTTAATATCTAAGCACCCTTTTGGTGAAAATATTTTGTTTCAATAATATTTAATCGTTCTTACTTGTGTTTTCAGAGTTTTGTTAAATTTATATTCTTTGTCTAGATGTTTTAACCTAGGTTCGAGCCATGTGCTCATTGTTACCTTTTTGACTTTAATTGCTTTATTATCTCTGGTTTCATATTTAATAGTAGTTCTGTATAATGTTTTGTTGAGCCTTTTTAAGTTGCAGTTACCGATTTACCATTTTTTTGTTCATGGACAATAACCTAGCCTATCTTTAGTTTGATTTTCATGTTATGACAGATTGCTCATGTATCCATAGCCTAGTTTCAGTTTGTCATTTTTAGTTCCATATACGTAATCACGTCTTTTATAATTTGTTAAATTTGTAAATTGGTTTTAAAACTGAGTTGGCCAACATAATTCTTCATAGCCTAAAGTTAATCTTTCACTTTCTTGTTTGCTCTTCATGTCCAGTTTTGTTAAATCATGCACCCTTATATTTAGTGGTTATGTGTAATATTTTGTTGTGATGGCTGGACTGTATTTGATGTGCTGTGTGTTGTGCCTTACAGTCCAGGGTCCTTGAGTGGGACTTTCAACCCTCAGCCGGTCGTCCGGGCAATGTTCTATCATCTTCACTGCTAGCCTGGCCTGAGGACCATGTTGGAGCCTGGAGTCGCCCGCTACCCGCTCTCCATCTTTAGGGTACAAGTCTTCTGTCCTCAGGTCAGTGCGTTCCTTATTTTTCCCGGCGGCTGAGCTGGGGGTGATTTGTGAAAAGAAAAATAAATAAATAAAAAAGAAATAAAAAAAGAAGAATGGTGGTGGAACTATTTTATTGAGGCCTAGGCCTAAAGACTGAAAGTGACAAAACAGCCATGGGGACATTGCTAGGGATATATAATTATATTGAAATTTAAGAAAAGAAAAAAAAGAAAAGAAAACGTTGATATTTATTGTTATTTATTTAATTAGTTTATTTTATTGTTATATTTTTTAGATTTTATATTTTGTTAGGTCCCTATGGTTAAGTTATGTTATTGTTGATTATTATGTTTAGGCCTAGTGATTGTTATTTATATTTTTCGTGTAGTGTATTATTGATGTCAGGGGATAATAGAACGGTACCGTGTTATATTTTTTTTTAAATTGTTTAATTTTTTAAACTTTCACCAAAAGGGGATTATTGTGCTTTGCTTAATTTTTAATTCGGAGCTGCCCAGGGATTCCGGCTTACTCCCTGGCCCGGTGGAATCAAGGGATGTGTGGGCTAAATTGCCGGTTTAAGTGTTGTGATCCAAAAGTTTTCTAAATTTTCACGTTTATTTGGGGCTTAATATTTTCTTACGTTTTGGGGTGTCTCAGGCTAAACTGCAGATAGGCCATACACCCTGTAGTTGATTAATTGTTAAATTTTGGTATTTGTAGAGTTTGTGGTATTTATAGCGTTTGTTATAATTGTGTAGTATCTTGGTAATTTTAGTGTGTTGTTATTTATTTAAGTGACAATTTATATTGTGGCCTTCTGCCTTTTATGTTGTGGCCCTCTGCCGTTTTGATTTATTAGTATTTTCTGGTTTTCATGATAATAAAATTAGTTTTGCTCAGCTGCCGAGTGTTATTTTGACCCTCCAACTGCCACCCGTGATCCCATCGCTCGACTTGTTTTGAGCCATCCCCCGGTTGGCACGCTTCCCAGCTTTGGTGGGGGGGGATGGGTCTCAACTATCAAATTGGTATGTTGAAAATTAAATCTTTTTCTATTATTGTAAGTTCTTTTCATTGACGTTATATTCCAACAGCTGGCTCTAGACGTTAAAAAAAACAAACTTGAACGCCTGCGTGTCATCCCAAAGACGTACAAGTTATCGTAAGTGTTAAATTGGATGTTATATGTAATAGACTTCGAATGACGGGATATCCTCATTAGGTCCTCAATGTGAATTTTAGTAATGACCATATTTCGTCATTTCGGTCCTCAAGAGAAAAAAACGTAAATGACAATATATAGTCATTCGGTCCCCAAAGGGTTAATGCTGTATTACCTTTTGTACAAAACAATAAAGCGATTATTTTTATTTGGTTTCAGCCTTGAAGCATAATCTAGGTTTGGAAACTAGGTTTGAATCTTGGTGCACAATTCTATCATCTTTCCCAATTTTGCAGCGGCCAGGGTTGAAGATGTCCACTCATCTAGCATGTTTCTGTTATTTCCAACTATTTGTTAACCATGTCATACGTTAATAAATTAAAGCACACTGAAAAATGCCCTATAGCAATGTATTATTGTTTATTGTTTGGACCACTATAACATGGATTTGATGTTTGATACAAGTTTAATCTCTCAAATTGTAAGAGTCAATCTCTTTGTCCACATTTGTTAAGATGTTGATTATGAACGTAAATGTTAATGTGGCCACTCATGTTGGTAAGGGGTTTGTGGTGAAAAGTTTGCTTGTTAATAGCTAAATATGTCCCTAGAAATGGTCAGTTGCATAAACGGACACACTCAACATACAACAATGTAAAGCATGTATGTTTTATGTAGGCATGTATTCTTTCTTAACATTTAAATGGTTAAAGAGCTAAAATGATTCTGTTTTGTACAAGACAGTGTCAAATAAAAGAAGACAGATTTGTTTTGCATTTTCACTGTCCATTGTCCTGAGTTTGAATTGAATGTTTAAATGATTTAAGTGTTAACTCAATACTCAACTCACCAAGACTGAGACCTTGAGTATTGCAAGGTTGAGTCCCAAGTTCCTTGCTAGGAGTCTGAGCATTGTCCTTTCGGATTCCAGAAGAAATACTAGAGAACAGCTGGGCAGCTCTATACAATTATACAATTAGCAAATTGAAATGTTATTTTAAATATTCAAATAAAACATCTTGGACAGCAAGTAAGAATAAGATAAAAGAAGGTAAAGAACACCCAGATATAACACAAGCTTTATTAGGATATTCTTGTAGCAAAACAATAAAGCAATGCAGTAAATAACTCTGAGTAAATACATTAGAGTTAAAGTATACTAATGATGACAACAATGTCCTGGACATAAGTCAGCCTGGAGGAAAAAGAAAAGTAAGGCATTTGTTAGATAAATCCAAAACCTTGTTTATTCCTCGTAAAAAAAAAAAAAAAAAAAAAAAAAAAAATTTTAGGTAAGAAGAGTCTTTAACCAATAATTACTAATTAGCCTATTTTCTGTACTATGCCTATGAAATGATTAAAGGACTTTTTTATCAATACAGTAGAACTCCAATTATCCAAATAAATTGGGACCAGACCCTGTTTGGATAATCAAGATTTTTGTTTAAAAGCAGTCCATTTTATTTAATTACTGCATGTAATTAAATGAATGTATGTTGAAATGGGATATAAAACAATATATTTAATGAGAAGGGGTATTACATAATTAATTACAGTTCAATTACATACTAATGTACTATAATGTGTATTTACGTACCATCCTGTAAACAAATTTTATTTATTGCCAAACATCTGAGTTAAATATGCTCTAAATGTTAGACTGTCTTCTCCATTTTTGGGCAACCAGGTCACGCATCCGCTTGACAGAGGGAAGGACAATAGCGTGAGTAGACAATACATTATCTCTATCGCATTAAGTTATAAGTTGAACGAGTGTACTCATTCATAGTTAATAACTAAGGTTGACTGTTCCTCAGAAAGAGTTATTTACTAACAGCCCAATAGCCAATTAAGAGACCTACAGCTTTACGTGGAACTCAAGCCACGTAGTGCTAACTGACAAGCCTAATACTCAGTTCTCTTCCCAACACAACATCTGAACCTTGACTACCATCCAACATGAACACCCCAGACTTCTCTAGTAGTGTACACATCGATTGCATTCATTGAGTGGATACTGTGTCAGTATTAAGAGGGCCGATCATAGAACCTATCGCCTACAATCTCTCAACACTTTGTCCCCAAGTAGCTCGATTACAGCTCTGTGTCACCAGTGCCGACATAAGAAGTTGTCTGATTAACAATTTCTATAAACTTTAGTATTCTGAATCAATCTTACCTGAAATCTGTAGTGCTGGGCTGGAACACAGGGAAGATGATGCGATCAAGGAGGTCACAACCACATTCGACTCCCAACACTTGATAAAAATCACAGTTGGCCATCCGTATTGAAAAGGGATCCTCTCGAGGTCCTTGTTTCCTGAAATTATCCAAAGAGCCAATTAATTAATTTTAACTCAGTTGTATCATTGTTCATCCAACCCAATCAAATCACCTTGCTGGCGTGGTGGCTCAGTGGCTAAGGCTTCGGACTTCGGAGGCCAAGGTCCAAGGTTCGAATCCCCACTGAGCCAACGGTCGGTACTTCACTCGTTGAATAAAGTTCATGTTGTAGCCCATGTGAACTAGCGAGTGAAGTTTAAAATAAATAAATAAAAAAAAATACAACTTACAGAACCTTGAATATTCATGTTCTTCTTCTGTAGCCCATTGCGTTCTTTTTAGGGAGGATTAAACACTAAGACACAGGTACTTATATTTTAGTAGTCGGTCTGATTTTTATTTTTTCATTCCTCCTCCTTGTTATTTGGTACCTGGCTTTGAAAGCCAAATGCTAAAGTGCTAACATTTAGCTATATAACAGCTAGTTTTTAGCACGCCAAATTCATTACATTGCCGTTAATATTCTAAATATGGAATCATTGGGTTAATTATTGCCCATTACGTTCTTTTCAGATTGGATTAGAGGCAATGCATTCTTTTCAATTGTTTAACTGAATTCAATTTATTCAATTAAACAAGTAAGTATTGATTGAATGGATCTGCAAAAACTGGATTAAATGATTAAGTGATGGGAGATAAATATTTAAATACAAACGTACTAGTTCTTCGTACTTACATTTTTTACTTTTTTATTTAAAATTTTTAACATTTCTTGACTTCTTATTTTATTAGTAGCTGGTATTGAAAGCTGTAGAATATACATACACAGCCATTGGAGCCACAGGTGTTAAACCTTGGCTTTATCACCACAATCTGTGACCAAATCTGTTTCCAAATGCTTTGAATGTGTGATACAAGTTTCAAAGACACATCTTCACTGAAAGAAACCTTCAAGGTTTCATGAATTTTTACTAAAATGTTGCTTGAAGATCTATATTATACAAATGCTGTTTGGAATTCGCTCACTGTGGGGGAAGTAGAAGAGGTAGGGCTGCCATTATCCGCTGGCGCGCACAGCAGGTCAGTGGGCGTCCAGCCATATTAGAGTGAACGTTGTACTAGCGCTAGTTTGTTTTCAGTCACTTGTTGAAATTATTGCTGCAATTAAAATTCCCGCGAAATGTCAAGTCTGTTCTGTCATTCGAGTTTTGCGGTTTTTTGAAAGAGTTTTTGCTACCCACCGAGCACAAAATTTTCGGTAGCCTAACCTGTCAGTCACTACTTCGTAAAAAATGGTCCTAGAAATTCTACCAAAAGTTCTGAGATGGTGAAGTGTTGGTTGCCTTGAATGTTTGCGTGTATGGGTGGGCGGGTGGGTCGATAATACAGTGCTGTATAGAATTACAATCCTGTACTGTACAATTTTCTCAACCAGATCATCAGTGACCACAGATGGCCTATTGACATTCGTTCTGCCACTTTTAAACTTGTGAACCCATTCCCGAACAACTCCTGCACTAATTAAATTTTACCCATACACAGCACAAAGTTCTCTATGAATTGCTGCTGCCAAATACTGTTTAGCTACGAAAAACTGAATGACAGAACAAACTTCAAACTTCGTGGGAATTTTTATTGCAGCACTCATTTTGATAAGCGACTGAAAACAAACTAGCGCTATGATAACCTTCACTCTAATACATTTGGCTGGATGCCCACTGATCTGCCGTGCACACCAGCTCAAGATGGTGGCCCTACCCCCTCTACTTCCCACAAATTGAACAAACGGAGGTTACTTTCTGAACAGTTCTCGTAGTTCAATTCTGTTTCACAACATTACAATATACTGTTCCAATGCCACAGATTTAGGTATATTTATGCAGGCTTCCTCTTAGGTTGATCATATCTTACAAAGATAGCAATTGGTCAATTTTGCATCATGAATTAAGTTTCTCTTCAATTTCTCATCTATTTCATTAAGTTCTTATTAATGCTACAGTTAACTATAGAAACAAGGAGACTGTCTGCTCATATGGTTCCCATGAAGCTGGATTTCCTGTTCTATGAAATTAGTTCTTGTACTGTTAACATAGGTAGTGCCAGCTGTCTCACTATTGCTATCTCTCTTCATTCTTCTCTCAGTCTCTATCCAGCACACACTGAAGTGACTAATAGCACAGGCAAGTGTCTACAACAAATGCGTTACTTTGGTCAGTCTGTTTGTTTACATAGTCAATGGTGATATCCAATAAAATAATAGCACTATTCCTTGTGCAGAACCCAACATTCCTTACAATAGCAAGACTGAGTCTAAGAAAACAAGACTATACAGACTCATTGAATGTTAGTAAAAAAGATTTTAGTAGTTAGCAGCTTCTATTATGTTTGTAACACTGTCCTTCTTGCACTTATGCAGTTATTATTCAATGTATTTAAATGCGTTGATGAATTCCATTCCAAACACTATTAATTCTATTACATATCAATGTAAAACTCTATGACAGATAGTAGAAGTGTTATGTGTATCTTTTTAACTATTTCCTAAATAGTAAAATTTTTGCCTGAAACCATTTTTAACATCAAAATACTGTTTACAATAAAAAAAAAAACACTTTGCAACCTGATTCAATTTATTAAAATTATAATTCATAAATGCATTATTAATTTTGTTCAAGTAGTAGCTAATTAATCTGTTGACAAACGCAGAACCAAATAACAGACTATAAATATATGCACCTAAAACTACTAAAAACCCAAAGAATAACAAACATTGTTACCTTCCACAGTCGCAGGCTGAGATGTAGCGAACACCACTGCAGTGCTCCATGATTGGTAAGTCCGTACGGCTGCAAACAAGGCAAGTATATAACAAGTGTATATGCTGTTGCACATTAATAACCATTTCAAAAGACGAGAAGCAGTTTTTTGATAACATAAATCATCGCACACATTAGGTTGTAAAAAAATTATCTCATATTTGTAGTTGTGCAATAAGGTCTTCATTGGTCAATAATATTACCCTAAGGGGATCAAGAAGCCCTGAAAATTAGTTTTTTTGTTTCTAAGAATAACATTTAGAGACATTTAAACTAATCGAAAAGTAACAGTTTTTCAGACATAATAATGATCTTTATACAATTTAAACAGCTGTTGGAATGTAAATATATATAAAAAAAAAAAATGAAATGAAAAATTTTGAAATAGACTACTTAGTCTATTGCTACATATTTATTGAGTATGTTATTACTTAATAAATATGTAGCAAGGCAAGTGTAGTGAATGAGCTACTGTAAACACATTTACACATTATGGTTTTACTTGACATAGTGTACCTACTAGGGATGGGACGGTCCCTAAAGTTGGATCTCAGTTCTATCGGTTATTGACAAAAGAATCGGAACCGATGGGAAAATCTGGTTCTGTGGTCCCGGTTCTAGAAAAACGTAAATGGGGAGATAGCTTTCATATCACAAATGTTTCAGGTGTGAAAAGTGCTAATAAACAGAACAATCAAACGACATCCAGCCACAAAATAAACAATATATCTTTTTCAGAAAATATGTACCTGTAGAAGGCCACTTCCTTATCAGTATGTGATTTGGCTATGAAATAAACAAAATATCTAAGTCAGAAAATATTTACCCATAGTCTGGCCACTTTCTTTTCAGCACGTGAAAAGAGACAGATAACAATAATGAATACGAATTCACATGCAAGGGCAGTGAATTAAAGCCATTCAGTTTTTGTTCAAGAGTCAAGTCTTCCTTTATGCCTGAGCTCCACCTTTGTTTATTGTAACCCTTTCTTATCACTTCCTGCCTGATAAAAAACACCTTGTGGAAACATTCCATTATTTTTACAACTCAACTAATATAAAAGGTTTTAATGATGAAATGAAGGTATTAGAGTTTATTTATTTAGGCATGTAATGAAAAAACAATGCATAGGGAGTTGGATTGAAAAATAATTTTTAAGATTAACATTGTATCAAAACTAAACAAAATGAGTCTTTAGCATTTTTACTTTAACCCTAGATCATGAGGAACGACATAATTTATGTGACTCACAAAATCCCTTCTAAAAGCAAGGAATGGCATAATTTATGCTGTTGCATTAAAATCAATCAAACATATGTTTATTATCAAGCAATCGTTACAAAGTTGGTACCAATCGACGCAGAATGTTTTGTTCTAAACATATCAGATTTTTAATAATTTTTATGCCATTTTATAAACGTAGGAAATAAAATTAGATTGGGCAACTCGAAACTCCTGCTCAATTCCCACCTGGCAGAGGTCTGGAGGGAGTAAAATTGCAGATGTTTGTCATATCACTGAAGAATAACCAGAAGACGGAATAAGACATACCAAATGTCAGTCTTTAGAGAATGAAATACTCTATCCAACAAAACAAACTTCATTCTCTTAGCTGCATTGGGTATTTTACAAAAAATGTTTTTGTATACCCTTGTTTACATAATTTTACAAAAGTGCGGTACGGCATAATTTATACTGTTGATAAATGTTGGGCTTATAATTTATTTATTGAGATATAAACTTAAAATAATTAACTAAATAGACAGAGAATTGTTGAGTTAATCAGTGCCGCTTTGAGCTAATTTTGTGCAGGTAATGGTCACGTGACAAGTTTTCACTTTAGTGGAAGAAGCAGACCACAATTATTTTTTATCTGATTTCAGAAAACATCATGTGTATGGAAAGGGTATAGTGTAGCCTAATTATAATAATCTTAGAAAAAATAGTATGTATTATTTCTATGCACTCTAAATAGATTGTTTATTTTATTTATGTGCGAAAACAATATGACGTAGTATGTTATTGTATAACGTGAAAACCTTATTTATGGCGCTACTGTAATATATTTTTTATATTTCTATTCAGAAATATGTGTTCTATCAAGTGTTACTGTTCTAAAAATTCCCAAACATTATTTTATATTTTTTATAATGTTTACAATATGTACTATTTTTCTAGTGTCGTTTACACAATTTAAGCACGCTGACTTATGGTGTTATAAGTTTTATAATTTTTGGAATATTTTCATATGTTTTACATTTTCTTGTAGCTAATAGATTTAGCAGAATCTATTGAGCATGTTAAGTATCTACATGTACTGTTGATGATTAACAGTACATGTAGCAAAAATTATAGATACTCCTTATTTTTAGATTGTTATACAATTTTTCACTGAAATTTTTCGTTTCTGTGGTAAAATTTTTATTTTTCCCAATAAACTAAAAATATAAAATTTTGTGTATGGGTAAACTATGAATATTTTTCCTAAACAACTTTTTCTTGTCTATTTAATGGTGATTTTTTTGAATTTTTACAGGTACTATTTGATTACCTACAGTGACCATACTGTATCTTTGCAAATTTTTTCATGTTTGCGTTTTGTGCGTGCCCTACATGTGCGTGTATGGGTAGGTGGGTGGGTCAGGTGCTAAACGTGTTTGGGTGGGTGGGTGGGTCAATAATACTGTGCGTGTATGGGTGGGCGGGGGGCCGCAAGGACTGCTTCTAGAGGAGTCTACCCCGCAGTCCGCTGCGAGATAGCCAAGAGATCTTGTCGTTCTGTTCGAGTGGTTATTTGTTTGGTTTGTGACTACTGTTTCTAATTTTCTTTAAAATGTCTAAGAATTCCTTCACTGTCACAGATGATTAACGATTAGTAGAGTTGGTAGCAGGTCACCGAATACTCTGGGATCTATCCGACGTTAATTTAAAAAACATATTAAAAAAAGAACTTATTTGAAAAGAATATATAACATGTTGAATAAACAGGTAGTCATAAACGCAAAGCAAATTGTGTGTGGAGGAGAGAGAATGGAAACTTCTCCCACCGCAGTTTCCAAACTTACAAAAATTTCAACCTAGCTTCTAAGTATGAAATAGAACATATTCGACAAAATAATACTTTCAGATCGTTATCCACAACAACATACCCAGTGAGTACTTCAGTCACTCCATCGAGAATATACAGCCCTTTATCACACCTTAGTTACAGTAGTGATCTTATCTTAGTTACTTTATTTCTTCAATTATACTCGCTAAAAGCAATGTTTCTTAATTCACCGTTATTAATTCTTTTATTATTAAGGAACTATTCAGTTTTAATTCTTTTTAAATACACTCATTGTTTAAATAAGAGAGAACATCCGTACTCAGCAAAGTTTAGGAAAACACAAGTCCTTTTTTTTCTGTGGTGCGGTCTAAATTCATTGAACGCCGTACTCTGTTGCGGAGTACAACCCGCAGCTAGTAAAACACACCTTAAACACAAATTTAATTTACATGAACAAGGATCAGGTAGATTCACTGAATTTTCAGTCTTAGAGTTAACATAAAAATATTGTGTTTACAATCGATGGACAAATCAATATACTGTACACCATAATAAAAAATTAGAATCACTCTTGTAATAAGGTGCTTTATTCAGAGTTGTTTTAAGCCATGGTGTGATCATAAATATCATCACATAAAAAAATAATTAAATAAACAACAATAATGATGCTGAGTAAAACAGCTGATTATCTATTACAATAAAAAGTCAAAGAGATTTACAAATAATACAATCTTTATCTACTTAAAAAAAAAGTTACTATGACATTTTTTGTAAAATTATTAAAACCTTATTCAACAAAACTAATTTAAAAATAAATACAATTTATATAAAAATCACATTTGATTACAAAACAGTGACATACAACAAAACATTTTCCAACAATCAACAATCAAGACAAACATGCAAGGGAGGTTAACATGCGAACAGGCCTAAATCAGAACAGAGTGTACCTAGAATCTAACTGATGAGCGGACACTTCTCCACTCCCTCCCTTGTGAAGAGGTTTAGTGCAAGGGTTCCCAGTCATACTGAGTACTTCGCACATCTGTCGCCCATTTTTCCAATGGCGTTCACATTCCTTCTGCAGTTGGACAATGTAGCTCTCCACAAGAGGTCCTCGAGCATATTCACTGAATACTCCCAGAGCAATTGACACCTATAAAAAAAGTATGTATTTGTACTCAACATAAACTGAAATAATTATTATTTTAATCAAGTATATTTAATTTTGATTGATCGCTAAATATCTCTCTAACACTCAACATGGAGATCTATGGCTTAAGGGTGTTCGACCGAAAATTATTTTTAAAAATGTTTTGAATAAAATTGTTAGAATCCACGTAAGTAATAAATGTGCTGTAGGAAAAAATTCTAAAAAATTCTTTATGGAGATATGGCTGCCCAAAGTGACTAATTTGGTATTTTTGGTAAATAACTCATGAACAAACCATGTGATATAATTTATTAATATTTTGAGAATATAGTGAACAAAAGGTACTACAGTACAAGTAAACATCACACGACACAAATTTATTACAATATAAGCACAAAATGCATAAATATATTACAATACAAGTGAATCCCTCTGGTCTGAGTAAGGTGAGCGTGTTTCACTGAAATCGATCCCCATAATATTAGTGCATTTTGTACTTGTATTGTATTATATTTGTGCGTTTTGTACTTATATTGTAATAAATTTGTGTTGTGTGACATTTACTTGTACTGAACATGTACAAACTTGTATTATGCTAACTAAAAAATTATTTTTAAAAGGTACTAATCAACTTAGTATATAGTAAATCTAAAAAAAATAATTTTTAAGTGTTACTAATTATTTTTCTATAAATGATATTTGTTCAAATGTTGAGTTGAATTTTGTACAATCATCTTTGGCTAAAAAAGTAGATTAATACTATATATAAAATTCATTGCTAAAGTTTACTATAATGTGGGAGTTATGCCCATCTGTCGAATTTGTGGGGCGGGGCAGGTAGGGGCTATAAGGAGGAGAGGGGAATACATGTTAGTTCGTTAGTGAGGTAGGATCTTTACTACTCTTAGCGGCAGTTGCGAGAAGATCTAGAACAAAAATCCTTAGAGCGCTAACTGTGCGCCCGGACTAACACCCTTAGGGGTGATAAAAACTACTACCAATGACCGGGGTTGCGTTTAAAGACAGGATTCCATACCAGTCACTCTCATAACCATGTAATAATGTCAGAACTCTCTGATCAAGGCCACTGGCAAATTCAGCTTTGGTTTCCAAATTCATAATTTTCCGGTTGGCTTTCAGCAGTTGGGATTTCTACCATCCATTTCCCCCAATATATCTAACATTACTGTCCACAAATTGTTTGATTGGTTTCAGTATATAGAAAACCCACCCACCTGCCCATACACAGGCAATTGTGTTGATCCACCCACCTGCTCATACACTTACAGCGACAACTCCACCGACAGCTGCCCCAGTTAACAAAGCTACGCACAGCTCATGTTCCCTTCCAACTATCAATTACTGACAGGCGTTGAACATAGCAATTTAGCTACACAAATGTGTTGTGAGTAATGCCTACAATAGCTGTGGCCAGCTTTTGTGTACTATGTTTATACTTGGAACCAGTTTCTGTTATTTTCTGCATGTTTTAGGATGACAATATGAATATATACATTGTGCTTTTTAAGGACTTTGCTTGAACTGGGAATAAATTTCACTTGTCCTTAACTGAAAATTGCCTTTGGAGTAAAACGTTTTCTAGTTATTTAGAAATACATTTCCTAAAAAAAAAATAAATAATAAAAAACATGTAAGTTTAAAACTAAATAATTTTTTTTATGGGTATGGGTAGTTTGAAATTTGTTTTTTAAAAATTTCAAATTTAGTAATAAGTTATAAGTGGGGTATAATATTTACCTATAGATATTTTCAGCAAGAACACATTATTTTTCAAAGTTCATTTTATAGTCTATCAAATAAAAAGGGATTCAAGAAGATTAGATTTATATATATTAAAATATACCCTTTCCCTGAAGATCTGCTAAAACCTTTAAAATAGCCTGACATTTCTGTCTTGCCTTTTGTATTCTAGGTCAGTTTCAATAGGCTTAAACTAACCTTATTGAGGTGATACTCCTTAGTGTAGTTGGATGGAAGATTTTCTTGGTATGTGGCGATGGCAAGGGGAAGCACCTTGCTGCACCGCGCCTCACTGAACTTGATGTCTGTGTCAAGTAAATTGTGGAGTGTGGAGGAGGCAGGTTCATTCCCTGTCTCACTGACTATCAGCTGATACAGGGCGTTGGCTGCTTCCAACAGCACTCCTAATGGTGGTGTCTGCAACAATGTAACACATTAAGGAACAGTCTTAAAACAGCATCAAACTAAAACAGTAACTTATGAGTTTTAAACAGTGTTCTCTCTTTATAATAACTACCCCAATAACAATAATCCCCTTATATCAATGAAATCGATAAACGTTGATTGGTTTGACACATTATTTTTTTCTCTACACCGATTAACTTATCTCTTGATAGCAATAATATTTCGAAATTAAAATTTTTTAATTGTAAATTCTTTTTACTTTCTCCAATTTGTGTTAGCATAGAGAAAGTATTGTGACTGTAAAAAAAATCTTTTTTAGAAGATGGTCTAAAAATCCATTTTAGAGCCCCCTGAACCCAAAAAGTGGTATAAAACAAATTTTGGTATCTGTGTGTATACTCCACTGGAGACCAAATGGATGGATCGATTTTTATGAAATTTTAGGTTTTTTTTGTTTTTATGGACAAAAAACATACATAAATGAAATTTTCTTAAAAACAGCTCCAACATTTTTGATTACATTTTTAGAGAAGACGTGAATTACAATTTAAAATATTTTAGTAAATACAGTATTTCCTTAACTTTAATAGTTTTTTACTATAACATTTTTTTAGGGGCAAAAATATTAAAAATAAAATTTTTTAAAGGTTTCATCTAACAATTTTGATTACATTTTCATTAAAGATGCAAATTACAATTAAAACTATTTTAGTTACCAACCCATTAAGTTGGGGCAGAAGGCCGAAGGCCGGAATCCATAACTCAAGTTGTTGAAGGTTGTTTACACAAAATCTGGCCGTGTGATTAATTGAACGGCTGTTTTTGAAGATTATTTTCCTATACTTTTCTTTAAATAAAAGTGTTTCATCTATACATCCTTTAGAAATATAATTAATTGAACATCTGTTTTTATTTAGATGTTTTTTACATTCTTTAATTTTAAATCAACTCAACATAAACATGTGACTTGAAGCAAACATGTTAATGTTTATGTAGTAAATTAATCTTATATATGGTTTAACCCTCCAGGTGCTGGGTTGAACTTTCTTAAGTGCTAGGCGTTTTTCATCATGTTTGCAACTGCATATAAAATATTTTTTTAAATACTGTAAACCTAATGAAAATGGTACATATTACATATCATTATTTTCAGAAAAAACCATAGAATAAGAAAATATAATTATACAGGACTTATCTTTTCATGGTAAACTATTGCTGGATGTTATTCTTTACAAAGAAGAAAATTTTTTTTCAATTTTTTAAATTTGAGTTCATGTATCAGTTCACAAAAGACATAAAATGAAAATCCAAGATAGACATATTGTAGAAAACTTAATAATAAACACAAAAATATATACATGTTATAGGTTATCTTCTTAGACACATTCAGTTAGAGTAAAAAATGGAAAATTGTCCTATGTAAAAAATCACTAATACATGACAAGTTACACATTTCATTGTAACATGTAGTGTTATTTCACTTTTACAACTCAAAATGTTTTAAGCTCACAAAATATAACAATGACAATCAATAAAAAACTAAAATAATTAATTAAAAAATATATCTTATGTAAAAAAATTTACATTCTGGAGCAATGACAAGATGATTTACTCAGAGTCAACTTCACTCTCAATGTCTGATTGTTCATTTAGTTCGTCTAACACATTTATTATTGCACTAGACCTACTTAATTAACTCATTTTTTAAGATAAAATACAATAAAACACAAAATAAAACAATAATAATAGATTACAATAACAAACTTACAATGTAAACAAACACCAAGCGGCAATACACTGAGCATCTGATTTGTGTGTGTTGAAAACAAAACATACGCTTCTAAACAATTGTTGTATATCGGCTGTTTTGATGCAGACGTATTCCATAGAGTATAATATGTTCCGCGTTTCTTCTACTTCAATACTATATAACATACTTTGTAATATTCAGTCGTTTAAAGCCGCTAATGCGTTTTAAATAGAACGCGTACCTAACATCGCGCTACGCGATGTCAGCACTACAACGGCGAGCGCTGACATCGCGCTACGCGATGTCAGCACCTGGAGGGTTAATGGTGAGATTTTTAGTGTTGGTTGAGTGATTGATTACCGGTTCTGTTATTAAATAAATAAAATTAATTTTCAATTAGAAAATAAATGTAAACATTAGTGCATGATAAATATTACTGTTCGGTACAGTGGATAGTTTACATCCTGATGTGCTTATATATCTTTAAATTTAATTTGTTAATATCAATTTTTTGTTTTTATTGTTTGAAATAGTGTTACAGTTCTGTACAGTGAATATTTTACGTACTGATTTAGGTTGTTTCTTATATTTTTAAAAACAATCTGACATAACAAATGGAAAGGAAGAAAGTTTGTGCTGGTTACCTAGTACCATTTATTGAAACTCATAATTGGGGCACCAGTACGTTGTTTTGATTCCTGCTTGAAGAATGTTACTTTCCCTCCTGCGTATTGTTGTTCGATATGAACTATTTATGATATAAGGATTGGTTATTTATTGTATTACTTTATTTTTAACCTATTTCTTAAAATTTTGGTTTTTCTCTATATAAAGACCTCTCTCTACAAAAATGAAGATGGCCAGTCTATTAGATATTGCTATAAAGAGAAACTATTTGCATAAAACTGCTGAGTATGTGGAAGTGTAAAAGTCATTCCTAAAAATGTCATCATACATTTTCAAGTTTGTTATTTTAGTTAGATATTTGAAAGAAATAAATACAAAAATGTAGCTTAAACGTCCAGTTTGGATTTAAACATACTTTAAATCAGGAGTTTTTGTGTGTTTTGTTAACATTTTGAATATAATTTTCTAACTTTACTAGCAATAAAGTAGAGTGCATTATTGAAAAATCAAACTGAGATGTTGATACGGTTCGTTGCAAATTTGAATGATTAAATGAGTGTGGATTACCTTTGTAGTTTATTTCATTAATCGATTAATTCATCCTCAGTTACTTAATGTAAAAGGAGAGAAAAGGCAGTAGCAAACTGACCTAACAGGTTTAGTCCAACACAAGTGAACATAAAGACAATTAATAGCACAAAATATAGCTGATATCTTCATCAAATAAGAAGACTGAGTTAGTGTCTTCTCAGTTAGTAACCAGATCAGTGGAGGGGGGTATGACATTTGAACCATGTTGTGCTTGCCTGATTTTGTTTCAAGAATAAATAATCTTTGTTAGTTACTAAAAATATTCTGTGTTATTAAGTTGTGTAAATTTTCTATAAATACATAATTGCCTACAAGGTAGTTAAAAAAAGTGTTAGAGAATTACTACTCACATCTACACGTATCTATTCCTTAATTATACACAAGACATTTTTCGTTTTATTTACTCATCAGTTAATTGGGGTAATTAGGTTTTGAACTTAAACACCATTACCCCATCAGGTCTCGTATCAATAATCTAGGATTAAATCATGACTTAAAATAAAATAAGAACAGAATACGGAAAGCAAGATAAAAATAGTAAACAATCAGGAAAACATTACGTTTTCTAATTGCAAAACTCTTAAAAAACAAACCTTAATTAGATGCTAGGGAAATACCAAATAAGCACAATGCTGTGGAGAACAGTAAAACGATACTGAGCTTACCTCAAAAGGGTTAAGGGCTGAGGAGTGGCGCCCTGTGTTGTCTTCAAACCCATTAGGACTGAACGCTTGTTCAATGTGTTGCTCCAGAAACAACTTGAACCGTTGCTCTAAAAAATAAATTAAATATTTGGTGAAAACTCTTTTCGTTTTAAAAACAATAATACACTTAATTATATATGCTGTAATTTACATTTTCAAGGATTCATTAAATTATTTTTCATACATTAACTTTTACCTTGATTTTACCTTGATCCTTATACTTCAAACATTTTTGCACATATTTTAAAATGTGAACATGCTGATATTCCTGCCTACCTATGAATATATTCAGTAAACTTTGTTGCTGCCATTCTTAACCTTTTGAACTCCATTTATTTTGCCACACGGTTCCCAGCCAGATCTATTTAATTTTGTTCAATTTTGCATACGTTTCTTGTATACAGGTTGTCACGGAGCTCTCTGGAAATTTTCAGCAAAAATTGTTCCTTAGGTCAAGACAAACATATTTCATAGTAGTGAAGTTGATATAGAGTTGATATTGGTTATTTTATATATTAAAGTTATTAAATTTTCATTAAAAACCAATAAATTTTAATTTCAACTAGGCCTTTTGCCAGTAAAGCTGGCATCATCAGGCAACACGACTTTATTTATTTGTTGTGTTGCCTGATGATTTATTTCAACTGGCAAAAGGCCTAGTTGAATTTAAATTTATCGGTTTTTATTGAAAATTTAATAACTTGAATATATTTCATAGTATAAACATGGGTCTAAGGTGACTAGTTTACTGTCTGTCCATATGTGTATCTTACAAATTATTTTATAACTCAAGAACTATTTAAGATAGAAACTTCAAATTTAGTATAAATGTATAGCTTAACTGTTACAACAAGGCAGTAAAATATCATTGCTATAACTAAGTATATTTGAAAATGGCGGACTTTTAAATTCTTTAATGTCAAAATTCATAAAAACCATTATAACTTTAAAAAAGTTATAAGTTAATTAAAATATGCACAATCAAGAGACAAATCAAAGAACATCTTATTTACTGATATCAAATAATAAATAACCCAGGTGTATTATTTATTTGTAAATGAATGCCATTTCCATAATACAACAATGCATACCTAAATATAGTTTAATTGCAAATATGAGGCGCTTCGCATCATTAATCAGATATTTTATATCCTCTTCATGTTAAAAATGAGTCAGCTGTTTATTATTAATGAACTATTTATAAAATAGAATGGCAAATATTTCCACAAAACAAATTTATAAAAGTTGCTCAAAATGACAGCCTACAACAAGATTGTACAGTCTCTTGTTGTAACAACAAGAGATGCCTATAACAACATTGTACTACAGATCGATGAACTTGTTCAAAAATATTTACATTCTCCTGAATTCTTGCTGCAGCTTCTACAATTATACCAACCAAGTCCATTTCACTCTCTACTATGCCGTGTACCAGTTCTTTCAAGTACCCCCACAGAATAAAGTCTAATGGTTTGAGGTCAGGGGATCTGGCAGGCCAATGTACATACAGGTCCATTATGTTCCATCCCTCTATTTGCATTTAACAATTTACGTAGTCTCTGACGCCTATACCAAAAAGAGCTGGAGCTCCATCATGTTGAGACCACATACCATGTCTCATATGAAGTGGCACATCTGTTCATAATTCATGGAAGATGTCTCTGGGGAAAACAAGGTATATAGGGGCATGAAATCTTTAGGTAAAATGTAGGGTAAAATTGAAGGATATTCAAACTTGTTTTGTATTGCCATTAGCCAAGACATAAAAGTTCTAATTTCACATGCAGTTCACAGTATCTTCACTTGTATCGTTATTCATGTTTTTAATCAATATTCTTAGATTTTTAATTAAAAAAATAGTACAATGGATTAAAAGAATTGTTGACACCTAACAGCTAATGCTTTCTTTTCCTTTTGTCAACAATGCATTACAAATAAACAGCTGATTCACAGTTCAAATTAAATAGTTCATAAATCACCGACTCATTATTAACATTAAGTGGATATAAAACAGATATTAATGATCCGCAGCGCCTCATATTTGAAGTTACACTATGATTTATGTATGCATTGTTGTTTTCTGTAAATTATACTGATTTAAACAATTGTCACACCTGGGTTATTTATTATTCAATTTCAGTAAATAAGGTGGTGTTTGATTTGCCTCTTGATAGTGCATCTTTTACTTAACTTATAGCTTTTTTATAGCTATAACGGTTTTAGTGAAATTTGACATTAACCCTAGATCGTGAGCATCAGGTGAATCAATGTATGCTCCCTACTGCTAAGCCCTTTTTTCGGCGTTGCACAAGCTATTTTTGTAAAAATCATAAAAAATACTAAATATAATCTAAATGTAAATGTTATCATATCGCTTTTCTTCTCAAGAACTATACTTTCACATACTACCATCAACACTTACAAAGAAAATTAGTAAATAATTACTGTCATGAAAAGGTTGACAAAATAAAAAAAAATTTACATAAATTATAACTTATAACACTCCTTAGGAGCACTAAAACATTTTTATAATTAATTCTAAGATAGCCAAATTGTTTATTATTTAGTGCACATTTTAATAATATGTTGTTACATTTTAGATAAACTAGTAGGTTTTTTTTTGGAAATGTTTGTTTACATAAAACGCAAACATGAAAAAATTTGCAAAGATACAGTATGGTCACTGTAGGTAATCAAATAGTACATTTAAAAATTCAAACAAATCACCATTGAATAGACAAGAAAAAGTTGTTTAGGAAAAATAGTCATATTGTTCCCATATACAAATTTTTATATTTTTAGATTATTGGGAAAAATAAAAGTTTGACCACGGAAACGAAAAATTTCAGTGAAAAATTGTATAACAATCTAAAAATAAGGAGTATGTATAATTTTTGCTACATGTACTGTATTAGTACAATCTATTAGCTACAAGAAAATGTAAACTATATGAAAATATTCCAAAAAATATAAAACTTATAACACCATAAGCCAGCGTGCGCAAATTTTGTAAACGACACAAGAAAAATAGTACATATTTGAAACATCATAAAAAATATAAAATAATTTTCGGGAATTTTTAGACCAGTAACATTTGATTGAACACATATTTCTGAATAGAAATATAAAAAATGTATTACAGTAGTGCCATAAATAAGGTTTTCGCGCTGTATAATAACATACTACGTCATATTGTTTTCACGTAAATAAAATAAACAATCTATTTAGATTGCACAGAAATAATATATACTATTTTTTTATAAGATTATTATAAGTAGGCTACATTAATACCCTATCCATACACACATGGTTTGCTGAAATGGGATAAAAAATAAATGTTTAGGCTAGTACCTACATAAGTATGAATTTGTGATTATTTTAGACATAAAAACCACCATAACACATTGTACTATGACTACACTAAACACGACATATAATTTTATTTATTCAAATAGTAATTTATAACACTTACAGCGAATAAAACACTCACAAAGAAAATCAGACGTGCAACAAGTAAAAATGGCTATGTATACTCTGGCCGTGTCGTTGACGGGCTCTGCTTCTTCCACTAAAGTGAAAACTTGTCACGTGACCATTACCAACCTACTTCACGAAATTCGCTCGAAGCGGCACTGATTAACTCTACAACTCTCTGTCTAGCTAACTTTTTAAAGTTTTTATCTCAATAAATAAATTATTAGCTAAATTTTTATCAACAGCATAAATTATGACATAACATTTTTTATAACATACCTAATGCAGCTAAGAGGTGAAATTTGTTTTGTTGGATAGAGTATTTCATTCTCTACAGACTAACATTTGGTATGCTTTATTCTGTCATCTGGTTATTCTTCAGTGATATGTCAAACATTAGCAATTTTACTCCCTCCAGACCTCTGCCGGGCGGGAATTGAGCGGGAGTTTCGAGTTGCACGTTCTAATTTTATTTTCTAAGTTTATCAAATGGCATACAAAAATCATTAAAAATCTGATATGTATAGAAAAGAACATTCTGCGTCGATTGGTACCAACTTGCAGTGATTGCTTGATAATAAACATATGATATTAAACAAGAAATGCAGTAAATCACTTCTTCATAAAGCCAAAAATAAATAAATCATTTTTTTCAAAAACATTTCTCTATTTAGGCCCGAAATTTTTTAACCTTTTGCTTGTTGACATTAAAAGAGCTAATAGTATTTTTTCATTTTCCAAACAGCTTAAAAAATGGTTGACTAATGTAAATAGTGTTGAATTTTTATTTTCCATATTAAGTTAATTTTATGTATAGTTTAGACCTTCTTCTATTTTTGCTTCACGCCACAGCAGCCAACTTTTTCAGTAGTCATCAAAGAAGACTGGAACAATGTATTATCTTTAATTTACAGTTATTTATAATATTTTTTTTTTATCAATATAGCCACCAATTACAAGATTATAAGGTGGCTATTATTCCTAATTAATGTATGTAAACATATTGTATGCTTTTGGGAATAAACACATTATTATTATTATTATTATTATGTTTTATTGATTTTAATGCAACAGCATAAATTATGCTGTTCCTCGCTCTTAGAAGGGGTTTTGTGAACAGCATAAATTATGTCGTTCCTCACGATCTAGGGTTAAAGAATTTAACCCTTAGAGCGCCATTTATACAATGCCTATTTTACATTTAGCGCTAATTTATTGTAAAAAAACAAAATAAAATTTTTTATTTGCTAATTTTTTAAAATTGGTCTGTACAGGAAAATAAAAGATATGATAACATTTTGAAACTTTTATTAGCTTACTTTACCTTTTTTCCTTATATATGAATATGGAAATAAGCAAACTTTTACTTGAAAGTAAGCCTCAGGCGTAGATTTACTTGTACATAAACTGATAAAGACGGGGCCTGCACATAACACATATAATAACAAATAAGTAAATACATATAGCACTTGATTACGATGTATTTAGTACCTTTCACAAAATCAAAATCGGCTGCATTATTTATGTTGACAATTAAAACTAATAAATTACTAACATATATTTAACTAAAGTAATGATAAAACAACTAAATACACAGTTTCAAAGCTGTAAGGCGGCGGACAATAGCAACCGCTCGGCTTGACAGTGGCTGTACGTGTATGTGCTTGTGGCGTTCGGCGACGCAGCGGAAATGTACACTGCCAGACAAAAACGAAGTGAAAACAGGTCTTGAAGTGATTGAAAGGCCAACAAAAGGCCGCGAGTCTCTCATGAGTCACTGCCTATAACCCAAACGCACTACCGGATTATATTAGAAACCTTACTATGAAAATAATATTTTTGTAATTATTAGCTGTATATGCGCTTACGGGGTTTAGAGCAAAGTCAACATATGTGCGTATATGCGCTTACGGCATGGTAAGGGTTAAAGTACGCCATTTTGAAATATATTTAGTTACATCAATGATATTTTACTCCCTTGTTGTAACTGTTAAGCTACACATGTATACTAAATTTGAAGTTTGTATCTTAAATAGTTCTTGATTTATAAAATAATTTGTAAAAAACACATACGGACAGACTGACAGTAAACTTGTCACCGTACACCCATGTTTATATTATGAAATGTTTGTCTTGTACTAAGAAACAATTTTTTCTGAAAAGACCCAGAGAGTTCTGGGACACCCTGTATAGTTAAAAAGACCTATTATGTAAGCAGGTACTAAGCGTTATATACCAAATTATTCAATATAATCTGGTGAATATTTTTACGTAATGTATTTGTAATTTATGTACCTTTTACTCATACAGGGTGTCCGGGCTAGAGGTATCAAGAAATAACTAACTCGTTTGGTATAACAATGTAATATTTATTTTAAAATAACTATGCTAACATGTTACAAATACAACCAAGATTGTTATCTTACCCAGTAAAGTTCAATGTGATCACCATAAGTCGCTCTCACACGGTCCAATCGGTATTCAATATCCCGCCATGTGTTTGCGAGCATTTCTGTCGTTATCCTCTCAAATGCAGCCACAATCCTATGCCTTAGTTCCCGTAAACATTGTACTCTTTCCTGGTACACGAAATATTTGATGAAACCCCATGCAAAGAAATCCAAAGAGGTCAGATCTGGCGATCTTGCCGGCCATGCAATAGGCCCTCTTCTACCTATCCAACGACCAGGGAATTGCTCATTAAGAAAATCCCGAACATCATTGTGGTAGGGTGGTGGAGCACCGTCTTGCTGGAAAATGATTTTTTCTGGCATTTGGGGTACTGCAAAGTTTTGTAACATGTCCAAATAAATGTGGCTTGTTATTGTTTGTTCAATGAAAAGAAATGGCCCAATAATTGCATTGTGCATCAGTCCCAGCCAAACATTTACTTTTGTGTGTCTCTTTTATGCATTACTGAGGCATGCGGATTTCTTGATCCCCAAATACGACAGTTGTGTCGGTTTATTAATCCACTGAGGTGAAAAGTAGCCTCGTCACTGAAAAGTACATTTTGAAGAAATGTGGGATTTTCATTAATGCGATCCAACATCTCGTTAGCATATTCTAGTCTCAAGGACGATCATTTGGCATTATCTGGTGAAGTAGCTGAATCTTATATGCACAAAATTTGAGCCTTTTATGTAAAATGTCATGAATTGTTGATTTAGAAAGTTGCAGTAATCTAGAAGATGATCTAATTGATGTACGTGGAGTTTGATTAAAAAAATTGCGCACGTTGTTAATTGTTTGTACACTTACTTGCTTCTTTACATGCTTTCCAGTTTTTTTAATCAAAGTTCCATTAGCTTGAAGTGTTCTGTCCCACAGTAAGATTGTCTTTGAAGTTGGTGGATTAATGTTATAATCACGACGAGCCCGACGTTGAACACGAGTTACAGATTTGTACTCTGCAAGCCACAACACGCACTGTACCTTTTGTTGTATTTTTTTAACATAAGAAACTTACAGCCAAATGACAACCATGACAGCAGAATGACTACAGTCAATTATACGAATTTAAAGCCAACAATGGTGTTGTAATCAGCTGACTTCTCAGTAAACATCATCATAAGGCTGATAATCACATTAGTGGCTAAGTTGTTGTTACCATCAGAGGTGAATCAGCTTAGTCACATGGAAAGACTGAATTTTCTTTAACTGGTAATTTTTTGGCATTGTGTGTGAGATATGACAGTTAAACTTTACACATACAATCTTGGTATTATTATTTACTATTTGTAGTTTTAATTGAAACAAAAAAAATTTAACGCCCCGGATGGGAATATTTATTTATTGATACCTCTAGCCCGGACACCCTGTATATAAAAATATAAATATAAAAAATTTAAAAAATATATTAACATTTCTTATATTTTGATCAAGTTTTAGCATAAATATTTTTTAAATTTAGCATGAACATCATTAAAACATGTATTTAATTCTAGACAGAAAATACAAATTTTTTTGGTTTCTAAAATATGATATAATTTCCATATTCTACTTTATAAAACAATTTCATATTCTACTTTACACAGCGTTTTCACTTAAACAATTGTCATTTTGTAGAATACTAAAGATTCATGTTATGTATATCACAATTTTTTAACTGCTGGAGTTCTGTTTTGTAGTCAAATTTGACACATATGCAAATAGTACTGATACTGGTAACAGTATTTTGTTCAAACACAAATGAATATAAAAAACCGTAAACAATCGTCAAACATAGCTTCGATGTTTGTGTAATCTCAACTATCTCTACTTGTAGACGCTCTACTTGTAGCTGTACACAAAAAAGTGCACAGATTTACACTATATGCACTTTGATATATTCTAAAAATTAAATCATCAAACATGATTTAAAAACAAAAATAATGTAAATATTGTTTACAAACACAACCTAAACACGCAACAATAAACGTTCAATGTGAAGACGACAGCTGGAGCTGACTAAAGCTGATTGGTTTTAAAAAGAAAAAAAAATACTATGAAGTTTAAATCAAACACTGAGTGACTCAAAAGACAAGTAAATATTACCAGGGCAACTATAGACATTTTAAACAGTATCTGGAACAAACTGGAAATGAAATAAAAGATCAAAAACTGATGTTGGACTGATTCCGCCTATGGAGTGGAACGGGAAAATAGCGATGTCGGATCCAGTTCGCCTATCGAGTGCAAACAGTTAAATAGTTTATTTATTTACTATTAAGTTGCTGATCACAAAGCAATGGGTGATTTTTGGTTTGAGATGAGTTTGATGAACAAGGAAATCTTCTATAGTACGACCTCAACTGATCCTTAAAAAGATCAACTTATAATAGTTAAATAGCCAAGGAAAATCATGGACTTACAGCTTATAGGGTAATCATTTGGAGCTTCACCATTTAACACTGGGAAACGTGCTTGAGCATCAAGTTGACCTTGTGCTGTGTGCGAACACTGCACTAGTGCATCATGGACTAAAACAACTGATAACCACTAAATAATTGTTTAATGTGTGATTCTATGCGTACTTTACATTTGTTTTTGGAAGTTATATGACTTAGAGGTGTATTTGTTTTTAGATTTAAAGTTTTATTGTTTATTAGAGATTATTCAGAAATCACGTAAATAGCTTCAGCATTCGTCAAAGACATAACATTTAGTCAGCAGTAAATATGTCAAAAAAATAGATTATTTTTAGTGTAAATGAATATTCTTATTCTTACATATGAGTCGCCGACACAATGTTGTTGGCATTTTAAGGTGAATATGAATGGTTATATGAGTGAAGGATGAGTGTGGATGGGTGTAGTCTGGTTACTATCTGAGTTCAACTGTTCCTCAGAAAGGACTATTTATTAATAGCCCAACAGCCTGGAATAAAGCTGATTTCCCTGTCATATCTGAGTTCAACTGTTCCTCAGAAAAGACAGCCTGGACAACTGTGACATTTCATGAACTTTTTTATTTTGGTCAGTTTCATGAACTGGGGGGTCAGTTTTAGTAGTCTTGCTCTAATAATCAATAATCAAATACAAAATAACTAAAAAAGAATAGTACAGGGTATATGAAGAGTAATTTGTCTACCTTGCGTTTCGTTAAGATTACAATAAGTCTATATAATTTAACAAAAAAAGTAAATATATTCCTAAAGTAACATAATTACCCATAGTTTCAGACTGGGGGTCTGCAAGACTCTCAAAACCATAACTGCAGTGATTCTGTTTCAGTCCTAAAACAACGTATTCAAAAATTATCAAACTAATAAATTTATTATTCTTATTGATAATAGCATTTACATTAGAAAAATTATTTTGTATTAGGATAAATTAGTCCATTTATCCTATCCTATCGGTTGATAATTAGTCCATGCTATTGGTATTATCCTGATTAGTTGAAATCAACAATAGATGGTAAAATAGGTACCTCTGTTTTGTTCCGCCACCAACAAACCCAAAATTGGTGGTGGAACAAAACAGAGGTAACTATTTTACCATCTATTGATAAATTAGTATGGGAGATATGGTGCTTGGGAGACAAAACAGGAAATTTGTCTTGGAAGATAAGCCAACTAAACATTATAACATGACATTGTGCCAACAAAAACAAATTCCAATGCACAGACATTTATGGTACCACTGGCACTTTCTGCCATCTCTACAGACTGATGCCAATGGCACTGAAAATGTTTGCCTATTGTGATGTGTCTTTTTTAGCTTTATCAGTATTGTCCGATAGCCAGTGTCCTATATGAGTTTAATATTTAACTCCTAACTACCAAATTGGAATTTATTTTTACCCTACACATTAATAATTCCACAATTTAATAATTAACTGCTAAATAGACTACTTCTAGGTATTCTTAGATGGCTTTGTACAGAAACAATGAGATTAATAACATTCACTTGTATGACTTTGTTTTTAAGTTATATAACATTTGGACTGCAAAAGCCTTACCATCGTACTGGACTCAGTTTTTTTTAAATTTTTTGAGCTTAATTACAGAGCATTGTTGTCAAAATTTTGTTCCAAGAATATTGTTGTCCGATTTCAATCAAAAAAAGGCACTTTTGAAGGGCACTTGCAAAGATAAACACTTTATGATTTATTTAAAAGTACTGATGAAAAAAAAACAAAAATGAGTCTTTAAAACATTAGAATAAATTAGTTTAACAAACTGTTTATAATATATTTTACAGTTGTTTAAATTTGCAAATGAGTAATACAAAGCTGGTCAGATATATGCCTTGAAACTATATGTACAGTATAGGTTTACTAATCCTACCACTTTGAATGATACAACACCACAGAAATTATGTGCACCCAAGTTTGAAAGTTGTTTTCTAAGGACCTAAGAGACCTATGAAAATCTAATCACACCATTGTTTTCCTCGTTTAATTGTATGTTATGACATATACGTTTTTAAATGTCATTACAAGTTTTAGTAATTTTTATCCTAGTTGGAAAAAAAGACCAACATTTAAACTAGTTTTCACTGTACATAAAATTTCCAGTGTTATTACTCATAAACATGTTAATGTATCACATTTATATTTTAATACACATTTGATAAAAATGTTTTCTATAAGTTTTATGAATTTTTACTTTTCAAGAAAAAAAATTCTTATCAATTCCCTGAAACATTGTTTTATTGGCTTCTAGGCGTTTTAAAAATGTTAAAAAGGAAACATTACCAATTGTTTACAAATTTCAAAATCAAGCTGGGTTTCCGGGGAGGTTTTTAAAGAAAAGTATGAACAGAACTTTATTTATTTTCTGTTAAACAGTTTTTAACAGAAAATAAATTGCCATTAAAAGCATTGCTATTGTTGGACAATGCTCCCGGCCACCCTAATGAAACTGAAGTGACAGTTAAAACCAAAGATAGAAGCATTGGGAAAATGTTTTTACCAAAAAACACAACATCATTGATCCAGCCACTAGACCAAAATGTCATAAAAACCATAAAAATGCACTACAAGAAACGCTTGTTGATGGACATTGTGAGCAACACAACAGACGATATTTCAGACATTTTGAAGAGATTTAATATCAAGGATGTTGTCATCAACTCTGCTTATGCTTGGAACCAAGTTACGAAATTTAACATCATCAAGTCTTGGAAAAACAAGTGGCCTACACCCATTACTTGAAATGGATACTGAAAACGAAACAGATTATGATGAATCTTACTTGGATAGTCTGTCTACGGCTTGTTCATTTATTAACAAAAAAAATGTTAAAAGAAAATGAGGGCACACCATGAGAAGATCTAATGAAGTAGCTGATGGAGGCTGATCTAAATGCCGACTTAAATGATGATGAGATTATTGAAGAGACCACTACTAGCGACAAGACTGACGGCGACGAGATCGAGTTGGCTGCTAGTTCTTTTAAAGTCAGCTGTAATGACGCTGTGTCGGCAGCTGCTACCCTTATAACTTACTGTCAAGAGCGTGGTGTTGAAATTGAGACAAATGTTCATTAAAAAAATCTCCAGGAGAATGTGACCTCAGAGTTTTTAACTAAGAAGAAGCAAAAAACTCTTTTTGATTTTTTAAAAGTATATAGATGGTATTTTAAGAGTTTTCTCTTATGTATTATGTATGCACAGTTTGTTCATTCTACTATAATTAGGTACGTACAATAAAAAAGTTTGTTTTTACAGTACAGTGTTTGCTTATTTTCACGTTTCTTACTGAATATAGGTTATGTATGCATTGTGTAAATGGCACCCTTGGTAATCTGGACTCCTTGGTAATCCGACAGTGTGCTGGTTCCATATCTGTCGGATTATCAAGATTGGACTGTAGTTCAAATTCCGGTACTTTTTTTTTGTTCCAACTAGGATAAAAATGATTAAAACTTGTAATAAAATTTAAAAACGCATATGTCAAAACTTACAATTAAATGAGGAAAATAATGGCGAGATTAGATTTTTCATAGGCCTCTCAGTTCCTTATAAAACAACCTTCAAACTCAGGTGCACATAATTTCTGTGCTGACAGTAGGGGTATGGTTTAATTGAGCTATCAACTATCAAAATATTGTTCATACTTTAATTATTTACCTCAGCAATTGTTACATATATATTCTAAAGCCCAGAACAATTTATTTGAAGCACACAAAAGTTCTACTTTGACTGCCTAGGGAGGCTCCTCTAAGTCAAATGTGTAAATAAATTCACGTACTGGAAAGAAGACACTCAACTAGGATACAAGCACTATGAACCAAAAAACCTTTCTTAAAGTGAATTGATTATACTAAATATTTGTAGGATTATGTACACCTAAGACTCTATGTTTTGACAATGCAAAGATCTCTACAATCAAGCATTATTTATGTAATAAATAAATGAAATAAACAAATTAATTTAACCCACAAAACAGCTAGCACAAAACAATAAGTCCATTATTAGTATTAAAATATTTATATTTTCATCATAAAAAGTTGTACATATTTAAACAATATTTTAGAATAAGTTTTGAAAATAAACATTAAACAAACAACACCTTACCCAAGTTTGGATTCCTACATAAGTCAACCATAGAGTTGACGAGGTATGGGATCCATTCTTTGGTTGGATCTGGATCTGTCAGCATGAAGACATATTCCTTGTTGGGAGGGATAGCAAAAAGGGAATTTGTACTGGAAAATATTTAAATCTTTGAAAATTGTTATTAGAAAACATAAAGAAAGATATTAAGTACATGTCGTAAAAAAGTTCATGATGTACTAAGTAATTTTAAAATATCATTTATAAAATAATAAACTGAACTATGGAGGTGCAATGGTTAATTTTAATATCCACCAAAACATACGTGTTTTGGAACGGAATAATAGAACAATGAGTAGGCCTATAAAAAAATAATATTCAAAGAGTAAATTATTAATTATCAAGAATAAGAGTAAAATATCAAGGAAATATGATTTTTTAAAGAATTTATTTCTTCAAGCTGCTAAATACATTCTTCGTTTATCTTGTCAAAAACAAAATTCAATTAAATCATCATTTTTCTGTTCTTTGTAACCTCCATGATAAACCACCGCTTATCTGGCACTTTTTTACAATTAATTATTGTAAATAATTCAAGAAGCACTCTAAATTTATTTATAGTTATTCGAAATGTAAGTATTATAAATATTTACTTAAGGCCTGGCCTCCACTTGTGATTTCTTTCCACGACAGTTGCATCGCAGTGAAAATTGGACCATGTTGCATATTTAAAATCGCAGTTGCAAAACCATCACATGTGGATGCGCCTGCATTTAAAATAGTAGGTTCTAATTTTGCACTTAACTATCACACGACTTAAAATCGCAAGTGAACACCAGGCCTATATGTTTCATTCAAAAACTGTTTGTGATGTATTTAACTATTTGATATCTGTAATATTGTTGAGCCATACAGAACAAACAGAAAATAGAAAATATGCTAATAGTTAAACATATTAATACTTCAAGAGTATTGTTAAATGCTTTATATAGAAGTCCATGCTATATAATGTTTTATTAACTGCTACTTATATTTTTTATAAATACATTAAAGTCATAGCTAAAAACATTTATTCAAAGGAAAATAAAGAAAATTGTTTATCATAGACTGTAAAACCAATCCTAACCTGACATTAGTTATTACACGGCTTTTGCGGAGAATAGAATATATCTGATCCTCGAGTCCATGACCAATTTTTTTTAGTTCTTCCATACTCCATTCAACTCCAAGGCTTCTATAAATAAACAAACAAAAAACACACATATTTTATGGCAATTAAAGCTAAACCATTAAAAATCATTTCTTAGGATTTACTAGGCTGATATGTTGTTTTAAGTGAATAAAAATTTAAAATAAATCAAAATAATGAAATGAATAAATAATGAAATGAAACACTTAATATTATATAGTTAAAACCTAGATTTATTCTGGAGGATTCACAGGAAAACAGTGTCTTAGTTGTTGTTATAAAATAATTCATCAAAAATATAACTTAGCTCTAAAATCAAACATGACTTATCTGTTTCAGAACTTAAACTTAATCTTAGACCAAATTCTTCATTAAAAGGTTTAATGGATATAATTAATTAAATTGAATATTATGAATACTGCAACAAGATGTCTTAGCTTGGCCTACATATTTAATGAAGTACAATTAATACCAAGATCACATCCATTTGAATTTAATTATTTACTATCACAGTGAATCCAATCTTATCCAGTCCAGTACTATAATATTTCTAGAATCTATGATTCTGGTGTGGTGACCAGATAAAGGAATATTTTTCCCTAAATGTCATGAAAAAAATTTATATTATTTAACAGAACAAAAAAATCCAGTTCTGTATTAAATAAATTTATTGTTGTACAGTGTCTCCAAAACATTATCGCAGTTTCCTACTTGCTATTTACATTTTGCTATTTATTAAGTACGACGTTCACAATGAGAATTCCATATCCAGCTTTTATTTAATCTGGCCTACCTGACCTCATCATTATCAGGGCTTTCAGGATCGTCAACTGTGAAAACTAAGGAAACTTTGATAAATCAGCACTTTGTAGCATTCATTTTTAACAAGCTTCCTGAAGAGTTAAAGATGATCAATAACGAAACACGCTTTGAGGCTCGTTTGAAACACCTTTTGGTGTCTAGGGCATGTTATTCGATTGACGAGTTCATGATGAGTCGCTGGGATGATCCTTTTTGAAAATAAATGTAATTTTTTTGCAAGGCCTGGTGTCATGGGTAGGAGAGTAGGTGTGCCATGTGAAAAAATTGCAGCAGCTTATTGTTTAGAATGTCTGTGTGACTGAAAGAAACATGTAAAAGTATTGTTATACTGTTGGTACATTTTAATTCATAATATTTTAACCTATTTATTTTAATTATAATTCAATGCATAATTTTTATACATTTGTATTAATGACTTTTGATATAACAATTTTATTGTTCAAACAGCAATAAATATATTCTTATTCTTATTTTACATAATTGATTGACTAAGTATCACTATATTAACAGGTTAAGGAAGAAAAAAAGTACTGACCGTAGAGTGATCTAGGGAAGAAACTTGAAATCCCAGTAGTTGCTCTAAATAGATACATCCACGATCTTCATGGTCATTTATTTAGTTTTGTTTTGTTTGAAATTGAAAGATGAAACATAACAAAGATGAAGAGGGAGAGAGGTGGAGCCAGAGCGATAGTGTGTATTGCTAGTGATTCCTAGTATCTATAAATATATGGTGATTTCAACAAATCCCTCACACCTCGTTTCGCCCCTTGCCACCCGCCTCAACTCACTTTCTGCTCTTTGTGTTAATTTATTTATTCGCTAACCTGGATGTCATAGTTATCAGTTGTACAGTAGCTATGCCACCTACATGTAAGAAAGTTCTTCAAAACAAGCTTTGATCTCAGTTAAGACAATTAGTTCACAATTTGTTGAGCTTATTAGGAAAAAATCAATAACTCATTGGTGATTTCAACATTTGTATAACATCCTGGATCCAAGCGCACTCATACCTAAGAAAAAAGCTCGAGTCATACAAGTTCAGTAGTAATGGTCATCCCACCTACCCATACACATGTATTAGTAGCAGTTTTGCATAGCCCCAGATAAGTTTTGCGACCTGTTACTGAGCACCTTCCACTAGTGTATCCTTATGCACAATCTTGTTCCTTGTCTTTAATTGCACAAGTGATCAGCAAAGGATGCTATCTTATAAAAAATCACACTAAACTCTTTAAAACATAACTTCATGTTTGCACCAGATACATTGAGGATATAACCACTCCCAATATTGAATTCAAGTCCAATTCTAACAGCTGAGTGCATAACCACTAATTTTATGTGTATCAACATTTAAGGAGTAACACAAAAAATATTAATTAAATTTAGTTAAGGTGGTGCAATCGGTTTTTGGTGAGTTAATTATTTCCCCATTTTCTAATCAAAATTAGTTTAAGTACCTTCTCTTGAGACAGGAAAAATATTTTAAAAAAATTTTTAACCACTATATTAGAACTTGTGGCCATTTGAAGTGGTGAATTTTAAACGATTTTAAATCAGTATTAAGACAAAACCGTTCAAAGTACAAATTTAAATTTTTATAACTACGTTTTTACACATAACTAAAGGTACAACATGTATTAAGAAATTTTTCTTTTTTTCATGTAAGTATAGTCATAATTTTTAAGGTAAAAATACATTTTTTAACCTTTTAAATTATAAATATATTAAAAATTTTTTAAAAGAAAAAACATTTTAATCCCTTCAGTTATGTGTAAAAAACATAGTACAAAACACTTAATTTGTCTTAATAGTGATTTCAAATAAGCTACATTCACCACTTCAAAAGGCCACAAGTGGCAAATTTTAGTTATTTTTTCAAATTGTTATTATTGTATTATTGTAAAAATAGGAGCTAATAGAATACTAAATATGTTCCTTAAATTGATTGAGTTTATTTCTTTTGAGTTACTATGAGGTATACCAATACCTGGCAATATCCTTGCGATAGATTGGCGGAACATCCTCAAAGAACCACAACACTCTTGGTGAGCAGAACCTTCCGTTGGTAGCCCAATCAGAACTAACACCAGATATTTTGTTCAGGGCCTCATGTATGATTGGTTGGTATTTCAACCTGTGAATACAAATTCAAACTTGACGTTTAGATTCAATTTTTGATAAAAATAGCTGTTTTCTTTGCCATACTATTAAAATCACTTTCATTTAAGTGTTTCTGATAAAGTTAGTTTGTAATTTGTAAAATCTTAACGTCTCACACTATTAGAACATTCTCTCAATTCATAGGTAAGTACTTAATCATAAAAAATATATTACAATTTATATTTAAAATTAATTTTCTATTTAAAAAAGGATACCATTTTTGGAAAATAACAAATTAATATGCTCTATGGGAACACTAGCCCTGCTCACAGAATTGAGCCCGAAAATATTTTTCACACTTCTTTTTGCCATTTCACCATTTCCATTTAAGGACCACAATACCACTGTCTGTGTATGGGTGGGTGGGTGGGTCAATACCAGTGTCCGTGTATGGGTGGGCGGGTAGGTCAATAGTACTATAACTCTGACATGATTGCTAATTTGCATCTCCCTAAAGTAGACTTATTGGTATAAACTGAAAGACTGCCCACGTACAATAGTCTTGGTGTGAATTGAGGAAGGTATATAATAAGTTGCAAAAAAAAAATAATAATGGTCCAAGAACAGATCCCTGAGGGACTCCATGTAGAACAGGAAGCTTATGTGTCATTGAAATAGACATTTTGATTTCTGCTAATGATGCAAAGCCCCGAGAACCCTGTTTTTTAAAAAGGAAATATTCATGGTTTCTCACTACGTCAAGGTCAAGATAAGTTTAAAACTATAAATTATTTTAGCGTCTAGCAGTAGCAAATGTGTTACATCTTATAAAACTTAAAAAAAAAAAAATAATAAACTAAAGACAAACTAAATCCTTAAAAAATATAAATTAATACATCGAACTGCAAGAGTGGTAAGTGTAAAAGAAAACCTAATGATTCTATCTTTGCCTAAACAAGTGTCATGTCATATGGGTAAAACTGAATTAAAGCAAGTGATTTAAATATGATTGGATTACAAATGTAAGAAGGAAAAAAACTTACTTCCTTCAGTAAACTTTTTGTTTTTATTAACTAGAGGCTTTCTGGTTGGTTACATACAATACCAGGATGGTACGATTCAAAAATATATTCTACCTCTATTTTTTTAAAGAATTTTAATATTTAAAAATTTACTTATTTATTCAATTTCAAAACGCAACACAAGCATCGCCCATTTACAATGCAGCATTAATTTAAGAATATGCAATATAAAAGACTGCAGCAGAATATATACAAAGTTCCATGTCCTCCATTGTAATCATAATCTAAATGTTCACACAAATTAACAACTAGCAACAATAAACCAGTATTATAAAATATTAAATAATCTGCCATAAAAATGAGAATTAAATATTGTTAAATATAATAAATAGTGAGAAACAAACAAAGTAAACAGAACAAATATCATTAACAACAAATTGTAAATAATATTAAAAATTTAACCAAAATTTAATTTAAAACAGTAACAACAACATATTAAGAATATTAAATAAGATAACAATATCAGCAACAACAAAAATAGTATAGTAATTGTAGATTAATTGACAATATATCTCAATACAAGTCTGCGGAAGATGGTGTGAGTATTAAAAAAAAAATATCAATGTCATCACCATTGATTGGATTGAACAGTCTAATCATTGTGTTAAGGTGTGAACAGGTCCCCAAGTTTGTTCAAGAGAAGTGGGGTGTGAAGAGCTGACGAGAACGAGAACTGTACCGCGTCATCAAACGCCCCACACACCAGTTGCCTTAGATACATGACCATTGCCACCTTATGTCTATCACTCAGATGATCAATTTCGAATAACTGAAGAAGTTCAGAGTAAGGCACCTAAGTTGTATAGTGGCCAAAGGTTTTATAATAAAGAAACCTCAAAAACCTCCTCTGAACATTCTCAATGTAATCGGATAAATAATTCACTATGGATACCAGACCACCGAAGAATATTCCAACCTTGATCTTACCATAGAACAATACATAAGTTTGATACTACTCTGATTATTGAACATGTTGCCCAGCCTACGTATACGACCTAAAATAGAAAATGCAGACTTACATGTAGAAATAATATGATTACAAAAAGATAATTTCGAATCAAAAGTGACACCGAAATCTTAAATTGAAGTTTTCTTTGATAATACATGTCCATCAATATTATATTCATGAGTTATTATTAGGGTCTTTTTAGAAATAGTAAGAAGAGCACATTTATTATGACATTTTAAATTGTCAGTACTCAATGAAAATTAAAGAAATTTATGTATGATGAACAAGTAATTTTAGTTTTGATATGTTCCAACAAGAATTATTCCAGATGATAATTTCTTTTGCTGGGAAAAGCAAGTTGTACCAAATTTTGATAAATTAAAATTAATCTTAAAGAACTAACCTCATTGTGTCCACAGCTCGGAAGAGATGGATGTAGCCGAGATCCAGGTATTGAGTGGGATGATTTACGATCAGCACATGAGAAATAGAGAATAGGAACAAAAGGGCTTGTGCATATTTGTGCTTTAGTTGAGCCCACACTTTCAAAAATCCCTGAACAAAACAGCTAATAAAATTTAAAATGTTAAAAACATGATGTATTTAATAATGCAATCGTATAATAATATTATCAATACAACATGGTGAAACATTTGTCTTTATACAGAGAAAAAGGAAACAGGTTGCACCCAATAGTGCACTGAATGTGCGTTGAGTTAATGTGTTGAGTAGTTATTTCAACACCTTGCCATGCGATGACAGAACCAGCACCTTGTCAGTCCTTCCTTTATTTCCCTCAAACCCTCAAAGATAAGCGTAATAATTATTACTACAAATATATTGATATATAAATTTGTTGTAATCTACTTGTAACTGAAACTGAGGCGTTTCGCTGCGGCCTCTGTATTCTCTGTGGTCTTTAATTACTTGAGCTCCATACCAGAGAGGCATTAATGTATAATATGCTCATAAAGTTGCTCATTGAGTAAAAGCAATGAATACAAATTTCTATAGGAACAGACCTTATGGCGAAAACTCAACTTGTTTTCTTTAGGCAGACAGTGCTCTACCTGAGTGTAGGTAAAGTAAGCGAGATGGAGATAGTCAGCAGACAGTGCAACAAAGACAGATATAGTCGATGTGCTCCCCCATACACATTGACTTCGAGGAAAAGGAATGATCTACTTAATGTCACTGATCGAACAAGCTCTGTGCCTGGCTGTATTTACAACATAGGATCTACACTTTACATTGAGATTTTTAATCATTGGTAAAATGCTTTGTTTATTCAATAGATAGGGCTGAAGGGAGGAAATGTCAAAATAACAAGCCAACATCAAGCCTTGTTTTAGTGAATTGTCAGTAGAAAACTTTATCTTTGTTAAATAATATTCAAGACACATGATTACTATTTAGTTACACACTAATAATTTAAAATACTGTTCTTAATGTAAAAATAAAAGTTTAAACATTTGCTAATCTTTTGATCGAATAAAATTAACAAACAAGAAGTAGTTGTGCTAGGGATATTACATTTACTCAAGCAGTTTTTAAACAACCATATAGATACATTTATATCTTTTTAGGCATAGTCATTAAAAATCCAATATTTTCAAAAAGTATTTCAAACATTTTTTATGAAGTGTCAGGTAACAGTTCAGTCAATACTAGCAAGTTCTGAGTTCCATCAAAATCAATAATTTATTTATTTATTTTTTTAATCACCAAAGAAAATAGTTTGTTTTTACCTTTTTATTTTCTTTATATTATTTTTGTAATTTATAATTGCATGGTAATATTTATTTCATTGTATTTCAGTATAATTCAAGATATTATTTTGGATCTGAGATAATTGTTATGTAAGTAGGAATTATTAGTCAAAGTTGGGACGCAACAAAGTGTTTTATGGAGTTAAGGAACCTCTACTCAGCCATTGCCTTAGAGGCCCTATTATTTTCTATAGTATTTTTAACAGCAAGCGTTAGGAAACTATTGTATATATAATGAAAAAAATGTTTATGATTTATTCTTTTTTACTTTCTTACTTTATGTTTAATAATAGGCTTTTTTGTCAGCCTGACAAATGAAAAGAACATTTATTCCTTATTATAAGCTGTGAACTTGCTGCATATAATAGAACTTGAAATAGGTCATTTTCTTTGTTTTTATTATTGTACTTTAATCTTAACGTAGATGACTTATTGAATTTGTATGTACATTTGAGAAAATAAAGATTATTATTATTATTTGAGAAAATATATTGGTAAATATGAGATATAGGGGTTCTACCTGATTTTCACAATTTTTTAAATAGTCAATATTAACCGAAAACAAGTCTAGACATTTCTTGGCGAGAATACATATTTGTCACAAGTTTGAAAAAAAAGAACAATTTTACATTGAAAACAATGTAACTATGTACTTATTTGATGAGTAAGTTTATTTATTTATAATTAAAGCAGTGTAAAGATAAAATGTTACAAAAACTTAATACATCTTGAATTAATATTACTTTAACTATTTATATTGTAATTATAATATTCTTATATTTTGTAATTAATTCTTGTATTGATATTCCAAAAGTATGATTTTCATACTTACTAAACTATGATAAAGCTTGATTTTTTGTTTGTTTAAAAATGAAAAACAATAGATACCTTGTTTGTCATGTCATCTTCCAACGATTCATAACAGGAGACGAGTGTGTGAGTATCAAATGTACTCCGGAGGTGGAGGAATAGGACTTTATGATGGCTACTGTAGCACCCTTCAATTGAGGTCTGGAATCGTGAGATAGCTCAATGAACAACAAAATGATTTCTAGCCTTGGTAAACTAAGATTTGAACTAATTTTTTAAAACATAGATTACACAGAAGTTAATCAAACAGCAATGATAGACCCAGATCAAAATAATATAATTTAACTATCAATATATTAACAACAAATTTTTATAGTCTCTCTAGGTGAGTCTCTCTCTCTCTGCTCACCTGAAGAAAGTGCCAGTGGCACTGAAAATTCGTGTGATTATGTGATTATCTATTTTTAATTGCACGTCTATGTTTTTAATTGCCATATATAAAAGCAAAATACTACTCACTGATTCATCATGAAATGTACTGAATCACCTAATAGATTTACGTGACATTTTGATGGAAATTATCTTTAGTATCTCTTTGATACTAAAGAGACCTCCTACAAATAATTTCTCAACATTTAATCTATATATAAAAATCAAACTTCTGTATGTTTCATAAACAAAACTCGAAAAGTAATGAAAGGATTTACTTGAAATGTTTACACGACATTGTATTTATATACAAGCGTTTTTATATATTTAGTTCCTAAAATTGTAAACGGTAACTGAGCATTTCAAGCATTTCTCGACTTACCTACATTTCACAAATGGAAAAAATTTCAGTGCTGGAAAAGTGCTACTGTGACTAGATGATTTATGTGCATATTGTATATCATATTATAATTTTATTAATATATAAATCATATTATAATTTTATTACTAAAAGTGTGTAAAAAGACCTGTTCATGTAAAAAGACAGACCTATTAAATTTTTACTATTTTATAGACAGTTACAAAACTATTTTATTCACAGACTTTAATAAATAAAGCACATTCCAAATAAAGATATTGGAACACTGCTAAGATTTTAAAGACCAATAAGTGTTTCCTACTATTTTTCATCATGATTAGGACTTGGACAATGGAAAATAAAAAATAAGTTTTGATCATAATTTTGAACTTGGTGAGTTAACAAGAGGTAAGCATTTGATAACATCAAAATATTTAAACAACAATCTTTTTTTCCAAAAGAGCATATATCTATCAGTCTTATGGTATATCTTAAATTTTATAAATATCATGTTTTAACACAAATTAGTTATCACACAAGTTATAAAGAGTAATATAACATTTTAGTATCAGTATCTACATATGGCGCAACCACAAAAAGAAATTTAGATCAACTTATAGTTTTAAAAAAATCGTATCATATTAAATCTAAATTCGACACTGTAAAAGAGCACTTTAACCCTTTGCACTCCGACGTCCGATATTTCGGACAATTGAGTTTATGCCAAAAACTCCGACGTCCGAAATTTCGGACGATCACTAAATGTGCCAAAAACTCCGACGTCCGATTGATCGGACGTTCACAATATATTTTTTGCTGGCTTTATATACTTTCCAAATGCGCTCAAATTACGATATAATAAACTTCGATAGTTATAGTTTAGCGTAGTAGTACTTTATAGTGTACTCTATGGAATATTATTTTTCAGCAGTCGTTTTTTCCAGCTGTTTTGGCGCGTGCGAACGACTGGGACCGACACAGTCGCATGGTTTTGCACGGGAACCATCAGACACACATGCTAATAAATCAATACTTCCTAGTCTAATAATATGCTAATAAAATGTACTTCCTAGTCTATTTGTAAATACTGTATATAATAATATTATAATAATATATATATCTTTATTCATCTGTGTGTTTTCAAGTTTCTATAACATTTCATGTTATCAGCTGTTTGACAATTTTTATTATTTTACGATTTTTGACCTTGTGGCTTTAGCAACAAACATTTTATAATTAAATATATATATATATATATATATATATATATATATATATATTTAAATTTTTCATTGTTACTGATACATTATACATCATTTGAAGTTATAAAATAAATGAGACTAGTGCTGCAGAATCAAAATTGATCAGAGAACATAATACACTGTATATATGCAAAATTTAGAATTTGTCAAGATTTCAACAAATGCTTACCAAGGACTTATTTATGAAGTTAAGTGCATGAAATTTTGCATACAATTTTGTAATTATACAAGGAACATAATTATAACAATAATTTATAATAGGTCAATGCAATTTTTTATAGTTATAAGGGTTCAAAGTTAACTTTTTAAAAAAACATTTAGGTATACATTTTTAATAACATAAAAAATATATATATATATATAAATTATTTTAATTTTTTAATTTTATTTTTTTTACATGCAGAATATTATGACAGAAACAACAAAACGTAAATCATAGTTCTAAGTTATAAAATAACTAAATTATGAATTTTTTATAAAACCCTTACAATATTGGCAAAATAGGCTTGGAGTTTTTCGCTAGTACTTTACTAACATGGATTGGAGTTTTTGGCACCGACCAAAATTTTTGTCCAGAGTGCAAAGGGTTAAAAATATTGGCATCATGACAGTGTTCAGTATATAACTTTATGAATTGATTGTAAATTGTAAAAGAAATTTTAATGAGTTGTATTTTATTATTGATAATTACAGTTATCATGATATTAACTGTCGAAGAAACGTAATACCAGCTCACGAATTAGAGATGTTTGAGAAAAAGGCATTTGCAGGTGAGCATTTTATAGTCATTTGCCAGTTTTTACAAATAATGGCCAAAATATTGTTAAATTTAATTTACTGTCATTGGAATTGTATTCAATATAGGAATATTTTGTAAAATAACAAGATTATAATGCAAATTTATATTATCATTATTACTATTTTTTCGTTTACCTTTTTAGCACATTATGAATATGACACTATTGTATGTACCAATTAATTGTATTTAGATGAATAAAGACTTTATTAATTAAATTTCTGCAATCTTACTCTATGCTTGATTATAACAATAGATTATTTGCCACTCTCATTAATTTACAAAAACTGTTGATACTTATTATAAACCTAATTTACTAAAGGCCAATAATATGTTAAGGTCCTTTACACATAAAGACTAATAAGTGTAATTCATTCTCTTATTCAACCAGTATTAATGTAAATCAGTTTAAATGAAGATGGTAGATGAGTAATAAATTACCATCAATTCTGAATCCACTTCAGAATCGTTAACCACTGACGGTTTGAACACAGGATATCCAAAAAACTCATCGATACCAAGAGCTTTACAACTCCTTTGTTTGTAAGATGACATTCCAAAAATTGATATGACTACGGTTTTTGAATCCAAATATTGCTTCAGATCACTGAAAGGAAAAAACATAACATTACTAAGCCAAGAATATGAAGCACAACATATTTTTTATATTTGCTGTAAAATATCTTATTTACATAAATAATATTAAGTTTGAATATATAGTATACAACATTTGAAATATCTATGATATTTTATTTATTTTCTAGCATAAATTATTAAGATACCAATAATATTACTTAAAAATGAAATATCTAAATGTGCATCATATTTCATAGAACTGTGTGTTGAATAGGACATACAAATTGAAATAAATTAAATCATTGTATTATTAAATTAGAGAAAATATCTGCTTTAATCACAGCAATAATTGTGACGGAAAACTATGAATGATAATATTGAAAAAATCTGTATGTAACATAACTATGTTTGATATATTTGACTGCCATCAGTATAAACTTATCACTCAATTGAAATGATAGACGAGTTCAAATCGCTATCAGTTCAGTTCCAACATTAGATTAAATATTCACACTTACTCTTTAAATGTAGTAAACGGTAAATTAAATTTTTTAGGTTTCATGTTGACGATTTTATGCCAATAATCGCTTATGTTACAGCTTCAATCTTTTTATTGGATTATTTTAAATTTAACCTCCGATATGGTCGAACCTGAAACAATAAACATTTTAAATTACTGTGAAATCCAAACGTTTAAGAAGGAAATATCATTATGTTGTAATTTTGAAGAAATACACACCATATATAATTTCAAACACATGCCTTCCTTTGCTTCATTAAATATTACTGTAAAAAACTTTCTTGTCTGAAATTGTCATATGAAATCATCACATGGTTAGAGTCTAACTAAGTGGATGATAGATAACATTCAATTTATGTACATATGACATTATATGGATCTACCACATATACTACAATGTTGCAAATAAACTAGAAAAGTATACTGTCAGCTAAAATGACTGACAATCAAAAGTTTGTTCCATAACAAATTAGGACACTGATTTTGGGACGTATCTATCATTTCAAAATAAAATACTTCTAGAAAGTTTGGACCATGAATTCACACCAATCAGTGAGAATCTCATCAATTAATAAAGTGGTGTCTCAACTTTGTTCCTTCATTCATGAAATGAAATCTACTAAACCATCAGATTCTCATACAACAATAAATTGCAGATTTCTCCTTTGCCCTGGGAACTGGGTCAATACTAAATGACTTTCTTAGGATAAGTTGAATGACATAAAAGGAAAAGCTGGAAGAAACAGAGGTTATGTCTAAAAATGCGCCTAATGTGTTGAGTAGTCAGTTCTCTAGTTAGGCAGCAACATCCTTAGACCCTCCTTCTCCTATCCCTTCCAAATCCCTTTTTTGTTCTTTCTTTCCCTTTTATTTCACATTCACTTCAAAATTCAAGAGCAGACTCTGGAGGAGGGGACGAGACTTATTTGCCCCTCTGTAACTACTTCTATCCTCTCGAGCAACGTAAGTTTGATTTAAAACGCTATCTTCCGGCTTAAATTCCAACTGCCACTGATACATTTGATGCTGCTGTATTGAAACATCCTATGTTTCATTCTTCTCTGTGCTTGAACTTAATAAGAGAGAAGGCTTGGGAATTCATATTATCTGCAGAGCATACTTCACAATCCAAGTAATCTACGATATAAATTATACGTCATGACACTTCCTTCTTTAATCATTTATAAAATACTTCTATAAATTTGAAAGAAAACACATATGTATATCCTCAAAACAATTATTTACATCAATATTTGATGAGAAATTCAATTAAATTACAGTTCAACAATGCCAATATAAAAAAACTCAACAGAATTTTGAATAAATTGTTGAGATTCAGTATTATCTCTGTGTTCATTTTCAATAATTCTTTCTCTCAGCTGTTTTTAGTTCAACAAATATCTAAAATGTATTTGTTGTTCTGTTCGAGTTATAATATTCTGATGTAATGTAAACAGTGACTTGACTTACATGTATTAAATTCATTTTGTGTTAACATGCAGTATGCTTACAGTTCTTTATACCATATTTTAACATGGTAGCAGAGCGTGGTTTTACGTAAGTGTAATTTCTTTTTGTAAACTAATAGGCCAGTACTGGAAAAGGTAGGCTAGGCTAACGAAGATGGAGTTTGCAAAAGTACAAATAGGACTTCTGAATGGTAAGGAGAACTGGGCAACATGGAAATTTAAAATAAGTATCTTGTTGAGGAGTCAGCCTGGTGTGATGGACATTGTGGAGGGAAATCTGCAAAAACCTACGCCAACGGCTGATGGAGCTTCAGCACAAGAGGTAACCAAGTATACCTTGGACTTGGAAAAGTTCATGAAGGCTGATAGTACAGCCATGATACTTATTACAAGCAATCTGTCAGATACAACACTTGAGAAAGTGATGCGTTTCTCAACAGCAAGAGATGTGTGGCTAGAGTTGCACAGGTTGTTTGACGGAGTATCTGAAGACAAGGCCTATGACATATGTCTAGAGTTTTTCAGCTTCAATAGGGATCCAAACCAAGATATTTCTAGTAATCTTTCAAAGCTTAAGAACTTGTGGAATGAGTTGAAGCTAGAAATATCAAAGGATAAAGACAACAAATTTGTTCTACCTGATTTGTTTTTGATCTGTAAAATTTTGGGAATGTTACCAGATGATTATTTTGCTTTTAAATCAAGCTGGTTATTAATGGCAAAATCTGATCGGACCGTTGATAACCTGACTACGCAACTGTGTGCGTATGAAAAAGCGTTGGAAAGGAATAATCAGAATAAAGAATGTCAAGAAGCTTTGTTTGTCAAATCAGACGGTAAGACTAAAAGTCAAGTGCAGGTAAAACCTAGCTCGACAGCAAAACAATTTAACAAGAAAATTTTTTGTCATTATTGTCACAAAGATGGGCACAAAGTAAAACAGTGCGCCAAGTGGAAAGCAGACGGTAGACCGCCAAAACCGTCAACTTCAGAAACTACTCCTGAAAATAGTAGGCCTAAAGCTAATTCAAATATGACACTCATGTCAATTGATGTAATGATGTCTGAAGACGACTATGACTGCTGGTATGTTGACAATGGTGCAACAAATCATGTAACATTTAGGCAAGATTTGTTTCAGACGTTTCAGCTGTTTGTTGCTAAGGAAACAGTAATGACCGCCAACGGAGATTCTATAAAAGCCTTAGGAAAAGGTTCTATTGAACTGGACGTCGAAGTGAACGGAAGTCGGGACAGGATAACACTAGAAGATGTGTGGTACGTACCTCATATAAGGAAAAACCTGTTTTCAGTACTCGCTTCACAAGATAAGCATTTACAGAGTGCGTTTGTATCCAAAACTGAAACTTGTCAACTGCAGGTAAATGAGAAAGTGGTGCTAGTCGGGTCTCGAAGCAGACGAGGTGGCTTATATAAGCTGAATGTACGAAATATAAAACCTGATAGGCCTATACAAGCTAATCTTTTAACGAACAGTGAAAACCTTCTTCAGATCTACCACGAGCGGATGGGGCATCAGAACAAGAAACATGTAAAAGCCATAGTTGAGAGAGAACTGGGATTAAAACTGACAATGAATAGGCCTAGTGAGTTGTGTGAAGGTTGCGTATATGGAAAGAGTCACAGGTTGAAGTTTGGCACAAGAGAACGAGCCAAAGCCCCTGGGGAGCGAATTCATACAGACGTGTGCGGACCGTTTCAAAATTCAATGTCAGGTTACAAATATTTTGTCTTGTTCAAGGATGACTATTCCAAATACCGTAGTGTATTTTTCTTGAAGGAAAAATCAGAGGTCGCAGAAAAACTTAAGTTATTTCTGGCATCAGCTAAGACAACTGGACACATTATCAAAGAAATTTTGAGCGATAATGGTGGCGAGTTTGATAACAGCATAGTCCGAAATATTCTACAAAAGGAAGGGATCAGACACACTCTAACGATGCCTTACACACCGGAGCAGAACGGTTGCAGTGAGAGAGAAAATAGGACCATCATAGAGACAGCAAGAGCCATGATGCACTCGCATGAATCACTTCCACAAGGCCTATGGGCGGAACTGATCAACTGTGCTGCTTACATACTCAACCGCACGGGTCCTTCTAGTGAAAATGAGAAATCCCCATATGAATTATGGATAGGCCGGAAACCAAGTATAAAGCACCTAAGGATAGTTGGAAGCACTTGTTATCCACATGTACCTAAACAAAGAAGAAAGAAAATGCAGAAGAAGGCACAGAAGGGAATCCTTGTAGGCTACGATGAATGTGGCTATCGGATCTGGATACAAGAAAATAACGTAATGGTAAGATCAAGGGATGTTGTTTTTAACGAAGAACCCTTATTGGTCCAACACAGAGAGATTCAAATCCCTTTGCCTAGTGAAAGGTGTCAAGAACATGAACTTCCAGAACCAAACGACGATGGAAATCAGGAAACAGCTCAAGAATCGGAGGAAAATGATGACGAGGAGGAAGAAATCAACGTACCTGAGAGTTCAAATGATTACAGTCTACGAAATAGATCTACAATCACCGCACCTAAGAGATTTGACGACTACGTTATGTCTGCAGTTATGAACATGCAAGAATTGAAAGAGCCTGAATCATTCAAAGAAGCCATGCAAAGTGACAACTCTTCCTACTGGAAACAAGCTATGGAAAGCGAGATGAAGTCACACTCAGAAAACCAAACATGGACTCTGGAGAAACTACCTGTTGGGAAGAAATGTATAACATGCAAGTGGCTATACAAAGTCAAAACTAACCCTGATGGATCGGTTGACAGACTCAAAGCGAGATTGGTAGTGAGAGGTTTCTCACAGAAAAAAGGAGTGGACTACAACCAGACTTTCAGCCCAGTAGCAAGACTGAGTACAATCAGATCACTTTTGAGTGTTGCAGCTGTCGAAAAGATGACGCTAACACAATTTGATGTTTCAACAGCCTTCCTCTACGGTCAAGTAGATGAAGTAATCTACATGACACAGCCAGACGGGTTCAATGATGGTACAGATCGTGTATGCAGGCTAAACAAGAGTCTCTACGGTTTGAAACAGGCGCCTCGCTGTTGGAGTAACAGATTTAACAGCTTTATGAATCGTCAAGGATTCAAGAATACTGATGCTGATCCGTGTCTATTCATAAAACGGGAAGATGAGAAGAAACTACTCGTGGCACTTTATGTAGACGATGGACTTATAGCGTCAAACAATTCAGCAATGCAGCAAGAATTTATGGACCGCTTGACGAAGGAATTCAAAATCACTTCTAAACCTGCATCTTACTATTTGGGATTGGAAATAAAAAAGAAACTGGACGGGAACATAAAAGTGTCTCAATCAGCGTACACGAGGAATGTACTGGAAAGGTTTAACATGATAGACTGTAAACCAGCTCCCACACCAATTGTGAAAGAAAATAAATCAGAGCAAGTAGGGAAAGTGAAAAGTTCAAAAGAAATGTTTTCTTACAGGGAAGCTGTGGGTGCACTCATGTACTTAATGACTGCAACCAGACCAGACATAGCATTTGCTGTTAGCAAAGCATCCCGCGTTCTTGATAACCCTACCGAAGATGACTTTGTAAAAGTAAAACGGATTCTAAGATACCTTAAAGGTACTGCTGACTATGGAATTGAGTACAAATCAAGAGAAAATTGCCATCTTCTAGAATGCTTTAGCGATGCTGACCATGCTGGAGATTCAACAACTGGCCACTCTACAACTGGTGTTGTGTGTAATTTTGGAGGAGGAGCAATCACCTGGATAAGTCAGAAGCAATCAAGCGTAGCGATTTCAAGCACTGAAGCTGAAATCGTTGCAGCAAGTGAAGCTTGTCGAGAAATCGTATGGCTTAAAAGACTTTTTGAAGAGATAACAGTGTTGAAAGGAGTACCAGTCCTTAAGATTGACAATGAAGCTACAACAAGGTTGGCTGAAAACCCTGAGAATCATAGAAGAACCAAGCACATCCAGACAAGGCATTTCTTCATACGGGAGCTTGTGGCAGAAGGACAAATCAAAGTCAAACATGTTCCAGCTGAGTTCCAATTGGCAGACTGCATGACCAAGCCTCTTCATAAACCAAGACTAGTGACATTGTGGCAAGCTATGGGACTTAAATAAGTAAACTTTAAATTCTTAAAAATGAGGGAAAGTGTTGAGATTCAGTATTATCTCTGTGTTCATTTTCAATAATTCTTTCTCTCAGCTGTTTTTAGTTCAACAAATATCTAAAATGTATTTGTTGTTCTGTTCGAGTTATAATATTCTGATGTAATGTAAACAGTGACTTGACTTACATGTATTAAATTCATTTTGTGTTAACATGCAGTATGCTTACAGTTCTTTATACCATATTTTAGAATAAATTACCCAATAAAATTATTATGCTACAACAATGCTAATTAGATACATTAGTTAATTACAAATACAATGGTCAATTACATATTACTATAACCTTAAGTAATCTTAATCGCTCATCACGATTCACATCTTATTAAATAAAAAAGTAAATATTACTTCTTTAAAGTTTGTGAGCTTGTTCCAATTCCATCAGAAATCCTCTCTTCTCCATATACGATTATTCCATTCTCTTCTTGGTCAGCACTAGTGGCGGAGCATTATAACCCAGCTACCTGGGACAACATTTTGTGGATATTGTAGGCACAAGGTTCTACTCAGTCCTCTTAATACTGACATGGTGTCCGCTCAATGGTTGATATCGGTGTGGGCACTACAAGAAAAGTCTGGAGTGTCCATGTTTGGTGGTAGTTATTGTCCGGATGTTGTGTAGGGGAGAGTACTGAGTATTAGTTCGTCAATTAACTGAAAACCAGACCAATACTACGTGATTCGGATTCCTCGTTAAGCTGCAGGTCCGTTAGTTGCTCTGGCTATTAATAAATGGCCCTCTCTGAGGAACAGTCGAACTCAGTAACCAGACTACACACGTCATCCACACCTATATAATCATTCATAGTCAAATAATATGTCAAAACTTAAAATATGTCAAAAGTTGTGTCTCATATATATAAGAATATATAAATAGGTATAGTATTTTTCTAATGTCTTCCTTTTCTAAAGACATTCTTAAAAATCTGACCACTCTCATTCGCTTTATAAATTGAAAACACTAGGTCTCTCTCTTTTATCTCTTTCTCACATTGTCTGTAATACTAGCTAGTTGAACTTATTTTATGTTTTTTTTAAATTTAACTGTCTATGTATTTTAGTTGTGGTTTTCTTTATTAAGTATGTAGGAAAGTACTTTAGGAATACCATTAATAGTATCAAGCAAGTAAGTTAGGTGTTCAGAAGAATTCTTGTCCTTGAAGATGAGAATGTGATTCACAAAATTGCAATTGGAATCTAAAGCAACTGATATTAGAACTGAAGACAGATTAAACAGGTACCGGTAATTAATCTTTTACAACATAATGTCTTCTTTAAATTACCCAGCCTGCATTCATGACTGTAAATTACATTTAAAATGAACTAAACTACGACACATCCATATTTATTATAAATATTAAGTGACTAATAAAGCTATACACAACCCATTTACAAATTAACTGATTAAAATTTACCTACATCTAAATAATTCAAAATTCTGAATGTGGCTAGGAATGAGACTTGTGTAAACTAACACAAAACATTAATACTTTAAAGTTAATGGCCAAAAACTAACTTTTTATTTTTATATATAATTCATTTGCAAAAATAAAATTTAATATAAATAGTATAATGTTTCATAATGTAATGGACTGGCTCTTTTTATTGATTTATTCAAGGTGTTTGAAACTGAAGAACACAATCATACAATATCTACCCTAAATAAAATAGGGGTGAGGGCTCCAATATGTCCGAGGAGTAGTCTGACATGGATAGAACACTTTCTTATAATTCAAAAAAATCTGAGATCATGAGTTGCTATGATGTACAACTATAGATACGTAGCTTAGAATACAAACTACTGAACACACTGAGTTGTGTAATTCCATTTAAAATTGTCATGGCAACAAGGAGACGGAATGCCACGAGCTGGCAGTGCCATAGCAAGCCCCACCCATTACATCTTAGCAGTAGTGACGGTTGGTTGGTTTGGTTAACACCAGCAATCAAGCTTAAAGCAATAAAATTAAATCATTATCTAGAATTCAAATTATCCCAGTAATTGGCAGTGGTGATACTCTATGCTGACACTAAAATTTTTAAGAACAATATAGGCTTCATTTCTAATAACTCTAAAAAATCTTCTAATATTTAGTGGATTTATTAAATATATCATTATTCAGTATGTTTCAACAAATATTTACACACAATATTCATGATAGTACTCAATTATTTAATTTATGTTTACCAATCTATCTATATTTTTGAAATATTTAAAATTTGTCCTGATATGTTAGTAATTATAATAAGAATATAATTTTAAAATATACAAACTATGGCAAATATAATGATAAATTCAGAAGTAGATTAATTGGTTACATAAATCTGAAATTACAATAAAGCTATGTTATGTAGTTCAGACTGGTCTACAGCTGTTGCCTCAATTGGAACCTGCTGACCTCGTCGTCATAATAAACTGTGATAATTACATCCCACATAGTAATAATATTTTTAAATGGTCCAAAGTGATGTAAAAACTTATTTTAATCAACCATTAGAACAAAGCAATGCTAAATTCAAGTTTTAATTACACGTTTGTGAAGTCGCGGCAAATGCCAAACATCCAGCCCTGCCATTTAGACGGCAGTCACTTTCGCTGTTTATTCGGTGTTTGCCAGTTATTAGGTTAAAAATAGCAATAACACAATGAATAATACTGTTGACAATAAACAGCAACTTAAAAAAAATGTGTAGCCTACTGATCATTACAGATTTTTGTCAACTAAAATGCTGAAGTTTTTTTTTTCAACTCTGCGGAAATTGAACACTTGAATGCTGAAGTTAGTCATGACCATGAAGTAAAGCAGCTCAGAGGTAGAATCTCCTATGCCGCTAAACTCCTACATGCGTTAAAAATAATACGCAGGTCGCTTACTATCCAGCTACATTTATGGACAGGTGAGATGGAATAAGAAACACACTATGGAAGAGGATAGACCCACCCACCCACGGTAGTAATAACTCCAGTAAAACACCCTATATAAACCACTCTTAGAGTCTATCATGAGATATTCAGTTGCAGTATGGGGAACAGCTGCAGACAGTTATATATGTACTACTACTACTAACCTTTAAAAAAGATGCTTGAAGGTCATGTATATACAGTTATTCTCTTAATAAGTTAATAACACATTACATAAACTAAAGTGCAAGTTGAATTTTTTTTTAAATTTTTATCCAAAATATGAGCAGGTTATTTCATTTGATAGAACAGCTCCATGGATAACAGGCATATTCTGGTTGTAAAGCTTGGGCATTATCTTAAACTTTCACTTCAAGATATTCAATGTTTAATTGCTGATGCTATGATATTGTTGTTTTCAATCTGCTGTTTTATTCTTCTATTCATAAAATCTCAAAACTAATATTATTTTATTTTTTTAAATCCAATAAGATAACCATTAAATATATTTAATTACTATATAGCTGCATATCTTGTGTTTTATATACTTAGGCGCCTGCTCGTAACTGCCAAATTAGTTTATTTTCAATCATTTTATAGAGTACAATGAATGTAGTTTATACATAAGTGCTTATATGTTTAATTTGCAACAAAGAAATACAAGAGACTAAGCAAATAATACAAATCAACATGGTAAACATACAAACAAGTGTGAACAGTTCTGTACACCAAATCCACACGAGTTTAAAGAAAATAACAACTTGGTGAATTAAAAATATCAAATAGAATTCTCAACCTAAGCAAGCGTGGCATGAAATATTTTAATCTTTGTGATTCAAATGGTTATCAGAAGATCATATAGTAAATGATTTGTGTTTGACTATATAAGCTTTGTAATATTCAACTGTTTAGGATTAAAAAAATATAAAATTAGATTCTGATTACTTAAGATCCTTCATGTACCAATACACACTTATTCAATTACTTGCCTTCATTTTACTGATTACTGGTCTTGCTGTTGACCATTGAGCACACGCTGACACCATCTAGCTTTATTTATAGAAGGATTTTGAAAGGATTCTTTAAAGTACCTTGTTTCCTTCAAATTTTCCCCTAGCCTTATTCAATGGATAAAATCATACCTCTCGAGTGATACACTTAACCCTTTGCAAGCTAATTTATATTCTTAACGTAACCATACATGAAACTAGGTTGGGTCACCAATATATAATTTTATGCTTAAAAATTAACTATTATATGCAAAATGAACTAGTATTTGGTCGAACTAATTTTTGTTTACATTTTTTTCCAAAAATAATACTTGCGTATATTCACGTCATTAGCTCTAAAGGAAATTATCTTGTACGTTTTTACCCATCATTAGCTTGTTCTAATCAGTTGTTAGGTAAGTTTGAAATAAAATACTCATTAGTTGTTAATTTAATTTTATTGTATAATCTAATGACTAAACATGATATTAAAAGTGTATTCAAGCATATTTCCCTTTAGTATGATACACCTCAAAGCAGATTTCTGGATGCAAGTGAGGCTTTTCCTGGCAGGTTTTGCAAAAGTAAACAGAACTAAACTACATAAATAAAATAAACTCATCGAATCCAAAAACCGAAGCAACTCGTGTCTAAGTAAACAAAATGTGCGTGCGGAATGCAGCAGACGAAGCACTGGACGTTGGGCTTGACTAACAACAACACAAGTTTTAGAGAGAGAGAAGGGTCGGAGAGGTTAGAGAAGGGATGTCAGCAATAGTATTGGGTGGAGGGTGTAGTATGAGTAATTGTATGTGACCTTGGGAGGCAGGATGGGGATCAAACTAACTACAATATGACGAGTATTCCTGGCAAACGCTTGTTGAGCTAAAAAAAGTGTGTCTATGTATACGCACACCACTAGCTCGGAGAAAGATGTTTGCGTATATAATTGGCATACGCTGGCGAAGGGTTAAAGTGCAGTTGGATTTGTTACCAGAATATTCAAAGAACTTATTTATTTTGACATAACATGTTTTGAGCTGATCAGATCTAACTGTGTGCCAATGATACTAAAAAATCTGTGCAGACCCCTGATATGAAAGACTATTTGGCTCTTCAAGCATGTATTGATTCAGCTATAAAGTTGACCAGGGATAACAAAATCTAAACGCAATGTTAGTTTCTTTTACCCATAAGAAACAACATTGTGTTTATAAGAATACAAAAACATAAGAAATAAAAAAGAAATTGTTTTTATAGAAAAATACCAACACTATTTCTTTCGTTAAGAGCTCCATGCTCGTTACAAGATTACTTTGCACCCTGAGGATTACAATCATTTCAAACAAGCTCGTGCCCAATGCATAAGGTTGGCTATACAGTGCCATTCTGATTATCTTTCTGAAGTTGATGCTAGTCTAATGTCAACTCCTAAGACTTTCTGGAATCATGTGAGACGTCTCGGTAAATCCTCTCCAATACCAAATAGTTTGCATCTGAATGGCCAATCTACAAATGATCCCCAGGCCATATGTGGTGTTTCTTGACGTTTTCTCCTCCATATTTACAACCCCTTTGCTACGGCCCCTTTTTATTTGACAAACGTAAACATCACTTATATTACTAAATCTGCCATTGAGGTGGAAAAGTGTAATAGAATGTAATTTCTTTTCACCATCAAAAGAAAGCATAGTGTGCAAGATCTTGATGTTTTTAAAGACTTTAAGTTCACCTTCTCTGAACATCTTAGATTTGTTGTTATTCAAACCTTTACAGGTCTTAGGTTAACTTTGAGTATGCCATCGTTATTTGGAATCGTATAATACAGTAGCAGTTGAGATTGTCCAGAGGAAATTCAACCCAACGCTAACATTATCTGGAGCTACGTTAATGACTTATTTATTTATTTTTTTAACTAAACTTCACTTGCCAGTTCACATTGGCTTGCAAGCCTGTGCGTGAACTTTATTCAACGAGTGAAGTACCGACCGTTGGCTCAGTGGGGATTTGAATTTTGGACTTGCTCTCCGCAGTCCGAATCCCCTTGTACCACTGTGAGATACAATCCCATACAAAACCCCTTAGCCACCATGCCGGCAATGTCCAGTGAACTTACGTACTCTTATTGGCCTCATGTTTCTAAGACACTTATTAAAACATATTTATTCTGAATAAGTAGAATGACATCTTTTAGTGCACCTATATGTTACATGTATGGGCGAGTCACTATATTTGTATGGTTAGGGACAACAGTGTGTCTCTATAAGTTTAACTACACGTGCAGTGGTATTGACCCACCCATACCATATGTGTATAAGGGTATAGACCCACCTGTCCAACCATACATGTACAATGGTATTATCCAATACCCACAGAATATTTATGGACGGGTGGGATGGAATAAGAACCATACTTTTATAAATACTTAACTAGATAAACCCCACACCTGACCCCTCCTATAGAAGAAAATAGACCTATCCACCCATACAAGCACAGTTGATCCAGCTGCCAACATGTACAACTTAACTGATAGGAGAAATTAATTAATCACAATTTCTTAAAATAATCTTCAAATGGACAGCAAGTTATTATTGAAAAGTCTTGCTTTAAAAATTTTCTAAAGCTGTGTAAGTATAGATAAACAATTTAGTTATTTATATTTTTAAGTTTTGTATTACTATTATGGTGACTAAATGAAATAAATATTATATAATTACTGAACTGATTAAATAATGATACAATTTTGAGGTTGTTAAAATATGTATAATTTGTGCTATTATTTAAGTGAAGAATCATATTTTCTAATGATATTTTTCTTATGAGTCTTTGAATTACTTGCTATACAAAGACTGCGATACCACACACGAAATGAGATTTAATACTTTTACTTTTTCTGTTGCAAGACAATTTACTTGGAATAATTAATTTCTGTCACAAATGAAAATGTGTTCAAATATCACAATCACTTTAATTACGGAGGTCACTGCACAATTTACTCCTTTAGGATATTCCAGGATGAGAATAAGTGTTAAGATATTTGGCAGTTACAATATTTACACTAAATTACGATATAAACAATAGTGTACTCATGCATATTTTGGCTCGGTGTTGAGTGACAACGATTTTAGAGAGCAGAATTGCCACTCAGCTCTCGCCCGTTGCGACTTGTGGTGGAAAGAAAGTGTAATGGAGCCATGACGAACCTGCATTACAACTGATACAGCAGTACTTTCAAGCATCTTACATCCAGTATTTATTGTATACCATGATACAACACAAATAAAATAGTATATTAATACAAAAATAACAAAGGTTTGTTGTAAGTAAACCCCTAATCAACAACCTTAACACAAGAGAACAACATTTGAAAGCCAATATATTATTTATTTTTAAAATTTGTATTACTACTTGAAAATAATTTATTTATTTTAGTTTGATTTACAAACTATTGTGATTTAATTTGAACATATAAAAACAGTTTAATATTTTAAGAGAAAACTGTAGTTAAGTGTGATGTTTAGCGAAACATCATTAAGTTATTTTCATTTGTTTGAAAATTTCCTCATATAAGTTCTTCTCAGTAAAAAAACTGACACAATAAATAAATATTCTAATTTTATTCTTAATTAAAAAGTGATATTAGAAGCTTTACTAGCTTCCTGTTAAGTTTCAAGATGTATACAAATCATATATATTTCACTACATGAAATGATGAACCAAGACAGTGGCTTTTCACAAAGTAAATGTAGTGTTTACAGCAACCCTGTGAGAAGCAATAGTTCTTGCTTTGGAGATTCCTAGCTGACTTAACATATTACACAAAGCCAATCACAAGAGCAAACCCTTGTTTGTAATGTTATGCCAAGGTTGTTCAGAAAGTAACAGACGTTCAGGGCTATGCGGCAGTGCCCGAGGCTAGAATTGCCTCCCTTCTATTATGCTCATTGATACTAACAAAAATATGCTCTGCAGTAGACAATCTCACCTTGTGTGAGATATGCTCATTGATTGCTAAACATCGTCAACTTTTAAGTGTTGGAAATTAATTAATTTATGAGTGAAAGCGGAGCGAGCAGGGATTTTTCAAAACAGCTAGCTTAAACTTAAAGATGAGAATTTTAACTAACTGTTAGCTCACAATTGCGACTGATAACTGTTGATGTATATCAACAAAAATTGTAATTTCACTTTACAGCTACGTACCTTTAGAACATTTCTGGCTAATTAAACGAAGCTAGTGCATAAAAATGTTTTGGAGCTCCTTGGTTATAATAAATTTTGTGCCAAGCAGGCTTAAGAAAATTTTTATATAAGACCACAAATACAGAAAATAGCTATATTACTGACCTTTTGGTGCAGCCAGACATATACCAGGCGATTGTGACACAGATATCAGGGCAGAGTAATGACGACCGGGCTTGCAACACGATATTGACTCCAAACGGGACACCAGCATAAATCAGTAGTTAAAAACTTGGAGAAAATTTTTAAAGACGTAATTGAATATATTGCTTCACTGTGATAAATTCCTAAACTTGATGGCAATTATGTAGAAAATCGTTTTAATTTAAAAATGTATCCTTAAATTATTTAAAAGTTAAATATTGCACTTTTCACATTTTATTTTTCTACATTGAAAAGACTGTTACTTTCTGAAACGCTCTATTATTCATTTAGAAAGCACTTACTGTTTTGATAATAAAAATATTATACAACCATCGCTGTCATTCTTTGATAATTTCAATAATTTATATTCATGAAGAATAATAACCAAATACGATAGTATGTCAAATTTAAGAATTTTGTTTCAACACATCCTGTAGACAGATTCTTCAGTTATTTAACTAAAAATAAATGTTCACTACACTTATCAATAATACTCTTCGAATTGTATTTAACACAAATTCCTGATGAACTTTTAAACAGTATAAATAAACAGAGGGTTTTCACACAAATAGAACTTGCATAGTTTCAAATTGTTTATTGTTCTCTTTTTACACCACGTTTCAAAATTCCTATTAGTCATGTAAAACACCAAAATACAGTCCTTTTAAAAAGTTTGTCAAACGAAAAACTAAAGAATCACAAAGAATTGTACAGGGCTTGTTAAAGTATGTAAAAACACTTAAATATTATTTTTGATTGTTATCCTTATTGGTCAGTAGTGGTTGCAATCTTTCAAATAATCCTCTTGAAATAACAGAAATGTTTTTCCTCATATGCTGCATTAGAGTACACTTTATCTGTAAAATAACAAACATGCAATTTAAGCATACTTATTTTTGAACATTTTTTACAAGAATAAACAATAATTTCTCTAATCTCGTAAAGTAATTTGACAGAATAGTTAAGAATCTGAGTTTGTTTGATTGGTACTACTATATAACAAGCCAGACCGTAACCCAAAGTAAAATTAAGAAATCTACTCCAATATCCTGTACAAATAACTGTAATGCATTTGGTTTGATCTCTAAAAAAACAATAACTACTTCTTTGGAAAAACTAACTTACTGTTTCAAGGGTTTTTTTTTTTTAACGATCCAGTAAAGGATATCTTTCCCCCATCCTAAGCGTCTGAAAGAAATGGTTGTCCGGTTATAAATTTCAAATACAAAGTCAGGTAATTAAAAAAGGGAAAAGATCACACTACAAAATCCTAAATTCACCAACTATTACAATACCCACTATTCCTCACTACTCCACCCATACATAATCTCGGTGTTAACCTGCTCACCCACTCTTACACGTGCGGTGGTATTGACCTTCCCACCCAATCACACACAAACAGTGGTATTTATCCATTGTATAAGGTTTGACATGTCTTCGATACAGAATATATTGCTTCTGAAAACTGCTCACCATCTCATTAACAATTAGAAGACGTTTCTATTAAACAAAATCTCTAACTCTGTCTCTAAAGAACAGAAGATTTTGTTTCTAAAGGAACATCTATAGAATTAGATAATCTTAAGAACTCTACTCTGAGCAGCTGCTACATGGGTGCAACTACAGAGTTAAAACTAAAACATTTGACTTACTGATCATCAATAATCGTTAATAAACATTAATCTATTAATGATACACAACTAAAGACAAATTTTACTGTTATTTTTATAAATTTTAATTTGTTGCTCTTACTCGTTTCCAATAACCTAGCAGCAGAATTTATATACCAATCCTGAATAGACAAGGGAAGAGCAAGCAGGTTTTTATCAGGTAACAGAGCAAAGGAATGGAGATGACAAGAAGAGATGAACAAGAGGGCGAGAGAAAAGGAACAAGGTGAGAAAACGACAGATTGATATTTTACATCTACTCCTGAGTTTCTAATAACTGAGTTTTGGTAACTTGAGTTTTACTGGATTATAATAGCTTAAGCAATATCATGATAGTCATGTTAAGTTTGAGGAGAATGTCTGGAAAGTAAGAACCAGCTTGTTCCAACACTACCTCATACATTTTATTTTAGATGTCCTCAAGTTTTCTTAGTATATTAGCTCTGAACTTACTTCAACAGCTAAGGCTTGGATTTAAGGACATGATGCTTACATCTATGGGTTCTCTGTTACAATCCAACCTGCCACATCTGGCCGGACCACAGAATCAATTTTATTTTCTTGCATAAACAAAAGTTATAAGTATTTGTTCCGAGTTGTGCAGGTCAGTGTAACGGCTGAAATAGATGAATGTCACACTTAGTTCTATTTCTAGCGGGGTGTTTGACCTTGTGTTGGCCATCTCGACTGGACTCTCTCTTTCTCTCTCTGTTGTTGTTATTCTGTGAGTAAAAACCACTTGTTCAATGTTTCTTTTTTCTAATTTAAATTCAATTTTAGTTAGTTTTACTGCAATGAAACTTAGTCTATGTTATATAACATAGTCTGAGTACAGTTTTAAATGTTTTCAGTAATGGGCGTCTTATACTAAGTTTATAAAAGTTTTCTTTTTCATTGATTAATTTTTCTCTATGAGATTATTTTTCTGTACTCAGAAATACAGTTTTAAACCTCCATAATATTGGCATTTTTAGCTATGTACATTGCATTTCAGTCCTAATATTATATGCCTAATACAATATAAACGTACATAAAACAAACATTAGCTATTTCAGGCCTTTTACAGCTACAATATTTTGAAATGGCCTAGTGACATTCGGATTTTTCCGTATCCAGATCAGTCGGTCTCCACATTGATCTGAAGTGCCAGGTTGTACTGTATTTTAGTAAGAAACTCATACATTCTGGAATGCTGTAATATAATTTTACACCACATAAATTAGTTTATTTTTGAAATCTAATTTATAATTTTAGATGGCTAACATGTTTCTATCTATTACCTACTTTTAATATTATCAAAACTTTGTTTAATTGTTATTTAATATATCCAATCCATAGTTTGGGGAAAATCCTTTACGACAATTTTCATTTGTATAAAACTGAACATGTTTTTAGATGAACTAGAATTTTATTTCAGTTTTGTAACTGTCCTTTCATAGGGCATAACACCTTAAGAAATGGCAACACTTTAGAAAATGTATAATTTTAATTGTTTTATATGAAATTAACATGGTCAAATAAGGAAAAGTAATGTTCTAAATCCATTGTTATGCTATCGGTATTATCCTGATTGGTTGTATTTAACAACAGATGGTAAAATAGCTACCTCTTTTTTGTTCTGCCACCAATCTTGCATTATTATAGCACTACAGTACCAATTTCGAAGGATGTCCTTCATCTTCGGGTGCACTTTCTTGGGCTTCACTTAACAAACTCTGAGTGAAGCCCAAGATGAGGGACATCCTTCGAAACTGGTAGTGCTATAATAACGCAAGATTGGTGGCGGAACAAAAAAGAGGGAACTATTTTACCATCTATTGTTTGTTCTAAAATAATTCCCAAACATTTAGTGTGTCTTATATGATTTAGTTTTATACTGCCAACTTCTATATAGGCTTAGTTTAATTTCATTTATTTCTTTTACGTCATTAAATTTTTGCTACATCTCGGAAAAGACAATTTTTAAAATTAAAAAAGCTATCTAATTTATAATTAGATTGTTTTAATTTTAAAATTTGTCTTTACCGAGATGTAGCAAAGTAAAAAGCTATCTAATTATAAATTAGATAGCTTTTTTAATTTTAAAAATTGTCTTTTCCGAGATGTAGCAAAAATTTAATGACGTAAAAGAAATAAATGAAATTAAACTAAGCCTATATAGAAGTTAGTAGTATAAAACTAAATCATATAAGACACACTAAATGTTTGGGAATTATTTTAGAACAAACAATAGATGGTAAATAGTTACCTCTTTTTTGTTCCGCCACCAATCTTGCGTTATTATAGCACTACCAGTTTCGAAGGATATCCCTCATCTTGGGCTTCACTCAGAGTTTGTTAAGTGAAGCCCAAGAAAGTGCACCTGAAGATGAAGGACATTCTTCGAAATTGGTACTGTAGTGCTATAATAATGCAAGATTGGTGGCAGAACAAAAAGAGGTAGCTATTTTACCATCTGTTGTTAAATACAACAGGATAAATGGTCCATGATTGAGTTTCTGGCAATTTTTTTACAGTCCAATTCATGTATTCTACATAAACACGAATCACTATTTTAGGATTTTAAACTGGCATTGCACACATCCTATGTGGCCAAGTTTCGGGGTTTCTGGCTCGTACGGAATACATTTGTCACCATTCAACAATGATATGAAAACTCTGCCTCAATCGGCAAGTGTGAGCCTCCTCAATCTGCCAATATGTTTCAGCTTTTAATTCAGTATGGTTTGTGTAACACATTGTTATTGCCCATTAATCATATGAGTAGTTTTCCTCATAGCTCGTTTGATTTTACTTCATTAACGTTTTTAAAACAAAAATTTCTTAAATTTTACTAAGAACTAACTTGAAAATATATGAACCCATCTATCAAAATGTTTGCAGAACTTCTAATCCAATCTGAAAATTGATAATTTTAGTCTGATGAAAAGATATATTTTCAGAAATTGTATTTTTTCTTTATGTAGGCCTAGCAATTTAATTAGTTGCAAAACAGTTTTTTATGTAGGGTTAATGAATATTCAAACATTCACTATTATTGATATTATTTATTACATTATGGAACTATATTTTCAATGGCAGTTTATCATATAAATATATATATATTTTTTTTTTTTACTTCACCTGCCAGTTCACATGGGCCTGCAAGCCTTTGTTTAACAACTGCAGTACCAGCCGATGGCCAAGCAAGGATTAGCCTTGGCACTCCGCAGTTTGAATCCTTAGCCAACAGGGCGGCTTTACATATGTAAAAAATTAAGTGATATAAAGAGTAATAAAAAGTCAGGACTGTGAATGGTTTCATGATTTACAGCTTAGCATCCAACATATAAAAAAAGGGAATATCAATTTGAAACCAATATTTCAGCCATATACATGCAGTTAAATCTATTCATTATAAAACAAAATTATTTACTATGCTTACCTGCAAACGAATCATCAAGAAGAAATCTTCCATTTATTATTTGTCATTTTGTTAGTTTCCAACTAAGCATTTCCTTTCTTCCAATAAAAGATAGAATGATTTAAATAAAAATTTTTTTGTATATTTTTCAACTTTACAGAATGTGATTTTTACTATGATTTTTAATCTTTCTTAGTCCAACTTCCAATCTTCTTTATGCAACCATTCTTCACTTACGATATATATTATATTTCCACACTGATTTTTCTTATGTGACTTGATATATACTTCATTTAACAGAGGTAGTTATTCATATCGATTTGTTTTTTAACAATGTACAGTATTTATTACTTGAGTTTAAATTTATCAAAACAAACAATGCTTATAATTTAGTTAGACCAGTTACAAAACTAATTCAATACCAACCAGTTACAACTAATGTAATTATATTTGTATGTTATAAAACTAGTTGACTTTTACTTAGTAAACATTTCAAGTGAGCATCGCCAAACATTTTATCAGTTAATTTAACTTATAATATATAAAAAATTAAAAATTAATTTATGTGTTTTAAAAAGAGTTTTAAAATTATAATCTTAAAAAATATTTAATTACAAATATACAAAGAAATATTATTTGTTTTACCATCAAAACTAAAGACCCTAATTTCAACAAACTGTTGTTTAATCATTTAGAACTGTTTTAATACATACATTGGAAGATAATTTTTCAATTAAATAATTTAAATAAGTAACAAAGTATTGATCAGATAAGTTGGGTTAATTTAATTTTCAGTAATATTAGGAAAACAATGCATTAGGGAAATGTGAATAAACAAATATAAATCATTTGAGAACAAATATTCCAAGTTAAGTTCAAAAGGCCTATTAAAGTCAAGGCTTTTATAGAAGAGGTTGCCATCTGTAGACCACTGGTAGCATTTTACGTCATAGGCCCACCTCAGCTGTGATTTTTCTACCTTCACTGCTTAATAAAAAACAAAACTAACCGCAACAAAGACAAACATCTGATATTTGTTTTCTTGATAACACTACAGTCAGTTTTGTTTAATTGTGATTGTGTTTTTGTAAAAACATTAAATTTATTTATTTGATATAAGTGACTGATTTTAATATTAATATTATTTGGTAGTTCCTAAGTACCATAATGTAAATATAATGAAAAAAGATAGTTACCACTTTAAATGAAAATTAAAATACTAGAAATTTAATTAATTATAAAATATATTGAAAAATTACAGTAATGCATTTTTGTATGTATTAATTTTTCAGTAAGCTCTGTTGGAGGTTGGCCTATAACGTCACACCTCTGCCTATATGAGAGTGAGGTAACCTCTTGTATATTGTAGGAACCTTGTATAAAAGTAAGGCATTTGCCAACGTAACAAAACTGTGCCTTAACCATGAACCAAGACAGACGTCATCAATACAGGCCAGGTAACTTGCTTACCAGTTTTGAGTGGCGATATACTGAGGACATGATATCCAACACAACAATAACTCGCCTTCAACCAAGACAGACGTCATCAATACAGGCCGGATAACTTGCTTACCAGGTTTGTGTGGCGATACTGAGGACGTGATATCCAACACAACAATAACTCGCCTTCAACCCAGACAGACGTCATCAATACAGGCCAGATGACTTGCTTACCAGGTTTATGTGGCGATATACTGAGGACGTGATATCCAACACAACAATAACTCGCCTTCAACCAACACAGACGTCATCAATACAGGCCGGATAACTTGCTTAACAGATTTGTGTGGCGATTCACTGAAGACGTGATATCCAACACAACAATAACTCACCTTCAACCAAGACAGACGTCATCAATACAGGCCGGATAACTTGCTTACCAGGTTTGTGTGGCGATATACTGAGGACGTGATATCCAACACAACAATAACTCGCCTTCAACCTAGACGTCATCAAAACAGGCCAGATAACTTGCTTACCAAGTTTGTGTGGCGATATACTGAGGACGTGATATCCAACACAACAATAACTCGCCTTTAACCCAGACAAACGCCATCAATACAGGCCAGATGACTTGCTTACCAGGTTTGTGTGGCGATATACTGAGGACGTGATATCCAACACAACAATAACTCGCCTTCAACCCAGACAGACGTCATCAATACAGGCCAGATGACTTGCTTACCAGGTTTGTGTGGCGATATACTGAGGACGCGATATCCAACACAACAATAACTCGCCTTCAACCTAGACGTCATCAAAACAGGCCAGATAACTTGCTTACCAAGTTTGTGTGGCGATATACTGAGGACGTGATATCCAACACAACAATAACTCGCCTTTAACCCAGACAAACGTCATCAATACAGGCCAGATGACTTGCTTACCAGGTTTGTGTGGCGATTCACTGAGGACGTGATATCCAACACAACAATAACTCGCCTTCAACCAAGATAGACGTCATCAATACAGGCCAGATAACTTGCTTACCAGGTTTGTGTGGAGATTCACTGAGGACGTGATATCCAACACAACAATAACTCGCCTTCAACCCAGACAGAGGTGGTTATAAGAGTATAGATCAATTATTTACCGAATGCTTGTGTGGCATTAGATTGAGGCCGACAGGTAAACAAAGTAAATAAAGCCTGTTTTAAAGAAAGTTGTAAAAGATAAAACTGCTAATTACAAGAGGGAGCAGATGACAGAGGAATGTAATTATAACTATCTAAATCCTACAATGAGTTACATGGATACAATTTACCAGGGACTATCAACTGGTCGTGTTGGTAGTGAGTTGGGTGCAAAGAATTCGGAACCATTAGGACTTTGCTGATGTCAGTTGCTCCTACGATAAAAGAGACCTTTGGTTTATATATAATCCTCCTCTTTTTGTTCATCAATGGGAACTTCTTTAATTTCTCTTGTTTTTATTTTTCTCTGTATCTATACGCCAGTGGCATTTTTTTGCTCAGTTGCTACAGTCCTAAGTCCGATCGTCATACAGTGTAGTGATGATGAACTCGTTATGGACACTTTTATCCTTCTATATGACACCGTGAAGAGAACGCCAGAACCAACTTGTGAAATTGTAGTAGAAACGTTGCCTGTTTCATTTAAGAAACATACATTCTTCTCATAAAACATTAACTGTCATTCAGTAGAATGCACAATTCGCCACAAATTTCAAATTTCAAGATAAAAATTATTGATTGGCAAACATTTTTGACCAAACATCGTCTAGAGGGGGTGGAGTGGCAGATTTTATAAAGTAAAATATAAAATTCCAATATTTTGAAATCATTTGTGGCTACAAAACAGATTTTGAGGTTGAGGGCGCAGACATTTATTCAAAAATATTTGGTCGAATAAGTGTAATTGGTGTCTACAGATCCACACGGGGACGATGTGTTACTTTTCTTGAAAAAATTGAAGATCTTCTCCAATCTTAATTCACACTCAAAGAAATTCATTATAATAGGTGACTTTAACATCCATATTTTAGACCACATTAAAGTCGTTTGTGTATACACAAACACAAATATAAATGCAAAATATCACTGACCACATACTGAAAGATCTCCAAAATTATATGTTAATCTGATTGAATTGAAATTTAGATAGAATGAATGGAGTTTTGTATCATAGAGATGTACGATAACAGGATTTTTCCAAATTCCACTATGAAAAGATAGAAACCAACCTTTTTTTCTACCAAGACTAACCTTGGCAATAGTTAAACTTGAAAAACCAAACAAAACGCTGATAAACAAAAACAACTTTAGAGTTTTGTCCTGTTATATTGAGTGATATATAAGTACAGTTGATTAACTATAGTTAAATTAGTCCCAAGTCACAGAGGAGACTGAGGCAGAAGTCAGAACTATCATAAACGCAGTAAGTGGCATACAGAGGCCGAGGTGACACAAGCATAGCGAGCGATATGGTTGGCACCAAAACATCAATAGGCATCTCCTAGTGGTAAACGAAACAAAAATTTCATCAATATATCACTTAAATTCAATATTTTTCGTTAATTTTTTTCTAAACCTCTTCACGTTTGGGTAGGACTTTTGAATATGTCAAAGGTGAGAAGACATAACACTAGAAGGGTTGATCTTTTGATAATCGTATCAATTGGTCCATATGTTACTAACTTTCTAGACCATAACAAACATTTGTTTGATCACACTTACAACAATAGATTTGCGAAATAATTAAATACAACTTTCCAATGTCCATTAATTTATAATCTACTTCATTTACTCACAGAGTGAAAATAAATACATAATCCTGTATAAGTCAACTTTACAAACTAAAATGGTTTTTAACAATTCAATGGCTCGATAAACATTATAAACTGAAATAAATTATCAAACATTTCTGATAGCTAACTGGATAATCTAACAACATATACTGCACTCACTATACAATTATGTTGTTTTAGATGGAGATGGAAATTTATAATGTTGATATCTATATGGACTATTACATAACTATTTTCTGTTAAAATGTATAAAGTAACAATTGATACCCACATACATATTTAAGGTCCAATAGTTAAAATGCCAGTGGAATTAACATGCTTTGTTGTTAACATATTATCGTAGTTGAATGCACCACTGTTAAATGTCATAAATCTAGTTAATTCTTGACATTTTAGAATTGTATAACTGGAACCATATACTAACTGCTTACTCAATATATTGATATTTGCATAAAAGGTGTTATATATTTCTCTCTTACAATATATGATGAAACAATCTAGCAGGGGACAAACAGGAAAGTATGCAGTTTATACTTCCAAGTGGTACAAATGATAGCAATAGTGAACTATATTTAATAAGCTAAAAAATACATTGTTCGAAACTTTACCAGAAACAAAACGCTGTACAAGCTTCTCTCTGTATATATCCTAATAAAACTAGAAATTTATATAAGACAAAGTCAAGAAATTATTAGTAGGCCTATTAAAAACCGTAAACATATGGTTCTCACTGATTTTCAGTTATAGTCTCATCCGTAAATGTAGTGGTTCCGTTCCAGGTTTCTGACACAACATTTTTAAATTATGTTAGTTTTTATTGGAATGGGTTAGTATCAGTATTAGATAAAGCGTGGGCACAACAGGAGTTTTAGATCTGTTTTAGTTTTAGATTGTGTTGGTTATTTAACTCTGAGCATTGAAAATCTTGAACAAATTAACAACCCTTTATCTACTATGACTAAAAATGTTATTGTCATACTATTAAGAAGATTGATATTAATTTATATACTGATATATGTTGACGATTGGCGTCTTGAGAGTAAATATAGATGAATGAGAGAGATAATATCTAAAAGCATTCATGATAACTTTCAGTGCCGCTTCATTGAACAACTTATACTATAGAAACAATAATTAGTATGAAAATTGCCAGATTCTCCAATATTTTCTGATAATGGAACATGTGTCTAATCCACTGACATTTTAAATTAGCAAACATAACAAATACTATAAATATAAAATTACTGAATATTTGCTTCTGCGTTTAAAAATGCCTAATGTTTATTATACTTCCATTAAATACCAAATATATTCATGTCAGTGCTAATCAAATTCTACATAAATTATTATTTTCATACACACAGTGACTAAGTTTAAATTATTGAGATTTTATTGCACAGTTACTCTAAAAGCAAAGAAATCAAAAAGTGCGACTGATTTACAAGCACTTTTTACACATCTACATCACTGGTCTAGTCATTCAATAAGGGTGTATACATTTGCATTGTTAATTTAAAGGAACTAGAGGTTTATGACCCTGAAGTCTGATATACATGCTGGACAAAAAAACAAATAAGTTATTAGTCAAGTTTAATGTTGTTCCTCACTTTACTAAAGTGCTGTAAATTTAACAAAAATACGTAAAATAGAATTGAGTTGAATGAATTAGGTTCTATGGTATTGACATACGTACGGTGGATGAGCCAATAGTAATAAATAACTCATTCGATGAGAGGTGGTTAGTCCATAAGTGGACGCTCGACTAGACATGTGCCCACCTACTCATCAATAAAAATACTTTTACAGTGATATTGTCCAAGCGTAAAGGTTATTAAGTAATCTATCATTATTCATGAATCTTTATACTAAAATAACAATTTAAGTTACACAACAATCTACAAATATTTTTTTTCAAAGGGATACTTTTAAAAAATGAGTCATTTCTTGAAAAATGAATCATAGCAAAATAATTATTTGAATTAAGTGAAAAGAAATGCAGATGCGCATAATTAGACACATAAGATTATTATTAATTTTAAAACAAAATAAAATGAAAGATCAGTTAAATAAAAAGCACTTTAAGTAATAGTAGTTATAACAATGTCCTCTCTACATTACCTTCAATGTTGTTACGTATAATTCGAAATACAGGTTTTCAAACTATTTAAAGTTTCAACGCCTAATTGAAAGTTGTTGCTGGTGCAAATGGTCTTTCATAGGAATATAATAAAACACCTCAAAACAATTACAATATAGGAGAAGTGATCGCTTAGCTTAATGCATGTATATCAGACTTAAAACACTATTGGTACAAGTTCTACATTTAAACCTAAAACATTTCTTTGCTTTAATACTGATATAATGATTTGGTTTCGAAACAAGATTTTTTTATCCATTTATAAATGGCACTATTTTAAAAACATAATTATACAATTTAAGGTTACAAAATCAATACCGGAAGCATTTATCTGTAGAGATTTTAAATAACTTTACGTGGCTACAGGCCAAAATCGTGATAACTGTATTGGTTTGCATAAAATGTTATATAGTCATAAATATTGTTCCTAAATTATGTGAAATAACATTGGTTCGTAATAATATCTCTTTAATATTTCTTTCTTAAGTAAGACTCTTTTAAGACAAATTGTGATATCACAAAACTCATTTTCCAAAATATATAAAATATACTACTATGTAATTAACCTGTCTTATTACCACAGTAAAATATAAAATTTTAAAATAAATGTGGTACTCCACTATTAAGACGTAGTTTAATACTGTTATTAATGATACAGATAATTAATAACAGTAAAAAGATGCAGTACAAATGCTTGCAAATGCTCTTGTCAATTGCTCTCTTTAAACATTCCTACTGAGTTGATAATTACGTTAATGACTAGATCTTTATAAAATTACATTTAGGTAGTAGATTTCTGTTAAGAATCCTCACTTATCCAACATAAGTCATTAGAAATTGCATTTCCTCAAACACCATTAGGAACTACTTGAATGTATGTATGTTTGCAACCAAGATAGAAATTTTTATCATAGTTCCGCTTTCAAAGTTCATAACAATCTGGAATATATTAACATATGTTTAATGTAAATTTTGATGAAATAGGAGCATGGATGCACACACAACACAGGCCCAATTGTAGAAATCACACAGGCTTCGTTATCACATAAAGCTTTAATTCTGATAAGTAATTCCGAGTATTATATAGTTATTCAGTAATTATCTTAATACTAAAAAGTAACTAATAGGCTATCCATGGACGTTTATGTATACAATTGAACATAATATAAACTGGTTTAATAGAATACCTCTTTTATTCAATGTCTAGCAAAATGAATTAAAAAGAAGTTAAAATTTGGCTTAGTTTAGTTGTAGGCTATAAAATTGTTTACCTTCTTATTATTTTAAATGTTATTCTTTCCAATGTCTCATTTATGACGGATAAGCGAGGTTCTACTTTGTATCAATGATTCATTTCCGTCAGGCAGCTTGAAGTGTGATTAGCAAATAGGATCACTCTTACCTCCTCCTCTCTTTATTATGTACACATTTGAACAGTTTGTATGTTGATTTATAGCTAGCAATCAATTTCATAAAAGTTCAATTAAATTTATACCTTGCGTTGAATTGTTTAAAGAATTATGTATCAGCAATTGAACTTACACATAAACTATAACTTGACATAGTTTAGATCAATTTCTCCATTTTCACAAGAATGGCAAATGGCCAAAATAACTATAATCCACCAGCGCTGACTAAGTTTTCTTTAGCTAAGACCTACTTCTAAACCTGCAATGAACATTTTCCAAAAGCCAAGTATAAAAGTAATTTGTTTAAATGATTAATCAGATTGTAGCCTACATGAGCTCAGCACTTCAAACTACTTGACTCAACTTGAACATTGAAGTTGTATAATTTGAGCTAAAATACATAATTGTTAACTTAACAGCCCATATGTACAATTTTTTTAACATAACAATAAATTATTTTTAATGGTATGAATGGATGCATTATGGAACAAAACTAAATTATTCAATCAAAATAAATTATTTAAAGCAATGAGTCAATCTATCAGTGTTGCAAGCTCTATTTCAGTTACAATATTTGTAGTTCTGACAAATATTTAATTTTTACTTTTATAACATAGTGAATTTCTGATAAAGATGACTGATAAGAATCTGACATGATCTTTTTCGCTCCACAGAACTGTGCTAGACCAATATCTGTTATACTAAGCATGTTCATTGAGTCTGTTAGATCATTTTCACTACTCTCTTGGTCTTTCCACCTGTCCTCTATACAAGTTACACAACCATCCAAGTCCTCTAATGTCGATACGGTTATTGATATTAGATTTCTAACTGTGTCCAAACAAACTGTATCTTTGTCATTGCCTCCTTTTTTGACTTGATGAACTGCTGCTGTATCTTTCTTCTTTTTGCTTTTCTTCATTTGGTGATTAATATGTGGCTTAACAATATCGAAACATGCTCCACAAAACAAGCAAGCAATAGATCCCATTTCAACAAGAAGGGTTAATATATTAAGAATTCTACAACGGAGTCCTAACTGCGAAAGATCACTACTTTTGCATTCAGTTCTTAACAAAGATATAGATTCAATTAACTTGATAATTGGGTTTTGGTCAGAGATATTTTTTATTTTATTGAGATCTTTACTGCTGAGTGTTAGCAAAATGCAAGTTAGGGTTTCCACTAAGCTTATGTAAGGAAGTTCTAGTAAATAAAACAATCTTGACTCTACTGGAGCATTTATCACATTTTTTGGCAACCTTTTCAGGTTTTTCTGCACAATTGAACTTAACAAATTTGCCAATTGAAGGGAAAGAGCTTCAAGAGTTTTGAAATACTCATTTTTACTATTATCTTCATTATGATTATCTTTATTCCCATTAACTATAGCAGTAACTCTATGAGTGCTTGCAATCTGAACTGCTCCTGCTAAAATTCGTAATGTTAGTGATCTAACTCTCAGTAGCTCAACATCATGCTCAAAAGTAGTTTTAACATGCTCTTTTGTCAGTAGTCTATTTTTAGGATCGCTTGTCCAACATAAGTCTAAATCTCGGTTATCTTCAAGTTTGTCAAACTGAATGCTTTCTTTTTCAGGACTAATTGCCATCTGTTCAATGAGATGAATTGTATTTGCATAATTTGGTGAGAGGAAGATTTCTAGCAGCATTTTATCGACAGTCACCGCTGTGTAATGCAACGAGTTGTTTAGCTTTTCTCTAAACTCAATAAATTCATTTATTTTCAAGAAAGAACCAAACTTGTAAAGAAATGTTAGGTTATCCGCACTATCTTTGTAGTTTATTGTAAAAAACTTTAAAGTTACTTCAAACAAATGTGATGCTAAAAAGTACTGACCTGTTGAAATTAGTGGCCAACATTGCAGATGCCCTAAGGAGTCTAGCTGGACATGCTTGACATCAAGCAATTCATAAATATTGTGTGCACCCTTGCTGATTCCTAGGATATTGTACAATTTTATGAGAAGTACTTTGAATTGGTGATTTGACGGACTTTTCTCCAAAGCATACTCCAAGACAACTATTGCATTTTTTATATAGCACCCTTCACTTGTCTCTAACCAAATATCATTCATAATCTCAACAATTAATATGACAAATGGATCATTGTGTCTTATATCAGTTGGTAGCAAAGAGGTACCATTAAATTGACCTCCATGAATGTAGTATCTCAAAAGACAGTCGGCAAGAAGAATCTTATCTTTGACACTAAGTTTTTCATGATATCCAAGATATCGTGTTATATGTAGATTAGATATGTATCTGAGCATTTGTTCTTTGGAAGTTGGCAACTGACCATCTTCCAATTCAATAAACTTCCAAATTTCATCAAGAAATGTAGTAACTTGTGTTTCACTCAGCCTATCCAAGTATGGCTGTAAATCATTCAAACAGCATGTTTTTGAACCAAAGTTTTTAAAATAAACTAAAAGCAAATCAGTAAAATAACCAAAATGCATTTCAGGATCCATACCATTGTCTTGAAGTTGCACAAAAAACTCCATTGCAGCTAAATTTGGACCACGTAAACGATGTTTTCCATTCTCATTTTTCTTCTGAACTTCTGTAAGAAATGATACACAATCACCAATAATACTTGTGACCGATTCACTAACCTCATTTTTTGATTCTATTGCTGCAATATGAAAGACAGTCTTGAAGTAGTTAAGATACAATGACCAGTTATCCAAGTCATCTATTAGTATTTTCTTGATTTCGGCATTAGCTCTATTCCAACAAGACATTTTAACTAGTAGCTCAATTTTTTTAACTGGAACTACAATATACGAACGAAGCATTTCTCCTAGAGGCCCTTCAAGAACATCCAATGCTGCAGCTAATTTATCTTGCATCTCTAGAATCATAAGATACAATAGTACTTCTTTTTCGTCTTCAATTTTTTTATCTTCCACAAACTTCTTAACCATTTTCTCAGCAAGGGGTAACTGTAAACTTTTAGCAAGTTCTGGGCCAGCTTCATGAGCTTGCATAACGATACTCATCACAGTCCAGAAGTAGAAATGATTTTTAAACTTCAGCTTATATAAAGACATAGCTGTTTGCTGTTGTTTTTTATAATCACAAATGCGAACATAGGCCATAAATAGTTGTGTCAATAGATCTTCATTTTTAGGATCTTTTTTAGTAGCTAATGAATAAATTTCACAAATTTCTTCAGGCTTGTTCATTTCACGATAGCATATTGTCATTGCTTGTAATGTTGAATCATCACATTGAAATTCCTTACGAACTGACTCAATCAATTCTTGGCATTCATTTTCCTTCCCTAACCTCAAGAGAGCCAATCCTTTCAAAACTTTAGCACACTGAAAATTGGGCTGTTTCTTCAATACTTTTTCTGCTTCCTGCAGGGCCTTTTTATTATTGCCATCATCAAGCCAATTATATATTGGACGAAGACGTCTTTCAGCAACACTGCTATCCACATGATTTTTTGTAGCCATTATGTACAATTAATTGAGCGCAAACAAAAACAACGGTATAAACAAAACTTAACAGGCTTTTGATCAACAACACCATTACAATCAAGAGCGACTACTTCAGAATGTTTCTTTACTAAACAAACTAATTAAATTTTTCATGAAACATATTTTCCAAGTTATAACAAAATAATTAAATTCCACTGTAAACATAGGCCCTACATACAGCTTTAACATTTATTTACATATGTGTATTACCTGATATTCTGCTTAAGTTGGAAGGACATATCCAAATGTTAGAACTAATACTGTGATATGGTTATTTACATACCAGAGGTTTCAACATTTTTGTGGTAACTAACTAAAGTATCTTGAATAATAATGAAATGTTTTCAAACTAAATACTACCAAAACAAACTTATTCGTGAGCAAATGCAAAATAATTAAATATACACTTTAACTATACTCTGGTAAGTAATTCTATTCCATAAACTAAACATGCACATTTCTCACTCATTCTCAATCATTTACTTTTTCTTTTCTTCGATTTCGGCTAGCTGAACCAATTTACAAGGAAGGAACAACAAGTTTTGTTTCATTTCGTTGTTCGTTAGGTAGAGGACAATGACAGAGTCTACTAAGTTAAATTTTATTTCAAGGACACTCAAGCCGACTAACCAGTATAATATACATACACCGACATTGTATGAATGTTATTTATTTAAATTAACCTTTAAATAATTTTATTTAGTTTTAATAATATTTATAAATCAATGTCATGTTATTATTTTTCATCGAACAAATTATGTTACTTTTTTTACTGTCTACGCCAGTGGAATTTAAAAAATTGTATTCTAACGTTGCTGAGGGACAACGGTCCAAACCCCTTTAGCAAATATAAGTGGACCTCCTTTGATTTGAACCCGTGACAATCTGCATGTGAAGCAGAAGTGCTAACCACTAGGCTAGCAAGAGGCTCTAACACAGGTAGCATTTTTACATAATAAAAAAAGCGTATATAATAATAAATCCTTTATTGCATGAACAATATAAAAAACATTGTATCGCAAACGTCAGTATTACAATTAATTAACATAAGGCTTTAATTTAACCAATCATTCATAACAATAAATACACACAAACATACATACAAGGAGGGCATTCACACAAATCTACCTATAGTGTTTGAAACTCCCACAACAGTCAACGGGATGTGTCTAGCCAATTAAGTTGGTCTTCCAGTCGTGTGCTAGGAACTCTCCGATGCTGTAAAAAGCCTGGGACAACAGTATGTCTCTCAAGCGGGTCTTAAATATTTTAGAATTTGGAGCAATTTTAATTTCTTTAGGTAAGCTGTTAATTAATTTGAAACCCACCTGCGAGGGCAGGTGTTGATAGACTACCGTTCTGTGTTGCCCAGTACGGTAGTCATCTCTGCCTCTAGTATTATAATTATGTAAGTCACTGCCTCTTATCAGGTTGCATTTGGATATACAATATAAAATTGTTTCTAGAATATACAAGCAAGGAAGAGTCAACAGCTTGAGTTGTTTGAACATTGGTTTGCACGACTCTCTGCTCATTAAATTTGCAATAATTCGGACTGTCTTCTTTTGTAGTCTAAACACTCTCAAGAATTCACTATATACACCACCTCCCCAAATCACCAGTCCATAGGAAAGGTGAGGGTAAATGAGACCATAATATGCCGTCATCAGTACCTGAATAGGGCAGTATTTAGAGAGAGAGTCCTCAGTACATAAATGCCTGAGGATAACTTAGAGCATACACTATTAATGTGGTCATTCCATGTCAAACCTCTGTCGATGTATATTCGAAGGAATTTAGTGGACTCCACTTCTTCTAGCACAGAGTCCACCAGTAACATTGAGGGGCTACTTCCTTAATCAATGGGCCTCAAACAAAAGTTGATGACCTGTGATTTTGTTGAATTTGTTCAGGTTGAAAAGGTTCAGCATATTAAAATGCTGAGCACAACTGTTTAAATCAAGGTAAACGTTTAATTCTAAATTTTCTTTACAGTTTTCACTAAAGCAAAGAGTCGTGTCATCGGCATATTGGACGAGTTGACCATGCTGCAGCGATGAACCAATATAATTGACATAAATCAGGAACAAAGATGGGCTGAGTATTGATCCCTTGGGGACGCCATAACAGCTGTTTGGATTTTGAAAGTTTGTTTGAAATTTGGACTTGCTGAGATCGATGGTTCAAGAATGATTTTAACCACAGGTGTGAGACACCTCTGATACCATACGTCTCAAGTTTTTATAGTAATATAATGTGGTCAACGCAGTCGAAAGCCTTGGAAAGGTCTAAGAATACACCTGGGGTATGCTTGCAACCTTCAAGGCCCCTGACAATTTTATCGACAAGGCTCACAACTGCTTCTGTAGTCGATTTACCTTTCCTAAAACCAAACTGATTTTGTGAAAGCACATTGTGTTTTTCAAAAATGTTCATCAACCGTGACAGAAAAGGTTGCTCGAAAAATTTACTGAACACGGGTAAAATAGAAATAGGCCTGAAATTATCTATTTATTTATTTATTTGACATCCAACGGTAACAACCAATTTCATACAATAATATAACAATAACAATGGCAGCTCACACCATGACACAAATTAATAATAATCCTATCTATTATATTCATGGCTTGAACACAAATAACAATTAAATAACAAGAATAATACAAATTAATTAATAGAAAATGAAAACGGAAAACCATAGACAATAAACATACAACAAGATCATAATCATAATAACAATGCAAAAAATAGTAAATTCAAATCATTAGACAAGTAACAAAGCAATAACAAAATAATAAATTACTACAGACCAATAAGCGGCAACGTGCATGACAGTAAATAACCTAACAAAAACAAAACTGAACAGTAAATAAAACAAAAAACCTAACAGTAAATAAATTAACAATAATAACAACAACAAGATAACGAGTATCAAAATAACAATAAACACCATAATTCCACCGTACGTGTATGGGTGGGCGGGTGGGTCAATACCACCTTAAGTGTATGGGTGTGAGGGTGGGTCAATATCACCGTACGTGTAAGGGTGTGAGGGTGGGTCAATATCACCGTACGTGTATGGGCGGGTACGTGTTGTTACACTACGGTACGGGTTAGGTACGGTGATATTGACCCACCCGCCCACTGTATGTGTATGGGTGGGCGGGTGGGTCAATGCCACTGTAAATGTATGGGTGGGCGGGTGGGTCAATGCCACTGTATATGTATGGGAGAGCGGGTAGGTCAATACCATTGCATGTGTATGGGAGAGCGGGTGGGTCAATGCCACTGTATGTGTATGGGAGAGCGGGTGGGTCAATGCCACTGTATATGTAAGGGTGGGCGGGTGGGTCAATGCCACTGTATGTGTATGGGTGGGCGGGTGGGTCAATGCCTAATGAGATCTGTTCATATTGAATCCTCAGAGTGCAGTTTAATTACTCAAATTATTAATTAGACTTCCTAATAAACATTATTTTGATCACATAAAATTTAAAAGTTATAGGAAGTTATGAGTATGTTTGATGTAATTTTCATAACAGTGTTGTAGGAAATAACAAATGACTGGGATATTGAATGGAGATCTCCTTTTTTAAATATTGGTGTTACTTTTGCTGCCTTAAGAGAATTTGGAAAAGTTCCATTTAAAAAAGTAAGGTTGACTAACATTGTTAATCGGCGTAAGATATGCTGATAATAAGTTATTTCTTAATCAGCCACATCGAAAGATAATTTATATTATTAGATTTTTTAGAATGGAGGTGACGGATCACAGAAGCCAGTTCGTCCTCTGTAACCAGGGCTATTGCCATAGAGGCTAGTGGATTATGACAACGAGAAGGAACTGAGGATGACTGTCCCGTTACAGGCTCTTGTTGAGCTATTGTAGAGAAGAACTGGTTGAACTCATCCGCCACTCGAGTAGCATCAGTTACCAACTCGTCACCAATCTTTAATGATATATCTTTTGTTGTGCTTTTATTTTTTTTAGAATGAATTATGTTCCAGGTCGTTTTGGTACATAGGTAATTCTACGATCATAGGTAATTAATATAAAATCACGTATACAGTTGTGTTCTATGAACTTTAGTCTATAGCTTGTTGTAGCAAAATGATACCGTATTTTTAGCGTTTTAATTAAAAGATTGTTATATAGTTAAATTTATTCTCAACCTCAAATCGTCGCAAAATTTCAATTGAGTATATCAGGCCAGGGTGTATAGTAACTATCACGATTGCCTAATTGCAATCATGATGATTGCAGAAGTAATGCAGAGGCATTTTTATTTATGTGCGGAATTGTTTCAAAAATATATAAACTGTAAATGGCCATAATATCAATTTCTTTAAGATGATTTAAAACAGAATCATGCCAATCTCATCGGCAAATTACGCTTATAGATTCTTCTTGTATTCTTTTTTATTCATAACTGTGTGGGGGTTGAATAGCCTGTTATACAGATAGCAAGAACCGTTATAGGTAAGCCCAATAAATTCCACAAATTTGCCTTCAAATTTTGCAAGATGTTTTTATGGAAGACTTCATTTCAAACACACACACACACACACACACACACACACACACACACACACACACACACACACACACACACACACACACACACACACACACACACACACACACACACACACACACACACACACACACACACACACACACACACACACACACACACACACACACACACACACACACACACACACACACACACGCACGCACACGCACGCGCACGCACACGCACACGCACGCACACGCACACACACACACACACACACACACACACACACACACACACACACACACACACACACACACACACACACACACACACACACACACACACACACGCACACGCACGCTCGCACGCACGCGCGCACGCGCACACACACGCACGCGCGCACGCACACGCGCACGCGCACACACACACACACACACACACACACACACACACACACACACACACACACACACACACACACACACACACACACACACACACACACAAAATCTTCTCATCCAATGTTAAAATGCGAGTCTCAAATTGTGAGCTGTGTTGAATGCAGAACCCAAAGTATCTAGCAAGTCCAAAGTATCTTTATCCTCCGTAGACTTTTCAAGTTTGCTGACACCAGTGTTATTCTTACAGAATATAATGGGTGTTTATATCCACACTTAAGTTTTTTTCATAGTATTTTATACAGTAGAATTTTATATGTAATTATTGATTTGTTTCATACATTTTTTGTCCGGATTATATTTATTGTTATTATGTTATGTATTGGCTCTCTCCTGTTGATTGCATGCTCTAATTATTTCTAAGCGTTTGTTATGATTATTTATTGCTTTTTATTATTATTTATTGCTTTGTATTGCTGTTTATTATTCACTGGAATATCTAATATTGAGCATTTTTATTTAACAGGACCATCAACTGCTATACTGTTTTATGTTAAATATAGCTTATCAAGCCTTTTTTATTGTACTTATTGTAAAATTGTTTATACAGTAATTAAATAAACAAAAGTTATGCAATTAAAATCTGGAGAGTTGAAACTGAAAAAAAATAAATCTTTATTCCAGTTATAGAAATCAGTAGTTATATTGATTTTTTGGGTTGATGAAGACTGACACATGTAGAGGGGACTTTCTACAAAAAAATTACTAACTTATTTTGTATGTATATAAGCCATTATCTCTTTTCATTAAAATTAAATACTCATTTTCTTTGAAGAAACATCACTACAATCTTAGACATGCCATATGCCTCTTCCACTCTTACAATACCTCAGCAGATCATTAATTTGTTATGTTTTTGGGGGCATTATTATAATTATTGATTATTTTAATGGCAACCAGAAAAACTTTTAGAGGCGTATTAAATAACGTATTTAAAGGCACCAAAACGTGGTAGAAATATTTAAAAACAAATGAAGGTATGACGTGGAGTGACATTCGTAATTATACAATATACAAGAGAATACAAACAACAAGTAGACGTGGACTATTAATTTTTTAATTTACCTTTTGTTTTTAGACTAAAAACTAGAAGCCAAATTACAATTTTGTAGATATTGGGAAGTGTTTAAATACATTGAGCATACATTTTATATATGTATGTATCTATTGTTTTCCGTTCCAAAAGCACGGTGACGTGAATATTTCATTACTCTATAACACGAACTTGGTTAGCTGTAATCACCACAATTCATATGGCTATACAGCTGTTGTAGTAGAAAACACTCTTAAAATCAACAAAACCTATATATTGTATTGACCATCATAAATAGATGTGTGTACATATATTGTAGTATTTTAACTATTCGTTGTATGCGTGATTAATATTGTTCGTCGCTGTAAAATTTACTTAGGTGATTGGATCGAGTTAGTGGACAAATGGATTTTAATCTGTCATCATCAATTGACGAAACCATCATATCTAATTCAAATATGCAAGACTGTCCTCTTTGTTGTAAAGCCAGGAAGATATTTTATTGCAAGAGTTGCATTAATAATGGTGACTATTTTAGATCTACTGCTCCTTGTGCTGAGAGGTATGTTTTATCTTTTCCACAGTCACTCCTTTAATTTTTACTGATACTGTATCTGCTCCATATGTTGGCTGGTCAGAGCTAGGCTTCCTACTAGGCAATATTGTGGTTTTCAATGCCTTTATGTTTGGCAATAAAATTTAATGAGCATAGTGCTCACAGATTCTGAAACTTCTCTGAGATAAATTAACTTCTCAGGCAAACAACTAGTGATTGGTTATCTTCATGCACCATCCCACTGACAATCAATTGGTCACTAGGCCTAGCTTGCTTGAACAATGATTATTTAAATCACATTTTAATGTTGAAAATAACTAAAATGAAAATAAATTATATTTTAAAAAATAATCATACTACTTTTAACATTATGATTTTGTCCTAGCGTATATATTTTTTGTACATTGACCACACTTCTACTCGATTGCAAATTAATTTTTCTTAGTTTATATAGGTCTATGCCAGAGGAATTTTTTACTTCTGAGTTATAGGACTTTTGCAATGTTTTTATAGGACAACAGTGCAAACCCCTCTAGCAAATATCAAGTGGATCTCTTGGAAAATCGTAAGAAATGTTTAATCCTAGTGAAATAATTAGGTGTATATTGATTATGAACATAAACATAGGCCTACCAGCAATCTTTTATTTAGTGGAAAACTCATTTTGCACTTACAAAATTTGAATTGTATCGCAAATTTAATTTTTGTTAGGCTAGGCCTATATCTTTGTTATTTAGAGTGATTTTCTTGTAATTTTTTGTTTTTGTTTGTTCTTATTAATGTTAAACAAAAAAAAAAATAGAAAACTTAGTGTAAATTGTTCTAGAGATATCTTGAAAAAAACTAATTTTATCGGACAGTGTGTCAGGTAATCATATGCATGGTGATAATAAAAGCAATTACTTACCACAAAAAACGGTAGGCCTAACTGCACACTTTCCAGATGCTTCTGAAAATAAGATATTTTGTTGATAAAGTGGTGAGAATTGTGATTTTATTATTTTTAAGGAGTTTGAATTCTGCCGGAAAAGACTCGATTACCGGAGAAAATTTTGTTTTTATCTGATACTTAACGCTTTGCCTGCCATGGTACGATACATCAGACAGAGCCATACTTACTAAAACCGCCACGGTCTGATCTGTCGGACATCTTGCATTAATTTTTTGTAATGCACTTAAAAACTTGCGATCACTTTGAAACTACATGAAATTTTCAGGATTAACTGAGCTACACAGAAAAATTACTTTTGTTGTTATTGCGTTGTATTTTTTTTTTTTGTAGTCGTATAAATGAAAAAATATAATAGATGATTTTTCATTATTTTTTCAGGATGTACCTTTGGACCTTTGTTATTAATAATATATATAAATAATATCACCAATTTGCAACTATTAAGTTTAAGTTATTTTTATTTGCGGATGAAACAGTAATCGTGTTTAGAGGGAGTAGCTGGAATGTTATCTATGAGGATGCATGGAGGGAAATCGGTATATTAAAATATTGGTTTGATGTAAATGTGCTAACTATGAATGTTAAGAAAACACGTATGCAAATAGCATTGATTCCGGCAGGTGAGCCACCCGCACATTTAAGACTAATGTTGCACTCCTGTAGCGATACAGCCAACACTGAATGCAAGTGTCAGGTTATTGAGCGGATAAATCACCTGACATCCGCTTAAAATGTGAATACCAAATAAAAATGGTGAAATCCTGCTTACATAAAATGATATTTGTTTTTAGCCAGTTAAGTGATATTTTAAAGTTAAACGAAAAAAAAAAATGTTTATTTTGCATACGTTCAGTCTATTTTATCAAATGCATAATCAATAGCATGAGGAGGTACGTACTAAACCCTCATTGAACTGCTGAAAGTTATATCCTACAGTTATTTTATTTGCCTACGTTAATAAAAATTCCATATTTATGCCAATAATACACAACTCTCAAACAAGGGCAGCCACAAACATAGTATAAGACTTGAAAAATCTCTAAATGTGACGAATCCATAATATGTAGGAAATATTTTGTACAGAAACATTCAAGAGGAGATTAGGAACTTACAGGTTTCGCTCAATGACCACAAAATGCTTATCACCACCTGGTTGCTTACTCTCCTTTTCAAAATGATGTAGACCCAAGTTTACAAATACACTGTATCTAGACGAATAATGATAATTACCGTACATGATTTTTTTATTTTAGAGAATTTAGTTGTGCGTTGAACCATGTGTGTCAAATAATTTTCATAACTCGTTAAAATTTTTTTGAATTGTTTGTAAAAAGTACTGGTTTTTTTCGCAATTTCTAACAAAACATCAATTTTAAAAAAATCATAAAAAATTTAATTGACGTTTGATGTAAATGAAACTTTTACCAAACCTTTGTCATTACCTTTTAATATTACCTTTAGTTTCAAAATTTTAGTTTAACTTTTTTTAAGTTCTTGTAATTTTTGTGAATTAACTTTTATTCGGCTGTGAAAACTGGAATTCAGTATAATTTGTTATTAATGGTTTTGGCTTGATCCATACAAGCAAAATAAAATGGTTCTACTTTTTTAAAATTTTTGACATTTTAGAAATTTTCGACTTCACACGCACACACACACGTCATTGATCAGTGATTTTTAATTGACGTTTATTTGATAGCGTCGGGATGTGCAGTCAGCCGTTAACGACTCCTTCAAACGCCTCACCCGCACAGCATCAAACCCTCGCGACATTGCCACATCTCCGCTCCAAACTATTTTCCATCAAACTTTTCTCAGGAGGGCTTTGGACCTCCAACGGTAGGTTTAAAAATGGTAGCTTCCGTTTCATTGGGATTGTCGATTATTAACAGTTCATTATTTAAAATATCTTAATGGCTTTTTGAATATTTACAAGTACGTACAATATGTACAGCATAATTTACTTTCAGTCTATAGATCATTTTCTGAAAAATCTGTATAATGATATGAATCAGTGTTTTCAAGGTTTACTATTACATGGTTGTACTGCTTTATTAAAATGACCTTTCTTTCTGTTGTAATTTTCAATTTTTTCCACATTTTTAATACATTTTTTCTATACATCAGGTGAAACAGATTGAAGGTGTTTCTTACATAAAGATTCCATAGCATCCATAGTGGTCAGACGTGCCGTGTCGTTGGAGCTTGGGATGGAGATGTGACAATGTTGCGGGGCTTTGATGCCATGCGGGCGAGGTGTTTGAAGGCATTGTTAACGGTTAACTGCACATCCCGACGCTATCAAATAAACATCATTTAAAAATTGCTGATCAACATTTATAGTTGGAAGTCGTTTTATGTGGTTTGTATGAATCAAGCTGATACCAACAGTAACAAATTATTCTTGAGTTCCAGTTTTCACAGCTGAATAAAAGTTAATCCACAAAAATTACAAGAACTTAAAAAGTTAAATTAAAATTTTGAAACTACAAGGTAACATTTGAAAACTATTGACAAAGGTTTGGTAGAAGTTTCATTTTAATCAAACGTTAATTACATTTTTTATGATATTTTAAAGTTGATGGTTCGTTAGAAATTGCAAAAAAAACCAGTACTTTTTATAAACAATCACTTATAAAGAATTGATAACGAGTTATGAAAATTATTTGACATACATGTTTCAACGCAAAACTAAATGCTCTATAATTAAAAAAAGAATTGTAACTATCATTATTCGTCTAGTTATGGTGTCTTTGTAAACTGGGGTCTCTAGAAATATATTTTGATAAAATATTGCTTAAAATATCCGGGTTTTTAAAGAATAACTTTATTCTATTTCCTCTAAATTTCAGGTATGCAGAAAAACATTTAAGATTGCTGAGGCTTAAAAAAGATAAGAGAGAGGTTGAAATTGAATGTGAAAATTTGCTACAATCACGACTTCTTAAAATTAAGTTGGTAAGTTTTCAATTCATTCATATTAAGCAAGTGAACATTATTTTTAGGTTTGATAGTAAGAGAGGACTTTTGAAAATGAAATAATGAACTTAATTGGTACAAAATAAGTTAAAAACTTCTTTTACAAATAAAATTACTTGAATAAACAAGTTTTTAGTCCTATATTCGCTCCTTGTACTAATTTTCGTACAATAAAGCCATTACTATTATTATAGATTGATTTCTTCATATATTGATGTGTAAGGAAAGTAAAATAAGATGTCACTGGATTATCAGGAAATTATAATGGTGAACTACAGATTTTCTAAGGATTTGAAACCTCTCCAGGGTATAAAGGTGTTGTACCTTTTTTTCAGTTTCTACTTCCAAATAGTGCTATGAAAACTATCACCAACTAGTATCAGGGCAAACCCAATGTCTTGGTATCTTCTATTCTGCACTATTATAACTGTCTATGCAGGGTGTCTCAAAACTCTCGTTACAAACTTTGGGATATTGTTCCATAAACCAAAAGGAGCCAGAAACTAAATGTAAGTAATGGACTATCTCCTTTCGTTTATTATCTGTCTGTATATACACGCTTTTTACTTTAATAACTATATTTTTGTAAAAACTCAACTAATTTTAACCAAACTTCAGAAATGTATTTAATATAATTATATATAATGATAAAACAATTTTGGTTAAATATATCCTCTTAGTTTCAAAATGGCAGTCGTTTAAAATATTTAAATTGAAATAGCCAAAAAGTATTAATTTTATTAAAATAGTACTTAAATAACTTTTTTTAGAATATTTCAATAAAAGTTTAACAGTAAATAAAGTTTTAAAATCGAGTATTAAATAACTGAATTATTGCAAATTTATTTCGAACGTGCTTGTTCTGAGAACCTACAGAACCAGGTAACAACATGTGCGGTCAAACTAAACTTGCAATAATTCAGTTATTTGATATTCGATTTAAAACTTAATATACTGTTCAATTTTTATTGAAATATTCTAAAAAAAGTTATTTAAGTACTGTTAATAAAATTAATACTTTTTGCTATTTTAATTTAAATATTTTAAATGGCTGCCATTTTGAAACTGAGTGGATAAATTTAACCAAACTTGTTTTATTAGATATAATAATATTAAATACTTTTCTAAAGTTTGGTTAAATTTAGTTGAGTTTAAAAAAAATATGATTATTTAAGTAAAAAACATGTATAGAAAGATAGACAGTAAACGAAAGGAGATTACTTACATTTAGTTTTTGACTCCTTTTGGTCTATGAACAATATCCCAAAGTTTGTAACGAGAGTTTTGAAATACTGTATATATTTTGAAGTTAATTAAAGTGTGTTTACTTCATTTCTATATTCCCCATTTAGTAGCATTAACCCATTGGAATAGTTCAGTGAAAGCAGTTTGTTGACTGTAGTTGACATGTGAGTTGAAACTTATCTCTTCAGTTCCTTATGTTGTAAACCGTGTTGATATAAGGTAACGGCTCCACTACCGTTAAAGAATTAAAAGCAGAGGAACAACTCAAGTAGAAATTGAAGTAGAATTTTTTATAGATGGTTGGGTGATTACTGATCTTAAGTTTATCGCCTCCTAGTAAATCGTGTTACTTTATAGACAAACTTCAGTCAATCGTATGCTGCGATACAAGAGATTTTTCTCTTGTTACGAGAATTAAAGATTACTGTAACTCACGATTATTCATGGGCAGTTTTGTTTGGTAGCATCTGGTGTGGTGTGGTAAAATATTTTAAATTTAGGAAAATTGAAATTAAATTTTAACATTTTGTAAATGTTGATGAAATATTAAAGTGATTTAAACATTTTTGTATAGCTACATTATTAAAATTAAACAGTAACAATAGCGGAAAAATATAATATTAAATTGCACAGTAGGCCCTATTGCGTAGACTTGTGAACACTGTACATGCATATATGTTGCTTCAGAAATCTTAGCTGAATTTACACTGCATTTAATAAACTTGTTGCTAACATTTCATGTTTACAATCCTGTTATTAAAGATCATAATATAATTTTAGACATGACCAGTTTATATAATATAAATTTATATGGAACAGGTTTGTTTTTTAATGCTTTTAGCCATTTCTTAACCACTATCAAACTCTTTTTCACAAACTGTCAGCAATTTCATGGATTATGGTGAACTTTTCCCAAAGGGCCAAGTCACTGTTAGGAAGTCGACAGCCCTATAGTAGAAATATGCAGTTTTATTCATTATTTATGAACATTGTTTCACAACGAGTTAAAAACCCACTGAAAGTGAAACTGCACACCTAATACCTACATATAACAAACAATATTACTGCCAGCGGGCCAAAACATGCAGTTCTATTTCAACTGTATGGTTTTTGTTTATTATTTAATGTTATTATTATCATACAAGTAAACATTGTATGATTATTAAAGGTCCAATTTAGTTGACTGTAAGTTGATATTTTGAGTTGTATAGTTGTAAAAAATAGTTAAGAAGTGCATGTAAAGTACCACATATTTAACAGTACAAAAATTATAAAAATACTCAGTTTTTTATAAAAACTTACTTATGGTCCACTAGAACTGTTCTTCATCCATTAAATGATACTTCAAATGTTACGATACAACCATTATTTGGGACTGAATCTTTGAAATAGCAACCCATGTTTTTGGAGTTTTTTTGCTGAATTAGCGCCCCCTTATCTGCTGACTTCGCTTATCCACAGTCTCCGTGCCAGTCAGCACCATAAATTCAGTTCAGTACGTCCTTATTCCTTTGAGTATACACACTCTCCCGCCCACCCATAATACATACAGTGGTTTTGATCCACCCACCCACATAAACACTTAAAGTTGCACGGACCCTCTCTTGCATCTACAAACTTACAGTGTGTGGTATTGGTAGTGAATAATACTGTACAGACAGCAATGTATGCATTGAATAGTGTCATAACCTAAATTCTATGAATTACTCATTCTGTAGAATTCTACTTTCATATTAGTAGGATAATCAAAAGTTTACTGTATTATACTTTGAGTTTACTAATAGTCAATAGTCAATAGTCAAATTTCTTTATTCATTAAGGCACAAAATTTGTACATTGAATAGTGTCACAATTAAGAATAAAAGTATTTTTAAATAATCCAATTTAAAATTTAATGTTTAGCACAATCTAATTCTGTAATTAACAAAATTATAGATCGTATACAATATCTAATGTTCTTACAAACAAGTTTAGCTTAAATGTTTTCAAACTCTTCTATAGAGTATAAAGCTAAATGGGTTAAATGCTCCTTAAGTAGTTTTTTGAATTTTTGAACATTCTTCTCATTTTTAAGCTGAACTGGAAGTTTTCCCATGAATTTATTTCCAGCATAAATTGGTTTTTGTTTAAATAATTGTAGGCGATGACACTCTGAGACAAGATTTTGCTTATTTCTTGTGTTGTATTTATGCTGACTGTCCTGTTGTTTGATTATTTGACTGGATTTGAAAAGCATTATTGTTTCAAAGATGTACAATCCAAATACAGTTAAGATTTTTAGTTCAGAAAAGAATTTTTTTACGGATTCAGTAAATTTTAAGTGGATCATTAATCTGAGGGCTCTTTTCTGCAACTTTAATATTTCATTCATATTATTATTTGATGTGGCACCATACAAACATATCCCATATTTTATATGTGAATGTATGTATGCATAGTAAATTTGTTTTAAAATGTCAGTGCTACATAATGAAGACATTTTCTTTAGAGCAAATAAACCTGAGCTAACTTTTTTCAATATATGATCAACGTGTAAATTCCAGTTGATTTGGATCCAGTTGATTCCAGTTGATAAATTCCAGTTGACAAAAAATTTCTAATGATTGCTTGTCAGTTGTATTTATGCTTGCTTTTGTAATCCTTGTAGATAAATTTTGGAATCATTAGAAATGTAAACCAATATACTAAAAGTGCTAACCTTATTAAGTATTTACCAACACTAACTGTCACTGATTTATTTCAGATAAGTGAAATTGATGACCACAAAGATCGCATAAAGCTTCTGAGGTGTTTGATAAAGAAATCACATGAAGAAATAGCTCACAGTAAGAAGTACTTGTCAAATTAATCTAAGGGGCCTTCCTTAAATTAAGTTAGAATTGGGCTTTTTAGAACCCCCCTCCCTCGTGTGTGATGGACTTGTAACAGTAATACCTAACGCCTCTCAATAATTACATAACGCTGTCACCAACCTCCTTCCAATTGTTGTCATCTGTTTTCATTCAGGTTGCAACCCACCCTTGCACAGTTAATAGTTAGGCCCACCGAATGTGGGTGCCATGGCACCAGACTCAGGAGGACACAGAACAAGAAACAAAGAAAAGAAACACAGACAGACAAACTAAAACAAACAACGAGTAAGGCGACTATTCAAAACGACTCGAGTCTTTGCTACGGCACAAGGTTATTATTTATGATAGTCATTGTTTTAATTTTGTTTTGTCTGTTTTCTACTGGGGGGAGAATATATATCAATAACTTTATAATATTCAAAAAATCCTGTATTTTTGGAAAAAACCGTCAAATTTAGTGAATGAATTCAACAGATTGTTAAGGTTTAATAGTTATGTATTGCTGTGTATAAACCCCCCACCTTCCGTAATGGTATATAATGCTGCCGACATCCCCCCTCCCGGCTAAAGGCATTACGTAATTTAGGGATGGCGCCTAATATCCAGTTTTCATTTTATTTGTTGGGCTTGGTTTGAACCAAATTAAAAACAAAATAACAAATAAAACATTGTTAATCAGTAGTAATATGCTTGTGTTTGATGAAATTAGTATCAAAGTTATTATAAGAGTATTAACAGGAATCTAAATGTGCATGTAGTGTCAAAACCCTGTAGAACAATAACACAAATATTACAAGAATTGATTCTAATCCAAGCAGTGTGTTATTGCAACATACTCTTATTTAGAAACTACAGTAATGTGTTGAGTACTCATATGCATAGGAAGTTTTCAGTAAAGACTATTTACTAAAAGATTTCCTCAGAACTGTAGTAATTTAATGTACATAATATATGATCTATTCACTATAAATATTATACAAGTTAATTTCAATGTAATCATTAAGGCAATTAAGATAACACTTACTTTGTCTTGTTCTTATCTTCTTGTATATTTTTTATATTTAAGTTGGAACTGTTGTTAATTCTTTATATATATACTTTATTATGTTACAACTATTGGGCTGAAATAAGGTCTTATGTTATTTTTCATTACTATTTAACTTTCTTATCTTGCTGAAACTTGTCCTGTATTTGCTAGAAGCTGCATGTGCTTAAGATATTTACTGTTTTTTGTAATTGTTCTTTAATTGGGCCGGGTAGAAAACAAAATGTGTGCTATATTTAGCGCATTTAGGGGTTCCAGTGGCAGAAGGGAATCTTTCCACTGCTGAGCTGGCTTGCTTCACATGCGTGATTAACTTCCACCGTCAAGTATTCAACTACCGCAACAGTGTTTAGTTAAAAATACTACCATAACGAACTGTACAAGTTTGTTTAGTGCTATTTTTGTTTACATCATTATTCATTAAGTTATTGCTATTATTAACTCTTACTTGAATTGTTTGTGTTAATCAAACCAACCAATGGTCACTGCTGCTAAGTACTTAAAATGGGCGAGGCTTGCTATTGCGACGTCAGCACACAGCTGAATACTCTGGTTGTCATGACAATTTTTTTTATCTAACTACACAGTGGGGGAAGAGTCATTTGAACCCACATCTTACTTCCACAAGTGCGTTGAAAAGGTTGTTTTCTAAGCGACCTATGTATTGCTTGCACAGTAAGCTTGTTTATGTATGTTGTAAAAAAAGGTGTATCCATTGGAAGCAATAAATAAGTTATTAAGTAAATGGCATATACTTACTAGCTATTTTTTACTCTTCAAGGAAAACTCACATCCAACAAGCGAAACACCAACCGTTTGATCATTTGGAAATTTGAACCTTGGACCTTGACCTCCGCAGTCTGAAGCGTTGGCCACTGTGGCACCTCACTGGCCAAAGTCAATTTTGGTCAAATATGTCTGTAATCTGTTTTGTTCCCCCAGTTGTTTATAAATTACTATTAGCGTTCTAGACCTACGACTTCAGTGAAAAGCTAAACAAAAGGAGCATACTTAGTAACTAATAAACTAAGGACAAAGACAAACAAATGAAGATGAAACATTTTGGGCATACAGAGCCTTCTTGAATTACTAGAGAACCAGATACATAGTCACATTAGAAAGTTGACAAAGTCTTGCTTGACAGCTCAAAATGTTTTGCCATTTCTAATTCTGTTATGTAATATACTTGAACATATAAATGGATACTAATTTAATCTTATATATTGAAGGCTTTCATTATTATTTAAGATGGTGTTCAAAGAAATTGAGTCTCTATTTGTCATGATACCATAAATAATGATATGCTCAAGATAACAATATATATATATAGTAGAAAAACTACAGAAATTAAAAACATGAAAGAGTTAGATCTAACAATAGAAAATTCAAAAGAGAAAACAGATAAGCTTAAAAACCTGAAGAACAAAAGTGTAAAATTTAAATCAAAGTAAAACAAACCTAGATTGAGAGGTTTTTTTCAGAAGCAGAAAGAAAGACAAGATTCGATAGGCTTAAGGACCACTGAGTGCCAAGAAGAACAAGAAAAATACTATGAAACATAGAGGGAAATAAATGACATAACTGAAAGACTGAAATATGGCCATGAAAGAGTAAAAATAGTGTATTATTTTCATATTGGGCTAATAAGTTTGGTTAGGTCAGGTAATTTGGGGTTGATCTACTATTGTCTTTATTTTAGGATGAAGCAGTGAGAACATTAAATCATTTTGTAGGCCACGGAGGTTGGTTTTACCGTTGGTTGAGCTGGATGGATTCTCCTGGGGCTATTTTCTCTTAGTAGATTGAGTCGATCTGTTTTGATTTTGAAAAGGTTCTGTACATACCCTCTTTTTTGAAAGCATTGTAAAATATAGTTGTTTTGTTTTTATGCTTTTGTAAAATTAGCAAAATTGTCAGTAAACACAGTGTGAGAGTAGTTTTTTGTTATTAATTTAGCATCGCCTATTGAATAAGACTTTGTGTGTGTATGTGATCTTGAACAGCAATCAAAAGCTAAAATGTTCATCAGTATTTTGTAATATTTCAGAGAAGACGTTGATAGCTCAGTTGAAGTGTGACAATGAAAAGAGTGTGAGTCAGACGTTGCCGTTGTACAGAGAGAAAGTGAATCGACTGCAGGAGTTTGTCATCCACCACAACAATGAAGTGGCCGGCCGGCGACAAAAGTTAACTGAGGTCCATGAAGAACTCAAAAAAGTCATTAGAACCAGTATACATCAACTTGTCAAGTACATTTTCCCTATCTCAGTGGTGCAGCCATCCAGGAGGTAACACCATCACTTCTGTTTCAGGCCCTCTGTTTCAATTCCTTATATTCCTGTCCTTATTACACATTCAGCGCTAAAGTCATATTTTCCTTTTCACCATGTGTGACTGCATATATAAATTAAAAACTTATATTAATGACTGAACACATTTTTAAAACTTACTTTTTGTTTGTTAGTATCAATTTATTCCTGTCAGAAGTAGTCTGCATATGTGAAAAGCTCAAAATAATTAATTTTTATGTATGGCCGTCTAGTCTGCCGTCAGTACCTGGTGAACGACTCTGCCAAAAAATTAATAAAAACAGGTCACAAAAAATAGGATATCTAACAAACAAAAAAAGGCTTGTAAAAGCCTAACTTGAGGTAAATGCCTTTGTTCAAGACATTGCTTGCTGCAGTGGTGTCATGATAACTTAAGTAAGCTAAATGAAAAAAAAAAAGAATATCAAGTCACTCTACTACATTGACAATGGGGGAAATATTTATTTGTACACTTCATAAATTTGCACTATGTACACTAAGTGGATATATGAGTTTGTAATGCAGTTAGTTGATAATTAAAAATATTAATAATCATTTGAATGCATGAGTAAATTATTACAGATATATTGGTTTAAAAAACATGAAGTTACAATATTAATTACTCTTGCAGTTTCTTCAATAATAAAAGTAGGAACAAAATAAATTCTTACTGTATAAAAAAATCAAAAGTAAATCCAGAAATAATTTAACTTATGAATTCAACCCAATCCTTTTTGAAGTAAATTCTTCACAGAAGGCAAACAGCTGAATAATGTGACATCAATAAATTTGGCCAGTAAGAGCTAAACTGGTTCATTTACTAATGCTTCTGTTGCAGTGAAGACAGTAGTGGGGGACATAGTACAGTGAGTGCCTTGAACGAAGCAGCAACATTAGCTTACATGTGCGGGCGCTGGGTCACCACAGATATCTCAGGACAGCTGCACCATTGCATTGTTGCTCCCACTCTTCCAGCTTCAGGCGACTACTCCACTTATAATGATTGGGGTACAATGGAAAATTATACTGATAGTCTCTTAAAATCTCTCAGTTAATCATTCTTTTTAATGACAGTTTTTTACTTTAATTCAAATCGAAAATTGCAATTAATATTATATTTTATTTGGTAAACTTGGGGTAACTCTGCATGCCACCCCATGATCGATGTGCTCGTGCCTACCTCGTCATCCTTCAACCTCCGTCTGTCACTCATTTTGTAAATGAACAGCTTATTTATTATTTTGTGTTAAAATGTTAATAGTTAGGGCCCCATATATTTTGATATTTATAAAATTTTTAGGCATATTTTATTCAAGAATAAAACAATCCTCACCAAATAATTATTAAAATATACATTTGTTGAAACCAAAGTATCAATTGGTCTCTATAACCTTCTGAGGGACTTCTGCATATGGCTTCACTTGAGCATATTGGTCTTCTGTGTCTTGAGGATACTCTATTTTAGGGTAGCGAAGCAATATATATATATATATATATATTGTATATTGGCTTATGTAAAACGTTTGGATGGAAGTTACAAATAGCTTTAATTTCATTTTTGAAACAGAAATACTTTTTATAAAAAATTTTTTTTACAAAGTATTTGGCAAATCTATCTTTTTGTTGCAATAGAGCAAATATATTTTGACTTTTTCAAAGTCTGAAGGTGAATTTGAATTAATTTACCTGGTATTTACAGTGAATATGACTATTTTTCTATATGCCATAGCTCTAGAATGTATACTATATACTTAATTTATCATTTGAAAATGCATTTATAATAAATTCATGATAAGAGCAAGTTATATAAGTGGTAGAACAGAGATTCCCAAACTGAACCTCTCCCCCCAGACAAGTCAAGACCTGTTGGAAATAAGATATGAAGCTATGATACGAGATCAGTGAACATTTGTATATGCCCAAACATTCTATATAATTTATTGTGTAAAGGAGAGGTTAATTTGAACAGGAGGGGACATGGCACAAAACAGTTTGGGAACCTCTGGAATATACATATAGGATTTAGATAAACCTTTGTAATGAAAAAATAATTACCTTTATTGTTATATTTTTATGGTTACAGTAGGTATAAAAAAAATAAAAACCTTATCACTCATATAGCATGACAATGTGTTGAGCTTTGTTTGTGTAGAACAACGGTTTGATCTAAACTGATTTCTTCATATATTATATCTTAGGCTTAAGCTGCCGGTATCACAACTCGAATCTATATTTTCTGGTGACAACAGCATCAAGATGCTATACGGAAAATTCTGCAGTTGCGGAACATAGCACAAAAATTTATTATGGAATTTTATTTAACTTTCTTTTAAAACTAAAGTCCTTACCAATATCCCGCATTACAACCCAAGAATCTTAAGGGAAGCTATAGAAATGTATAAGAGAAGAAACAATTTTAATAAGAATGAAAGTATACGGCTTCCGAAGACATGAGAACCCATTTTAAGTAATGAGGTTGGTGGGCTATGCCTACCTATCCAGCGTACCTGCCAAACCAGTCCCTACCCCACCACCTCTTAAAATAGCTTAAGGTCATTCACCAGTCTCAGTACTGAGGATGCTGCATTACAGCATGAGCGAAACGTCGAGTTATCTTAAAAATAATGTAGATAGCACCTTGACGCAGCTGTCACCAGAAAATATAGATTCTAATTTCTTTATACTTTAGCATTATTTATATTAAATCTTAAAATATCCATGCCAAATGAATGATGAATGTATTGTAAATTATATAATTGCTTTCAAATACTTATCACATGGATAAATTAAATTGATTAATAATATTTAAGAGATTGAACTATATGGAAATTGTTTTAGTTAGTGCATCCAAAGACGGAGTGCCAATGACCAATGTTGAGTCAGTGGATCAGAACCAAGCGTATAACATCAGTGCTGCTCTTACGTACACAACACAACTAGTCAACGTCATAGCTTTCTACCTAGGTATCAAGTTACCAAACAAACTCTGTTATAGGTCAGTACCATTTTATTATCAATAATACTTTAGTAGTAAAATGACTGTTGCCTGTGTACAGATTGTTTTAATGGCAAATAAAGATTCTGATACATTTCCCTGAAGCCAAACAATGAACACATTGTCATGTAGTAAAAAGAACAAACCATCATATCACGACAGATTTTAGTTAGGCTCTTTACTAGTTAATTTTCACATTCGTGCTACCAGTACAACTTTTGAGCCTAACTTCCTGCTGGGAGACACAGAGGTTACGCTGAGCAGAACAGTTCGCTTTTTTGGTTTGACTATTGATGATAGGCTTTCTTTTTCAAACCATATTGATTTAATTGCTGCAAGAATCAGTAGTGGTCTTTTATTCTCCATAGACTGGCATGCAGATGGGCAGGTAGGTCCTGCTTGCAGCATATTATGGATGACTATTCCCATAAGTCTTATGCTCTAGCAATCTGGTGAGCTCTTGATTTAAGAAGTATGTAACAGAATTATGTAAATGACAGAAAATGGCTGTAAGAATAATCTGTTTTCTTTACCCAGATACTCCTACAGAAGCTTCTTCAGTCTCAATAACCTAGTGACATTTCCCTCAACTTACATTGTGGAAACACTAACCATTTTGAAGAAAAATTCTCATTTTTTCAAAATCCCTATGTCCTGTCTACTAAGAAACACTGACCATTTGCCAATACCATGCCACCAAACCTCTTTTTTTTTTCAAAAACATACAATTTACAATGGTGCCAAGCTCTATAACACCCTAACACCATCTCTTAATGCAGAGACTGACAATATAGTCAAATTTAGATGGTCATTGAAATTCTCATTGTTGCATTGAAAACTACTGTATTCAGGGCTTTTAAAATGATTGCTGAGACAGATCATTATGAAGTTTTTTTTAGTTACATTAATTTAGTTTAAGTGATTGGAGGTATTATATGTTATTATTACAGTACTCATAATTTAAAAATTTCATTGTATGTCATATTTTAACTTGACTGTTGCCTGTGAACAGATTGTTATTATAGCAAATAAAGATTCTGATACATTTCACTCAATGAATACATTGTCATGTAGTGAAAAAAAACAAACCATCATATCATAATAGTTTTTAGTATTGCTCTTTAATATTGTGTGTGAGCGACAGATTTTGTTTATCTCATGTTATTTGACATTTTCAAAATGACTGCATACATCTGTAATAACCTACCTACCGCATATTATTCTACTGTCATTCGGATAGATTGCAACATTTACAATATACAGTAGGACCTTATTAATCTGTCATCATTGATGCTATCATTACTATTGTGGTTGGATGCAAAAAAGGCTGGATTATCAAAAAGATATTTTTATTGATATATGTAGAGCGTATGTTTATTTTCATTTAACATTTATTAATTTAAAACAATACTAGGGGATACCCAAGTGCGCTTTGTATGCCAACCTCGACACTTGCTGCGCTCGATACACCTCAGCCTTCAGCCACGGCATTTGACTACAAATAATAGTAGATTAATTGTATAATGTAAAATCACAATATTACATTTGTTACAGCATCTCACACACCACTGTATTGCTACCTATTATTAGTATAAATACTTAACCCTTTCCACTCAAATTACTGGGAACCCAGTTTCCCTATCAGCTCCATTTACTTTTAAGCAAAGATTGCCTACTACATTTGTTCAGTGGGAAAAACATATATCTGATAGTTCCAAAAAGCTGATGTATTTTTTCTTTGTTTCTTCTATGACTAAAGTATAGATTAATATAAAATAAAACATATATTTTTATTTTCAACATTTTTTAATTATATATATTTATTGGAACAAAATTTAATTTCTAACAAAAAAAACGGATACAAGAAGAATTTTTGAAAAATTTTAAATAGGAAGAATAGTATTTGTTGTTTGTTTTTTGTTGTTTGTATCCTTACAAACAAAAAAAAGTCATTTTCAAATATTTTGGACTAAATTATACATAAAAAAAATATATAATTCTAAAACCGAATTTTTTTGAAAAACAACATTTTTACCAAAAAAATTATTTTCACTGCAACTAGTAAACAATTGCTCCATAAATTTTATTTTATTGCTTAGCAACAGTCAAAAGGTACATAATTTAGACCAAATTTGTAAGTAAAGCTTTTTTCAATAATTCAAAACATGTTATCAGCTAAAAATATAAACAGACAAAATCTAATAGCCTACTTGCAACGCTCTTTCATTTTCGTAAAAATAAAAATATTTTGAATAAACAGTAAAACAACAACGATAACCTAGCAACAACAATGCGTTTTATAAGCTCATTACGAACGATAACATATGACGGAACAAAGTGAGTGCAGATAGCTGTTGCAGTCAGCCAGCTGTTTACAGAGCAGGCACAGACGACAAACATTACATTTTCTGAGGTTTGTTTACCGATACTAAACTAAAACGGTTCCGAAAAAATTCTACAGATAGCAGCACATATCAAACAACAACCCTAGCGGTTAATAATGTAACTACGTCAGTCTAAATACAATCATAGAACGTTATTATAGAGACGTCGGGCCCGGCCCGACATTGGAGTTAGTGCGGTAAGTTGCGTGGCGGGGCTGCCCCGCCACTTGAGTGGAAAGGGTTAATGGTATTACTATTTCAAACGTGTTCATTTCATTTCATTTTAACAGCTGAAGGTTAAACTCTTAATGAATCAATAGTATAATGTCAAACATACAAAATAATTTTTTTTATTTATTTACAAAACAGATATTATTAATTTACATAAATCAACTCAAGTTTATCCTTATGGAACAATCTTTTAGGGGTGGTTTATACCCCTTAGGAATATTTTATCAAGATGAAAATACTTTATTTGTCCTATTTAAAACCTAAATAAACAGTGTACAAAAGTTCAGCTCCCTACCTATATGGGAAGTTGGAGAATACATGATGAGTGAGTCTGCCAGAGCTTTGCTTTTTATAGATAGATAACAGCTGATATATATATATTTTTTTTGAAAAAAGTTTCATAAGTCTTGTTATACTTAGAGCTGCTAATTCTCTAGGTCTATACTGCCAAGGATTTTTATGCTATTTACATGGGAATTTTTAAAAAATATTTTTTTTTTGTAAATATGACATATTATATTTAATTGTCTTCAAAATTACCCATCCAACACAATAATACAGTTTTGAATTCTTTTTAATTAGGTTGTAAAATTTTAATAATTATTTTTATTTGTAGTTTATGAAAAATCATTTTTTGCCTATATTTTTGCTATAGGAAGATATATGAAATATACTCAAATAAATAAAGTGAAATATACATATTGCAGCTCATATAATGTAATTTTCAAAAACATATAGTTACTTATATATAAAAATTTGCTACATAAACAGTTGTGATAATATGAGCCAATAAATGTGTTACTAATGTAAATTGATATACAAATAAAAGGATAGTGGCTTATAGTATACCAAATTAAACATTAGAATCTAGACTTTAAAATGATATAAAACAAACAAATTTCCAACACATGATGTTTTAACTATAACCATTGATTTTATACACAAATAGATTTCCCATCCAATGTTAAATTTTGAGTCTCAAAATATCAGCTGTTTTTGTGGTCCATTGTGGAGCGCTAGTGTAGCTCCATGTAAATGTAATGCAGTTTAAAACAGCTGTGGTTGCGGGCCACACTAACTAACAAAATTACTGCCACAAATATTCCTATTAGGTGGTTTATCTATTTTAGGTGTATATAATCAAGGCTATAACCGGTATAATCAAGGCATCGGTCACATTGTGACTAATGGCTGTTGGCGAACGTCCTCTATCGATCACAATGTGACCAATCGACAGTTAAAGGGTTAATACAGGATTAGTATTAAGGATCTCAGTATCATTAGTATCAGTTAAAGGGTTAATACAGATATTAAGGATCTCCTGCCACAAAGCTATATCCAATCCATCAAGCCATTTAAAACCTGCCTCACTGATTCTATTTATGCTAGCTACTCTCTCCGTAAAAGAGCACAGAAGGCACTTTGTAATTATGGGATCTATTGTTTGGATAGACTCCTCACAATCACATGACTGATCTAGTGTCAATCCCCATGTATGTAGTTTATTGTTGTATAAACACAATAAAACACTAATAATTCTATAGCACAGTAACTAAAGTTCTAATAATTAATTATAGTACAATGTGTTGCATGACATAACAATTCAAACATTTTAAATCCTCTTTTTAAAATTAAATTTTTATTTAATTTTAATAAGTTTAAAATTTCAATCGTTTAAAATTAAAACATAATTCAAACAAAATAAATCCTCTCTGAAAAATAATTTATATGAAGTTCAGATTTATACACGAATGACCTGACTGTCTGAATGATTTAGTAAAATTTCATAATCACATTATAGTTAACTGTTTATCGTTGTTAACTATAAAATATTTTGTATTTGAATGCAATTGTCTATGATAAAAGTTACTTATTTAATCATATAAATCTTTGTTGAACAGTGATCTATCCAGTACGGCACTGAGTGAAAGCAAGTTTGCTCGGCGGGTGTCTCGCCTAAATCTAAACGTACTTCACCTGTGCCTTTCTCAGAATGTCGCCCCGCAACTCCTGCACCCAATGCAAACTCTCCAGAATATCCTTCACCTACTAGAAGCCACTGACTTGGGAAGGTATGTTAAAAAAAAAAAAAAAAAAAAAACATCAAGCCATATATAAGATGCATTTTATACTCCATTTCAAACAAAAATACTAAATATATAAATAAATTTTATTGAATTTATAAATCTCTCAAGTGCTGATACTTAACCAAAATTATTTTTCAGTTAATACTTAACCCAAAGATAGAGGTTATTCTTGTGTGTTAATCAGAAAATAAGACATTTGTCAGGCATTTACAATAAAAATGGGACTTTGTACTTATATCACTATTATAAAATTAACTTCACTATTATAAAGGATACACAACTATTGCCAGAAAGAATTATTCATGATATTTGTATGATTAAAAATAAAAACAATTCACACTAAAAAATTAATAATTTAAGAGTTAATTTTCATGAGATCAGCATATTACTGTTTATGAAACAAAAAATGTTTTTTATTAATGTAACAAAATTAGGACTATTTAGTCTTCTTTATCATTTCATCACACATATTTTCAATTGCAAAAAACTGCTGGCTCAATTTGCAGCACATTGTATTTTCCAGTGTGTATTGAAATACATAGTACAATTGAAGTACAATTGAAATACCATTGTATCCAGTGGTCAGATGTGCTATCACAACCTAAATTTTTTATAATGATTGTGGCACATTTCTATGGCTGATGAGAGCAGTGTATAATTTTTTACTGAGTGACTAAATTCATACTCTATCTGTCAGTTTCACTTTGACGAGCCGCCATGGTTATAAAAATACACCAATAAAAATTAAAACTAAAGTACACACCTTAATAAACTATTTACAAATAAAATAACAACTATAATAGAAAGAAAAGGATAACCAAACGTAACAGACGGAATAACCCAAAGTAACAGACAATGTAAACAACATACCAGTGCCTGTAATATTTCTGCCTAAAAACAGCTGACTCAAAACAAAATATACAATTCAGGCACGACGACAAAATAATAAATATCAACAAGGTTCTATTTATCAACAAGGTTCGGGCGAGCCGGTGGCCGAGTGGTCTAAGGCGTCAGGACTTTGAGCTTGGGTTAGAGATAGCGCTGGTTCGAATCCGGCCTAGACTGAAAAGATTTATCAGTAATATTCACCTTGTACTGTACAGGTTCGCCCCCTTACTCTGACTGAATAAGTTCCTCGCACAGATCAATGGTCTATGGGGAATGGTCAGAGTAAGGTTAAGGAGGAGATCGGCCTCTCCTTTAAAAAAAAAAAAAAATTTCAGTACAATACTTCTAAATTGGTCTAAATATTTAGTCAGACTGCCGTTAGACACTAGCATCTGACAGAACATCATGCGCCATCCATATAACGTCGTTCTGCCATTAGCAGTACAACTACACACTGTCATAGGAACGTCAGCCCTTGCCTAGGGATTAAGAATACCTCTAATACATATATGTTATTACTAATATTATATCTGCTTCATTTAATATAATTTGATTAGTTCAATCTTGGAGTAAAAATAGTTTTTATAAATTATAAATAGCAACAAGTTTGATTAAAAAAAGACTGATTTGACACCTACCTTAGATTCTCTATTCTTCTCTAGTACAGCTTCATTGGGTTTAATCATCAGATAGTTTGGCTTGTAAAAATGAGCTATGCAAAAATGTGTGATGTTTCCTGTACCAGAAATCGGAAGAAGTTAACCTGTACATTTAGTTTCATGTTACATACAAACAAAATTCTCAGATCAGCTGACTTCTTGTTTTGCTTGATAGGTATGAATCTCTTGTTGATTATTTCTAAAAATGGGAGCTTAAAGTCTAACCAGTCATCATAACAACATTAATAAAAAAATTACTATAAACCAAATAAAACCCACATAAACTATATTGCTGATTCTTGTGAAACAAAGTGGTGAATAAAGTACAAATCAGTGATTTAGTTGAATTTTCATTAGTTACCTCTCGTGCTGTACTTAATGTTTGTACAGGATAGGGCCAGTGGACGTTGACCCAACTGTGGCCTGGGGACTGGAGGACCAACTAAGGATCAGCTTAGACACCTCGAGTGACGACTCAGGATCTGAAGAGGATAGTGACCTACTTCCTCTGGAGTGGGAAGCGGTATGTTGTTACTTACTAAACATTTTTGGTAAAAAAAGAGGAGAGCAGCGTAGGTGACAAAATGGTAAACTGGAGGCAGATACATATATAAAATAAAGAACAGATAGGTTGTGAAATATTTCATTGCCACTGGCCCCTTCTTCACTTATAAGACCACTGGCACTATAAGCACATACAGTCAGTAACATTTGGAGTAGGTTGATGAGTTATTTCCACCTGTTGAACGCAACACTGGAATGTTTTTTCACTTATATACTGTTATTTAGATAAAGTGTTCTATATTTTGCTGCTTTGGTGGGAGATAGAGAAGCTGTCATTGATCTTATATTGAGGTGAGAGGGGTTGTGGGTCTCTAGATTTGGTAATTCACTGATAAGCAATTTCCATTCTTCTGAGCTGGGAGCTGTTGCAGTTTGATTTTTTATGAGGTATGCTTTTAAAGTAAGTACCGTTTCAGAATTCTGCTGTTGTAACGATGAGTTCAGTATTTGGTGTATGCACGCTGTGTACCAATATCTATTGGCAAACCACAGCTGCCAATATGGATGTATTTGACAGTGTTTAAGGTTGTTTATCAGTTTTACAAATGCTGCCGACTGTGAACTATGGGCTGTGATAGGTTTTCTTAACCTAAAGGCATAAAAGCAACTGACATTCATTGTGAGATCTGTGATGTTTATGGAGATAACACAAGGAGTGTTGAGATGGTACAGAAGTGGGTGAAAGCTTATAAAGATAGTAAAACAAACATAAGAACTGATCCGATAATTTGCTGGGAACAAATAGACCATTCGCCTTACAGTCCTGATCTTGTGCCCAATGACTTCCTTTTATTCTTGAACTTGTAGAATCATTTAGGAGGTTAGTGCCACGAAGACCCTTATGATGTCAAAACGATCATGCTGCAGTGGTTTTCCAGTCACGTGGCAGATTTCTTTGAGAAAGGTTTTCGAAAATTGGTTGTACAATATGACAATTGCCTCAATTTTAATGGAAATTATGTTAAAAAATAGTTTCGGGTACAGCCTTTCATATTAAAATAATTTTGTTACTTATAGTCAACTGGTTTTTGTTTGATTCCAAAATGTACTTACTTTAAAAAACATGCCTTATATAGTTGTACAAAAGTGAAAAAAAAAACATTCCAGTGTTCAGCAGTTAGCAATAACTCATCAACCCACTCCAAGTATGACTATGTACTTCCAGTTACATTATATTCCAGCCTTTTATATTTCACCAACTCTGTTCTTTGTATTGTATTTATGTCTTTTACGAGTTGACCATTTTATCAAGCATGCTGCTCTCCTCTCAATCTTCACTAAGATACTAGGCCGTGCCATAGTAATAATAATAATAACCTGTCACAAACAAAATTGGAGAAGTTCACATTTTAAACGTAGCATTTTTAAGTGGGACATTTACAAATTTTACTGTATTTTATGCCCTTTGTTCAAAACATTACCTTGAATTCTTTTGAAATATAATTAATACTTATGCTATTAAATGTAATTATGTATGATAGTAGTTAACATTCTCGTTCTTTTTTATGCAGTATATTTTTCAACATTATAATATTCATTTATCTACGGAATTGCAGTTCAATATAATAAAGAAGAAGTTACTAAAATAATGTTACTAATGTATATGTAATTATAGATATATTTTTCTAGTTAAAATTGAAGAAACAAGCTTTGAAATATTTGGAATCAGACTAACATTTTTTCAAATAAGGTAAAAAAATTAATTTTCCCTCTAAGTAAATTAAGGTTTATTGGTAGCACTGTATTGATTTCCACAGGTCCCTCATATGTCCAGTGTAGAGGTGTCTCCAGGACCGCACACACCGAGCCACCCCCTACCACCTCACCCCAGTGTAAACCTAGTCACAAGTGCCGCTGCCAGTTTGGCATCCATTTGGCGGGGCCTGACCACAAACAGATAACAGGTACAACACCTTCCTTCCATGTGAACAATGTAAGGGATCGTCTAACACTATCTTATCATTAAAATGCTTTTGAATACCAATAACTGTTCTCACAAGGGTATGTCATTGGCTCCTTTATAACTACTGTCGCAGAAATTATGTATACCCGTGTTGGAAGGTAAGAGGCATATGAAAACTCCAATCAAAACATTGTTTTCCTTGTTTGGTTATATAATATGACTTATGCATTTAAACATTTTATTATAAGTTTTTTTATCCTAGTAGGAAAAAAAGAGTACCAGAATTTTAACTTGTTTTCACTGTGAATCAACTTTACACTTTTACTCAAAAACCTGTTAATTTATTGCATTTATATTTTAATTAGTGGTTAATAGGAATGTTTTCTATACGTTTTATAAATTTCAGAGTTTTAACTTGAATAAAAAAAGTTCTTTTCAATTTTCTGACACAATGTTTTCTTGGCTTCTAGAGGTGGTAAAATTAATTACATGGTCATGTTGTAATACTTATGAAATGTATGGTTAATATACATTACCTTTATATGCGTAAGTAAATGCAGTGATTTTAAATTGATTTAAATCAATTTAAATTGATAAATTTAAAGTGATTATAAATGGATATAAATTCATTAACAAGTTTTTGAGTAATAACATTGTATAGTTGATGCACAGTGAAAATTAGTCAAAATTCCGGTATTTTTTTCCAAACTAAGGTACAAATTACTAAAATTTAAAATAAAGCTTTAAAATGCATATGTCATATAACGTACAGTTAAATGAGGAAAAGAATTAATCGTATGATTAGACTGTTCATAGGCCACTTGCTTCTTGGTGAACAGTCTTCAAATTCAGGTACATATAATTTCTGCACCGACAGTAGCTATTAAGATACTGTATAAGTGTATTTTCACTAAGTATGGTGTGTTTCAGGTGCTGTGCGCCAGTCGTGTTCTCGACTGGCCTCTCAGACAGATAGTGAGACTTGTTCCATCACTTAGTTGTTATCTCACAACGGATCTACATTTACATTGATTTGCTTTAATATTTATTCAACTTTGTAACTTATTATTTTGTAAAATACAAATTTTTAACCATTAAAAGCTATAAAAGTGCTACCAATTTCATGAACAACCTTAACTATCTTAAGCCATTCAGTCATAGTCATTCCAGGAAACATAAGGCAACTTTATAATTGATAAAAAAAAAAAAAAAAAAAAAAAACAATAGTTGCCAACTTTGTGGGAAGGCTCCTGACTGAGTGTGAAACTCTGGAAATCAGGAGAATTCTTGGGAGGAGTTTCCATAGGAGTAAAAGGAAGGTAGTCCAGGAAAAAAGAATATATAACTGTTAAACTGCTTGATATCAGACCCCATTCTATCAGTAAACAGGAAGCACAATAAACAAGTTTGACATGTAATTAAGGGGTGGGGGAGAGGGGGAGGGCTCATAGCTCTCCCTCCCCTCTCCCTAACTAAACTTAATACTATCCAATATGTCTGTGCTAGTTTTTTAATTCATCCTCAGTTAAAATTGATAGTTGACCTGTTTGTTGTTTACGAGGTACGTCCAGAAAGTAAGTTCCGTTTCCATTTATATCCGCTACAGCGCTGCGATCGCAGTTCCGCGCATGCGCAGCAGACGCTCTGTATCAAGGAGAAGAAACGTGCGCCATTTTGAGATCGCTGTCAGTCTCGTACGCTTTGTTGTGCTTGTTTAAAATGTCGGTGTTGATCGAAAATCCCGCCGCTTGTGAAATCAGGTCTGTGATTCGTTTTCTAAATGCTAAGAAAGTGAAACCGATTGACATTTATCGGCAAATTTGCGAGGTTTACGGACAAAAAGCGATGAGTGATTCAATGGTGAGAAGATGGGTCCGACAGTTTAATGAAGGACGTAATGAAGTGCATGATGAAGAACGAAGTGGGCGTCCATCTTTGATTACAGAAGAACTGGTTCACACGATTGAGGTTCACGAAAAACCTCATACAGGGATTTGGCTGGGACGTGTTTGACCATCCTCCGTACAGCCCTGACCTCGCTCCTAGCGACTTTCATCTGTTCTTACATCTGAAGTCTTTCCTTGGCGGTCAACACTTCAACGATGACGAAGAGCTGAAAGAAAATGTTTCCAAATGGTTGAAGACTCAGGCGGCAACCTTCTATGAAGAAGGCATAGAAAAACTTGTGCCACGCTATGACAAATGCCTGCAAAATTTCGGCAGTTATGTAGAAAAGTAGTTTAAGAGTTGTAGATTTTAGTGCAATAAATATTTTTTCTGTATCCGTAGACAAATTATTTTTATTACCAAACGGAACTTACTTTCTGGACGTACCTCGTATATTTCATAACTATGCATTGTACCAAAAGATTATTTCAAAATGGTGATATATTATTTTCATTATAATATAATCTTTTTGTAGACTACAACTTTAAAAATTGACTATAAGACAATTGGAATACAATTGTTTATCTAAAACAAATAGATTTGAACAACTGTAATATTGACAGTGGAATTTATATCATGCAGTTTGTTTGAAACCAAAAAAGAGCCTTCTGTGGTATTCTACAGGATTTAAATAAATTGCCAGTTTTCTTTTACATACTAATTACAGAAAGAGACAATAATTAGCTGGTAGCTGAATTGGGTAAACCCTAGCTTCATAAGCTAAAGTTTCTCAGTTCGATCCCAATCAGAGTGGTAAAACATTTTGAGAGGGATCAGCTAATAACCACCGTCTGTTCATTTGTCATTGGGCTATTAATTAATAACACTTTCTAAGGAATAGTCAGCCTTTGTTTGTAACAAAGACTACATTCTCTCATCTACTCTTATCACACTCATTCGAAATCCATATTCGCCCATATCTTGACGATCGGCGTCTTAAGAATAAATAAGACATCAAAATACAAAATAGGTATATAAAAGTATTTAAAGAAATACTATAAGTGTAGACGTGTTTTATAATCCTGGGATTATGTAGTGATAATGTATTTGACTGAGGTGAGTGATACTAAGCAACTTTAAAAAATATAGTGTATAGGTGAAATATATTAGGAGTAGTATAAACATGGTATTTTCATAAGATATATACATATGATACAATCATAACAAAGGAAGGACTTCATATACTTCATACATTTAAACAGGGGAGAAAATGACAAAATCGATAGTAAGGTAATACTTCTATTAGTTTTACCTTACTCTGATAGGTTCTACTCTTCTATCAGAGGGTGCTGATACCTCACAAGAACCTGTAAACTACTTCAGAGGCCGTTATTGTGTATCATGGATTTTACGCCATCTACAAAGCCCCTTTGAAAAATAAATGCCAATTACCGCTGAACATTCTTGTACGTAAGTCATGATTTGTATAAATCACGGTTTTACACAATGACATTAGCATATTTTTTTAAACATTACAGATGTACATTAACACGGGAGTAGTCGCGCCCGCGGCAGATTGCCGCACAATAATATATTTTGCTCGTAACTGCGGGAATTTTTTTTTCCGAGGTTGGCAGCCCGTCTAATCCTCGCGGCGACTGTCTCCTACGTGACCTTGGGTGGTTCTGGCCGCTAGTGTGTGCCTGGAGCTTGCCGTGAAGTGATTTCTAAGCGTTTGTCAGTTTTGTGAGCAATTTGCTCACGCGCGACTAGTCTCGTTAGTCGAATATCAAACTGTTGTCTGCACTTATATATTGTATATTTTGTGTCATTTATTTGTATATATGTGTTTTTTTAATTATTTAGTATATTTAATTATTCAGTAATGAATTACGAAAAGGAGCAGGAACGAATTAGGAATATCCAATTTGCAAAGAGCATACATCATCAAGGTGTACTAGATGTGCTGAGGGCGGAGGAATGGACACTGACTAACTTTGATTTATAATCTTTGCACACATACAAAAGTAACACTGTAACAATTTTCATTCCACCTAATGTCCACTAATAAATAAAATAGAGTAAGTATAACTCTTTCATTGTCTTGCATATTATTTACCTCTTTACAAATAATAAAATGTAATAATAAATGTACTATAGTATAATAACATGGAAGAAGTATGATTATAAAACGATAAATATTAAATATGTAAAAGCTAAAACAAACTGTTTGCAGTGAAAGAAGCATAAAATGCGCGTGAGCAAATTGCTCACACGCGACTACTGGCGTTCTGCATGTGGCGCGACTACTCCCGTGTTAATGAAAAACAACATATCAAAAAAGGTTTATTTTGCCCCACACTCCTACCAATAATATTACTAGAATAAAATACAATATTTACACAGTAATTGCAAAGCCTTAATAATAGGCATACATTACATATTTATTATAATATTGTTATTGTAAAATAAGCTATGCTAAACATTTAAGTTTAGATTATTAAAAAGGGAAAGGAAGGGTAGGATGTGAAAAAAGACAAATTGTAGATTTGTTTTCAATTTTTACTTATAATATCTGAAGAAGATGTTTCTATTGAAAAACTTATATATAAATTAAACAGAATTACTTCTTTTTAACTCATCGTTCTGTTCTCATTCGTCAATCTGATACCTCACTCAAACATTCTGTTATCTCATTCACCATTCTGTTATATCACTCATTATTTTGATATCTTACCTATCAATTCTGTTATCTCACTCGTAAGAAAACCACTGGCTATTTATTTTTCATTGGGCTATTCAATAATGATGCTTTCAAAGGAATAGTTGGCCTTAGTTTGTAACAATGACTTCATTCACTTATTTGAAACCCATATTTGCCTATACATGTATCATCAAGATTGGCGTCTTAGGAATAAATAAATTAAAAAAGATCATGCATAATTCAATCAACACATATATTTGACCATTGTAAGTTGAAAAACATATTATGTAACTTCTGAAAATACATGTTTAGAAGTTACAAGTGAAAAAAGTTATATATTTTGAGATTATTCACCTCCCCTTCAATTGTATGTGTTCCTCAGTGTCTAAAACTTGCAGTCAACTAGAACTTCTAAACAAGATCTCAACAATATTGCAAGACTACTCTGAAACAAGATTATAAAGACTATATAAGTATGGAGTTTCCTTTAGATGGAGCGTGCTTCCCACGTTGAATAGTAAGCTTATTAAAAATATTAACACCTTAAACACAAACAAGTTTATGAGACATAAAATTATATAATATATTTCTCCATGGCTTATTAATTTATATTTATATATCTTGTATCAGTTAATTAAATTATTTATATGCTGTGTTAAGCTAAAATTGTACAGCCAGTTCAAAGAATTAAAAACCCCCATTGCCTCCTAAAGTAAATGCGCATTTCCTCATCTACTAAAGTAAAAAGTTCCATGCAAATATAATAGAAAAACTGATCCTGTCAACTTCCACCCTCAAAGTGGACACAGTTTACACATGGTGTCCTCTGCCACACCACTATGCCACAGACCATGATCCTGGCCATAGTTTGCCGTAGACAACTTGTACATTGCAACACCTATATTACATTTGTTAATATTAATACAGAGTGTGCACTTCGCAAGCTAATCTCAGGTTTTGTATCTAGTACTTATACATGTATATGCATAAGCACAGATATAGTGGTAAAATGCTATGATCCAGGCCAAGGCCCCCTAGATTTCCAGGCCGCGCTGCTCATGTTGTGACGTCACAGCTTGGGGCGGATCAGAGCGCTCTATACCCGTACAACTTGCATTGGACGCTCGCTCACACGCCTATAGTAATTAAAATTTAAGCAAAATTACCAGTGATAGATTAAAGGAAGTTTTAACAAGTTTACTGTGAGCATGTTTGACGTAAATAAATGATAAATTAATATTGTATAAATATTTATTTGGGATAAAAAAAACTCAAGTTAAATGATTCACTTATGCTTTATAGTTAAATATGTCTAGAAAACTTTTGAATATTAACTGAAGTAAAATCAACTTACTGATTTAACTTATCAACCTTTCTTTTCTTACATTTACCTCTCTATTTCCCGACAAGTTTCTCTTTTGATACCTTATTGCATATTTATTTAATGGAATAATATTACAAAAGATTGTTATACATTTTTTTACATAAATTAAAGAGCTAGTAGAGCATTTTTGGCAAGAAAAAATATAAGAATCGCTAAGATAATCTAACATTAAATTAAATGATGTAAGTAATCACAAGTTAGATCTCTACAAGAAAATAATCCCACAACATCTTTATCACGTGAAAGAAGTGAGGAGACCATAAATGCTTGAATGGTCGTGGCTAGACCTACAGATTCATTATTTACATTATGAGCAATTCCCTCCAACTTGCCCCCTTTATAACTCATATCTGGTTTTACATAAATTTCTCCCATAAGTAAATTACAGATATTTTCATTTTCGTTCAAACAAGATAACTTCTTTTTTAAATATCTCACATGAGTCGAATCTGAACCAGAGCTACCAGTGCTTAGGTTCGTGGTAAATGATTGTAAATAGCGAGGATGAGGCGTAGAAAAAACCTTAGCTTCCCTTATATGTTTGTTTGCTGTAGGAAAACAAAAATATAGAATGGCAAACCATACAAGGGAGGTTGTACAATAAGATACCTTATTTGAAATTGCTAATTTAAGTTGTTCTTTTAAAAAACGTAATTTTTTACTTATATTATTGTCTCCTCTTTCCTCAGACATGACATCCAATAGATTGCTTATACATTCTATTTTATTTTCTTGAGGTATTTCATTAATTTCATTAGGCAACCTAACTATTATTTCTTTTAGTTTGGATCACTTATCAATTTTTAAACTGTCTGAAAAAGTACGCAAATAAACATGGTCTTTTACCAAAATATTATTTTTAACCATACAAAAAGATAAATCAATATTGATATTTAAGGAAATAATAACTACAGGGTAAATATTGTCTTTCAGAGAAACTAAGAATAAAACCAGTTGGTTGTTATTGTGTTTTGAATACTCATTTGTCGAGTCTAAATTACATCCCTTCTTATAATTATTCACTAAGCTACTGAAGGAATCAATTGTGTCTAGTCGTTATTTTTCTTCAGTTAGGATTTATTTCGCTTTTCCGCTTCAATCCTCCTTTCCTCTGGGTCCATCCTCTTGGGAGGAATATCTTTAGTAATATAGTGCGGAAGATTTTCAAAAATTGTGGGAACTGCATCGTCTCTGAGTTTTAACCTATCCCGTTTTACAGTCAAAATACTTCCATCAAGACGATTAATAGACTCTTCCCTAATGACGAATCTTTCATCGAAGTGTTTTATTCATACACGGGAATTGGCAGATATCTCATAGTCATCTCTGTGGATGACTCTTAGCCAGGTCTGATATGTCCTGTGATCTTTCGGGAAGGAAAAAACATCAATTAAAGGCTTAAAATAATTTTACATTCTGGAATACAACGTTTACCTTGCCATAATAATAACAGGTTCCAAATATCACCACCTCATAAATATAAATCAGTCAACAAACTACGTAAAAGGTGAGCGACACTGTGTTTGTGGTGGTTGTTGGCGACATGGTGTTGTCCGCCGTCCGCCCCATGCAGTGACGTCGAGCCGTGAGTGGTGGGGGAGCAGCGCGGCCTGGGAATCTAGTGTGGCCTTGTCCAGGCATATTAAGGTTTGCAAGAATAACATTGTTACAGTCCAACAGGGTCCTATTAAATAAGGCGATTCCACTTCTGGCCTATTGTTACTTTTATTTACAAGTTCTAAATCACTATAACACACTATGAAATATTTACAAACTTAAATTATTACTTAGGCATTAATTTGACTCTTAAATGTATCACTAGTATTTACAACAATATTTACAATTATACTTATCACTCTGTTCACCTAGTGTTTGACACTGCTCGGTATACTGTCACTGCACTGTCACTAGACTGTCACATCCACTGGGGCACTGGCTGTCACTAACTTCACACACTGGCTCTTGACTGAATGTCACTGACTGTCAGGTCGGCCGAAGGGTGTCTTTATATGACCAGAGGTGGAAGCCCAGAAGATTCTGGAACAGGCGATGGTGAACCTTTAGAAGCATCTAGAAGTTCTTGATTCCAAAGAAAGGGCCTCAATTCACCTACCCGCCCACCCATACACAAACAGTGGTAATGACCCACCCACCCATCCATACACGTACAGTGATATTGACCCACCCGCCCGCCCAAACACGTACAGTGGTAATGACGGTCCCGCCTACCCATACACGGACAGAGGTATTGATGTGCGAATGATCTGCCATTCTAGTCCTTCCTGGAAGACCTGGCTTGGCCCCACGCCTTGGTTACCCGCACAGAGATGAGCCGCAATGACCAAGGCAGTGCCGATGGTGGCTGCCATGACCTGTATCAATATTATAAGTAAATAAAACCCAGGAATTGCCCACTACAGAACATCGTTTATTTAACCATTTGTTCAACAAAATCTTATTTTAGAGATAAATGATTTAGGAAATACTTACTGCATGGTTTGCACAATGTTAAGGCTGGATGGCCAGGATGGCCTGCTGCTGTTCCGAGGGCCAGTATCTCATTTTATTGCATCTTTCATCCATAAACTGAAAACATAATTACGGTATGAATAGTGTCATGTACAAGCTTTTCTTGATTAAATACACCAACATGATTACAAAACTAGAAATGATGTCCAATAAAGATTTTAAAATATATGAAAATAAATTCAGCTATGTAAGCCAAAAACAAAATTCATTAATGAAATAGAAATGGATCTTTATAAGATATGTTTTAATGACTTTTTGAAATTTTATATTTTGTCAACATTTTTCATTTCCTGAAATGAACTCCGGAAAATTTGTTGCCCAATTTAAAATTTGTTAACAAAGCTTTAATAATTAGTGAGTATTTATAGTATTAAAAAAGTTGCTGGGAATGTTTTTTTTTTTTTTTAGTATGTAGTTTGCTAAAAAATTTTGTTTCAGAAATATAATGGTCTTATACTGCCAGTATTTTAAGTTTCAAAAATAAAAGTTTTACATTATTCTTTAATCTTAAGTTCATTATTATTTTAATTGATATTTTTGTTATTTAAAAATTTTCAGTTGGCATTAACTATTGCGCCCAATACACTGATTTGATTATATGCCGACTAGTTAACAAAATAGTTGTTGATATGTTATATCTTAAGGAAAAATTGCAAAATGATAAATCAATAAAGAATTACTGAACCTAAAGAGGAATGGGATTTTGTTGTGAGTTTTTAATAAGAAATGATGTGGTCCTGGGATTGATGTATAATAATATTTATTTGCAGTGTTTCAACGAATCCCACTGAAATGGAAATAATGAATGAGCGTTTGTCTTTTGTAGCTCCAAGAAGACTTTAAGCAGCTTAGGTTTGCATCATTTGACAGCCATATTTATTTTTGACACAAACATTGAGTTTGTTAGAACACTTTTCGTTTTGGTTAAAAAAACTAAATGAACTTACTTTGTCTTGGTCAAAGGACATGAATTGTATTTGTTTGGGTAGATTAAAGAAACATTTCTAATTTGGTTCATAAATTGACAAAGCTTACTATATATTTACTCTTTTCTTTATTATTATTATTATAATTATTATTTACAAAAGAAGTAAACATCATGTAAAGTTTCATTATTTTATGAATACATGTGGTCTGAGGATGGTGAACACGGTTTACAGAAATCAATCACCATATATTTCTACATTTTCTTCTTATATTGAAGTAAGTTTGTGTTCATAACACTCACTTGTTTTTTACCAACATTTCTACTATATTTCTACTAACATAAAATATGGTAATCAATAAACTATTTATTATTACTTGAAAACTAAAAAATAAAACAATATGAGAGAGTAAAACCATAAGCTATACAAATTAAAGAACACTTTAGATTTAAGAATGAAGTATATTACGAGTACTTCCTAAGAAAGTATATTATTACCTACACATTTTAGTAAGTAAGCTTTAAAACATAAAATAACTCCAACTCATCTTGTATTTTTAATAAATCTAGAGATGAAGCAGTTACATCGGTCTTAAATATATGTAGTCAAAACAATTTTAATATATACAGAGTGTTTGAAAAGTGTGGGACAAAACTTCAGGAAATGATAAAATGAGTGAAAATAAACAAAAAAGTTTCTATGAAGGTATATCTTATCTCGCTTAGTTTGGCGTCTGTCTGCCTGTATGTGTGTTTTAAATAAAAACCATATCTCCTAAACATTGTTCGCTATAGTTTTAAACAAATATTTACTTTTCAACCATCTAATATACTCTAAAAATATAAAATAATATTTTTACCAGTTTCAAAATGGCGGCTGTTTAAAAATTGTAATGCTAAATTTCATGAAAATCAAATCAAAAACAAAACATTGTCACAAAATGTGATATTTAGCTAAAGAACAGGCAATTCTTTTAGGTACCTCATTTGTTACAATCAGACAGTAAATAACTGAGAAAATGTAATTTTTCTGATTGTGTGCAAAATTTTACTGGTGGTTTTATTCAAGTCAATAGACTCAAGTACATGAAAGTTTCAAAAACATTTTGCGCACAGTCAGAAAAATTATACTGTCCCAGTTATTTACGGTCCGATTGTAACAAATGAGGTATCAAAAGATTTGCCTCTTTTTAATCTAAAGAGGTATCATAAAAATTTTTTGCTTTTGCTTTGTTTTTCATGAAATTTGGCATTACATTTTTTAAACAGCCACCATTTTGAAACGGGTAAAAATATTATTTTTTTATATTTTTAGAGTATATTAGGTGGTGTGAACTTAAATATTCATGTCAAGTTTGAAAACCATAGCTAATACCGTTTAGGAGATAAGGTATTTTTTAAAAAAACACAGACAGACGCCAAACTAAGCAAGATATGACACATCTCCATAGGAACTTTTTGGTTTATTTTTACCTATTTAATCATTCCCTGAAGTTTTGCCCCAAACATTTCAAACACCCTGTATATATATATAAAATCCAAAAAAGATATTCTCACTGATTAAGAAATCTCCGGAGCTACTGAATAGATTTTAATGAATTTGGAGTGAAGTTAGCTTTTGGATCATAGACACCCTCAACGTTTCACTATTTCCCATAAGAGTAACAGACATTAATTTAATTTAATAATTAATTTCAAACAGCTGATACAAAAAGCATGACAATGACACAAAAGCTTTTATAATTTGGTTTTTATTGTGACATGTGTAACGTTATTTCTACTAACTCTGGCCGGATTGCACTACTTTGCATTCTCCAAAGTAAACTTTTAGGGTTTTTAGTCTATAAAAACTTGTTATCTATGAGAACGGTAGCAGGCTGAGCTTCACTATTGATGTGATGGTTTAAAGAGAACAACGGAAGAAGGGTAAGCAAGTGCAAAGAACCACCCCATAGCAAAGAAAGGATTGTCGGATAGTAGTAATATGATTCTGGTCTTTTCCGTTAGTTTTAGAAGTTAGTAAAATGAATATGTTGGGTTATTCAGTCATTAAAATCTATTATATTTCATCAGAGTTTGCTCATTTTAATTTGCAGCCTCAAATGTATATAATAATGTTTTCTTGGTATGTTTGATACACATATGTAAAAACTTAGGATTAACTATACAGCCTTTGTTAAATTTATCATTATTACGAGAAAATCATTACATACAGGGTGTTTCAAAACTCTTGTTAAAAACTTTGGGATATTGTTCCACAGACCAAAAGGAGCAAAAAACTAAATTTAAGTAATGGTCTATCTCTTTTCGTTTATTGTCTGTCTGTCTATATGTGTTTTTTACTTAAATAACTATATTTTTGTAAAAATTCAACTAAATTTAACCAAACTTCAGAAAAGTATTTAATATAATTATATCTAATGATAAAACAAGTGTGGATAAATTTGTCTCATAAGTTACAAAAAGGCAGCCGTTTAAAATATTGAAATTGAAATAACTAAAAAAGTATTCATTTTACATATTTTTAACAATAATAACATAACTACTTAAAGGAATCCAACTGTAAAAAGTCGAATAAAATTTACTAAATAAAAACACAACTTAAAATGATGATTTAATAATATACTAAAATGTTAGTTTACTAAAATGTTTACTAAAGTTTACTAAAAATAGTTTACTAAAATGTTATTAAAATAGATTTTTTAAAGAATATTTTACTACAAATTAAACGGTATATTAAGTTTGAAAATTGAATATCAAATAACTGAATTATTGCAAGTTTCTTTTGACAGAGCAAGTTCTGATAACAACATGCACGGTCAAACTAAACTTGTAATAATTCATTTATTAGCTATTCGATTTTAAAACCATTTAAGTTTTATTAAAATATTAAAAAAAGCTATTTTAATAAAATTAATACTTTTTTAGTTATTTCAATTTTAATATTTTATACAACCGCCATTTGAAACTTATAAGACAAATTTATCCAAACTTATTGTATCATTAGATATAATTATATTCTGAAGTTTGGTTGAATTTAGTTGTGTTTTTACAAAAATATAGTTATTTAAGTAATAAACACATATATACAGTCAGACAATAAATGAAAAGAAATAGACCAAACTTATATTTAGTTTTTGGCTCGTTTTGGTCTATGGAACAATATCCCAAAGTTTGTAATGAGAGTTTTGATACACCTTGTATTATTATATTATTTTTTTAATTTATTAAAGTATTTTTAAATACCTTTAAAAGAGAGATATACAAGTATAGTTAGTAACATTGTATTTATAACAATTTCGTAATTTTTTAATGTATACAGTTACTTACAAAGTTTTGATATTCATAATTCTACTTGGAAAAATAATAGTTTTGACTAAAGTTGTATAAGTCAAATGAATAATTACAATTTTTTCTAAAGGCAGTAGTCATTTTATACATATAACATGTTAGAAACACACTGTACATATTCGCCGACATACTGATAATAATGCTTAAATACACATATTTACTAATAAGCGATAACCAGTAGGCTCACTGTCAAACCTATTCAGAACATAATCAATCTTGGGAGCGATTAGCTCTGCTGTTCTGTCCACTATATGTAATAAAGGTGTCACTAGATAGTATACCCAAAAATTATGTGTACCCAAGTTTGAAGGCTGTTTACTAAAAAACCAAGAGGCCTACGATAAATACAATCACGCCATTGTTTTTCTCGCTTAAATTTAAGTTGCTAAACAAGCATTTTTAAATTGTATTGTAAGTTTAAGCTAACTTTTATCCTAATTGAAAAAATAACAGAATTTTAACTAATTTTCATTGTGAACCAACTGTACACTTATTTATATTTTAATATGTGGTGGAAAGGAATGTTTTCTATAGTTTTTATATATTTCGTAAATTTAGCTTTCCAAGAAGAAAATTATATCAATTTCCTGAAACAAATTTTTTTGGCTTCAAGAGGTCAAAAAATAAATTACTTGGTCAAGACATATTTTTGAAATGTATAGTTACAATATATAATTTTATATACATAAGTAAATGCAGTGATTTAAATTAACTTAAAATCAGTTTAAATTCACTGAATTTGCTTACGCATATACAAGTAGTGTATCGTAACTATTCATTTTATAAGAATTACAACGTAGTCAAGTTTTGGATGTTGTGTAGGGAATAGAACTGAGTGTCAGACTTGTCAGTTAGCTGAAAACCAGACCAATACTATGTGGTTCGGATTCCAAGTAAAGCTGTAGATGCCATAGTTGCCCTGGATATTGGGCTACTAATAAATAATCCTTTTTGAGCTAAGTCGAACTCAGATAGTAACAATGACTACACTCGTAATTTACACTCATCATACTCTTTCATCCCTCATATTCGCCCATATCTCTTGGATCGGTATCTTATAAATTAATAATGAATAATAATGTTTTTGCTTACCATTTGACAAAAGAGTTGTATTTATAGTTTGCAGTAAATTCTTATTTCACTGCTATCATTAATTCTTACAATATTCGTGTGTTTAATTTGGTTTAAGTATGAAGTGACACATGCTGCAGTAACTTCCCAGTGTTTCAGTTGCAATTGATAAGGACCGATGAGAACATTTTTCTTGTATTGCAAAACTGTACTGGCTATCTTGTACTAGATTAATGATGGCCAGTAATTCCATAAAAATGTAGTGTCATTGTTTGTTCACACTTTTAAAGGAATAAAAATAATGATTATTATTAAATATTATACTGACTGTGCCTTTCTACTCCGATTTTGCAAATATTTTTGATAATTTTAAAGGGTGGTATAATTGATCTGTTATTAAACCAGAACTGGAAACCTTCCTATTACTATCCGATTATATGAACTCGAAAATGTAATAACTATACAGTTCAGTCCAAAATTAATGTAGTATTCACCTGTTTATAAAGTAATATATAAATGCATTTACAATAATTCTGATCAATATAGATCCAGAAAAGATTTCAGTGCATGTGGATAATGCTTTGGAGGTAAAGGTTTGGCCGGCGAAAATCACTTAGTTGGAGCAAATGCTGCTTTGCAAAGGACCGTATTTACTTTCTCCCATATGCGTTAGCATAGAGAAAGTATTGTGATCGTCCGAAAATAATATTTCTACAAGTTGTTTAAAAATCCACTTTAGGGTTCCCTGAACCGAAAAAGTGGGTTAAAAAAAAGTGAATCCATCTGTGTGTATGTGCAGTTTGCTGCAGGCCAAACGGATGGATACATTTTTATGGAATTTGGTATGTTGGTGTATTTAGCCAGTATCTCCAAAATATTTTTTAGTTTTTTTAATGTTTATAGGCAAAAAACATACAAATTTGAAATTTTCTCGAAAAAGGCTTTAAGGATTTTGATGAAATTTCCAGGATAGACGTTAATTACAATTTAAAATATTTTAGTAAAAACCGCATGTTTTTGACTTGACTTGTTTTTGAGTTATAACATTTTTTACGGGCAAAACCCTTTTAAATGTAATTTTGTCAAGCTTTATTCTAAAGATTTTTATTAAATTTTCAGTAAAGATGGAAATTAAAATTAAAAATATTTTATTTACCACCCCATTAAGTTGGCGCTGGAGGCCGAAGGCTGTTTTTGAAGATTATTTTTTTCAATACTTTTATTTAAATAAAAATAAGAGTTTCGTTTTTACATTTCTTAGTAATTAATTGAACATCTGTTTTTTAGGTGTGTTTTTTCATACTTTAATTTTTATTTTTTAAACAGTATGACATAAAAAATAGAAAGAAAAATGTTTGTGCCAGTTACCTGGTAAAATTTATTTTTATATGGGCGAGCAATTCAGTTGTCCAGAGATCTAATGGTCCAAAACTAGACAGATAAATGTAACGGCGTTACGCAGCAATTCAGATACATGACTGTTTTGCGTTTATTGCATCTGCAGTGATTGAAGGCGCTAGTCTGGTAACCTCACAACTTTCACTGTCTCTCCTATAAATCACACACTTCCAACAACGTTCATATATGTCCTGTAATTATAAAAATTATAAATAATTGTATCAAATAAAATAGTTAATAGTTGAATTTACACAACTCGAATATAAATTTATGCGCCTGTGCCCCACGATAGTAGTTACGATAGATTTAATTATTAAAATAGTTTCATAATTTTATTTTTATACGAAATATTTTTTGCTCCAAGTATGTCCTGACTAAAGTGCTGTATAGTTGGTACTCTAACAAGAAGAGAGATTGACCGTGTTTAGACAATCAAATGACAACTTAGTATCATGTGTGATGAGTCCCAGTAAGGCAAAAAGGATGACAAGAAATAGCTTTAAGTTTTTTTTTACGAAAAAGTGTTGTTTTTTTCACTCTATACAGTTTTAATTCAACTATATTTGTATAATATAGGCTAGGTACGGTAATGAAACATAGTTTTGTCCTAAAATATGATTTTCAGGACAAACATTTGTATATTCAAAAAAGCTAGGATACAAACATTTTTACCATAGATTGAAAAAAAAAATAAATAAATAAAAAAAAACTTGTAACTAGCAGAGAAAACTAGAAAAATATGAATCAAATAAGTGTCAGCGGATTTTCTAGGATTTTTATTCAATTTTACACAACTTGTAATTATGTTGGCTCGAATAAGGATAGTAATAGAGAGTTGTTATATTGATTGATAAAATAGATAGTAGATAAGATAGTATTACTATCCAAATTTATATTTCTCTCTCTCTCTCTCTCTCTCTCTCTCTCTCTCTCTCTCTCTCTCTCTCTCTCTCTCTCTCTCTCTCTCTCTCTCTCTATATATATATATATATATATATATATATATATATATATATATATATATATATATATATACACTATGGATAGTATTGTAAATTGAACGATATATTTTAAATTTATACAGTAGTTTTTTTGTTTTTATTTGTATGTATTGTATTTTTATATATGTGTATATGTATATAGTTTGTATTTGTACGTTTGTATTTTCATAAATGTAACTAAATGTATGTTTGTTATTCGTATATGTTAAACACCAGCTTTATTTTGACACCATATGAAGCGACATTGTTGACACTTGTTATTGATTCTTATTAGAACTGAATTCTTGTTTTTATGTTATTTTTTGTTTATTTATGCTAACCACACAACTGGAAAAATGGTTAGCTCTAGTTCCTAAGAATTTAAAATGTATGTACATATAATATTGTAAAAGGTTGATGGAAAAATTAAATATTATTATATCATTAACATTTAGAATGAAATGAAAAGAAACGCCTACAAACGCGTTAAATTACTCAATTCTCTCAACATTGGTTGGATATAGTCGTGTTCAATTAATTGTTAGTAATTGCGTTGTGATTGCTATCAAAATCGTAATGCAATAAAAAGGCTAATTTAAGACGTAGTAAAATATATTTTAAAATAAATAACAATATATTTCTTAACTATAAGCATTTATTTACAAATATTTTTAGTTTGAATCATTAAATGATTATTTATAAATTGTAAGTTACTTGCACTACTTTTCGCAGACTTAAGACGATAGAAGTAAGTAAACTCAGTGCGAATTCAATTCCCATCGATAGGAAACAATCCGACCGACAGTACGAATATGCCGCGAGAATATTGGATCTTCAGATGTTTTCCAAAGGTCTCTGGTTTCACAATCTGCCGATTTTGTAGATATGTCTGTGAGTTGACTCCTTTGATATATTGGTCCTTTGAAATACCTGTTACACGGTGGGACTTCAGCATGATAATACCACAAGTATTGTCCAAAAAACGTATACCTTAAAACTAAAAAAAGTACGATCAATATGTAAAATGAAACACAGCAAACAACCAGTGAAATATATAAAATATTCTTTGATTTTGTCGTTGCTGAATTCAATATTTATTTTCTCATAAATAAATACTGTATGCTATTATACTATAATTATTAAATAACTGTCTAAATTGAATATAATGACATAAAAGGACTTCCTTAACCTCGAAATATAAATTACGTTTGATGAATTGTTTTATGAACAGTAAGAAGCTGTTGATCGATGAAATTTGATTTATATACCTACATACATTTCATTTATGTAACTTAAAAAAATATATCCGACTATAATGACTAATGGGTATGAGATAAGCAGACTACGGATAAAAACACGAACTTAGTTCGAGTAGGTTGGAGGCCCGTCAGTGTTGTTCATGTATGAGTAGGTTGTTGAGCAGTCAACGTATTTCATGTGAGGGTAGGTTGGTGGACCGTCAAAGTGGTTATGTGTGAGTAGGTTGGTGGACCGTGAACATAGTTTGTGTTTGGTTAGGTTGATGGACCGTCAACGTAGTTTGTGTGTGAGTAGGTTGGTCGACCGTCAACGTAGTTCATGTTTGGTTAGGTTGATGGACCGTCAATGTAGCTCGTGTTTGGGTAGGTTAGTGGACCGTCAACGTAGTTCGTGTTTGGGTAGGTTGGTGGGCCGTCAATGTAGTTCGTGTTTGGGTAGGTTGGTGGGCCGTCAACATAGTTCGTGTTTGGGTAGGTTGGTGGACCGTGAACATAGTTCGTGTTTGGGTAGGTTAGTGGACCGTCAACGTAGTTCATGTTTGGGTAGGTTGGTGGACCGTGAACATAGTTCGTGTTTGGGTAGGTTAGTGGACCGTCAACGTAGTTCGTGTTTGGGTAGGTTGGTGGGCCGTCAATGTAGTTCGTGTTTGGGTAGGTTGGTGGGCCGTCAACGTAGTTCGTGTTTGGGTAGGTTGGTGGACCGTGAACATAGTTCGTGTTTGGGTAGGTTAGTGGGCCGTCAACATAGTTCGTGTTTGAGTAGGTTGGTGGACCGTGAACATAGTTCGTGTTTGGGTAGGTTAGTGGACCATCAACGTAGTTCATGTTTGGGTAGGTTGATGGACCGTCAATGTAGTTCGTGTTTGGGTAGGTTGGTGGGCCGTCAATGTAGTTCGTGTTTGGGTAGGTTGGTGGACCGTCAACGTAGTTCGTGTTTGGGTAGGTTGGTGGACCGTGAACATAGTTCGTGTTTGGGTAGGTTAGTGGACCGTCAACGTAGTTCGTGTTTGGGTAGGTTAGTGGACCGTCAACGTAGTTCGTGTTTGGGTAGGTTGGTGGACCGTGAACATAGTTCGTGTTTGGGTAGGTTGGTGGACCGTGAACATAGTTCGTGTTTGGGTAGGTTAGTGGACCGTCAACGTAGTTCGTGTTTGGGTAGGTTGATGGACCGTCAATGTAGCTCGTGTTTGGGTAGGTTAGTGGACCGTCAACGTAGTTCGTATTTGGGTAGGTTGATGGACCGTCAATGTAGTTCGTGTTTGGGTAGGTTAGTGGACCGTCAACGCAGTTCGTGTTTGGGTAGGTTGGTGGACCGTCAACATAGTTCGTGTTTGGGTAGGTTGGTGGACCGTGAACATAGTTCGTGTTTGGGTAGGTTAGTGGACCGTCAACGTAGTTCGTGTTTGGGTAGGTTGATGGACCGTCAATGTAGTTTATGTTTGGTTAGGTTATTGGACCGTCAACATAGTTCGTGTTTGGGTGGGTTGGTGGACCGTCAACGTAGTTTGTGTTTGGTTAGGTTATTGGACCGTCAACATAGTTCCTGTTTGGGTGGGTTGGTGGACCGTCAACGTAGTTCGTGTTTGGGTAGGTTGATGGACCGTCAATGTAGTTTGTGTTTGGTTAGGTTATTGGACCGTCAACATAGTTCATGTTTGGGTGGGTTGGTGGACCGTCAACGTAGTTCGTGTTTGGGTAGGTTGGTGGACCGTCAACGTAGTTCGTGTGTGGGTGGGTTGGTGGACCGCCGTCGTTCTTTATGTTGGATTGGTTACTAATCGTGGTTTTTGTGTTTGTAAATTAAGTTAAGGTAAATATTGACAAAAATAATTGTGATCAAGTAAGTACTTAAAAGATATCCAGATAAAAAAAAATCTCCAGGACATCAAAGTCGTTCGTTTGTTGGCTGGTTAGTTGTGGACGGGCCAAAATGATCTTTTATAAAATGTAGGGCTGACATAACCACAGAATTAATCACTTTTAATAGGCGATAAAAAATGATCAGCTGATGTAAATCATTTTATCCCATTCAATACCACTGTACGTGTACGGGTGGGTGGGTAGGTTAGATATAACGATTATGAAGTGAGTCCACGTTGGTTAAAAGACGTCATATTGTGTTTTTCCAACATTAAGGCGTATACATTTATACACGTTAATGAATAAACATTAGAACTAGTGAATAAGTGCTGTATGTTAAATGTATTGCCTGTTATGGCTATCTTTGAGCATTAAGTAAATGTTGACAAATGCCGAGTGAGAACTTCAAAGACATCCAAATACAAACACCTCCAGGCCTTTTCAAACAGCTTTGCTCCAGTGAGTCTTGAAGGAAAACAAATTTACAAGGGTTATATCACCCCTTCTGGTTCTCAACGTTCTCCTATTTTAAACGAGTCGTACTAAGGTAAATTGTAATCTTACCAGATATGTTTTATAAGAATAATCGTGGTTTACGAAAGTTTCCCTAATAGTCTATCATTTATAGTTTTTGATTTAAATCCCTAATCAATTACTCCAGTGTACATTATTATATAATTGTGTATTCTTATTTTTCTTACTAAAATAAGACTTATAATTAATTATCACTATTTAATTAATTTAAGATCTGTGTGTAGAAGATCCATATTATTAATCAATCTTCTGACCACAAAATATCGAAGGTTTTAAGCTTACATTCTCTATATCACTCATTCCCGTACTTTCCCCTTTTTTTCTCCTACCTCTCCCTCTTATAAATGGATTGCACATACATTCATTAGTAAAAATCTTTTTATTCTAAATAATGATCGGATTCATTTAATTTTGAGATGTAGTGCAAGTAATGTTTGCAAGGGTGACGACCACTTAATAAACAAATTAATGTTAACGATATAACCAATTAAACTGTCATAAAATACAAAGTTAATTTATCTGAGAAATTAATTCACACCTATCATCACTATTACATTTATGGCCTGTTATAATAACGTATTAACAGGTGTAGTTCGTGTGTGAGAAGGTTGGTGGACTGTCAACGTAGTTCGTGTGTGAGGAGGTTGGTGGGCCGTCAACGTAGTTCGTGTGTGAGTAGGTTGGTGGACTGTCAACGTAGTTCGTGTGTGAGTAGGTTGGTGGACTGTCAACGTAGTTCGTGTGATAGGAGGTTGGTGGACTGTCAACGTAGTTCGTGTGTGAGTAGGTTGGTGGACTGTCAACGTAGTTCGTGTGTGAGGAGGTTGGTGGACCGTCAACGTAGTTAGTGTGTGAGTAGGTTGGTGGACCGTCAACGTAGTTAGTGTGTGAGTAGGTTGGTGGACCGTCAACATAGTTCGTGTGTGAGGAGGTTGGTGGACTGTCAACGTAGTTCGTGTGTGAGGAGGTTGGTGGACCGTCAACGTAGTTAGTGTGTGAGTAGGTTGGTGGACCGTCAACGTAGTTTGTTTCTGAGTAGGTTGGTGGACCATAAACGAAGTTCTTTTTATCTCTTAAAAGCATATAGATACTATTATATTCAAATTAATAAATTTACAATAAAAACAAATAAATTTTAATTTCATCAAGGCCAACATATAAAGACTAACATCAACCAAATGTAAAGATTTTATTCCTTGTAATTTCTAACATCTTTCAAATAACGTACATTTATGGAAATTACAAGTGCTAGTAAAGTCTTTCGTTTTGGGTAACTTATTCATAGATATTTATAACGGACAAAATGAGAAGCAAGATTAATTAGCTCTTGCATAATCAAAATGTTACCGATCTGGCCTTTTTTGCTGAAGTTAATTTATATCACAATAAAGTTTCATTAATGTTTTCTAAGTTAGTTTTTATCACATTTTTACTATAACGGTGTTTAAAAATATAAAGAGACTTTTGAAAGTATTTTAGCTATTTATACTCGTAATTAATCAGAAATTAATAAAATAGTTAATGGCAACCCTGACCTTAACATCTCTTGAACAAACCCTAATTAGTAACTCCAATTGGTGTCATCCATACCTAAAAAAGTTTACAATAAATATGGAGTATTTAATTGACTTGTTCTTAAATGATTACTCATTAAGTAAACTGTTTTTAGTTTGATCTTTAATTTTCCAAATCTCAACCATCTCACATATCCGTTTAAAGATTCATTTTCGATCCTCCAGTTGAAAGAGGTTTCAATAAATTCTCCAGTGAATCCGACTATTTATTGAAATTCCGTTTAAAAATACTCATATTTCTTACTTAAAACAATTGCCATAGAATCGAAAAGAGTGTTCGCTTAAATTGGTTCTGTCAAGTTAGGTTTCCTGTCCTATGTAATTGGTTCATCTTCTGTCTTCACAGGTAGCACCAGCAGTCTCCCTCTCTCTGTCTCTCTCCAGCACACGTTGAAGTGACTAATATTTGAGCTAATAGTACGCCAAATAGTCGTCCAAGCACTTATTTAAGACCAATAACCGTTAGATAGCAGCACAGGCGTGCGTCTACGGCAAATCATTGCGTTGGTCTGTCTGTTTGTCTGTATAGTCAATGTTTAACTTATGGTTGCCCTATCAACATACGAAACGACATAAAAATACTAAACTGAACGAAGACGTAGGCTTTCCATATCAATTATTTAATTCGGCATTGGTTTGCTTTGTTTTGAGGTTTTATTATTATTATTATTATTATTATTATTATTATTATTGCAGTAGTATATAAGTTTAGTACAGAGTGTTTTTGTTTTATATTTCAACTGGACTTATTAGAGAAACCAACCAACTGGACTTATTAGAGAAACCAACCAAGCATTTAATCATACAAAAGTATTTTGTTGGTTAAATGTAACGTAAATAATTTTATTATGTGGCCATATTCAAAAATTGTTCAGTAAGCTACATAAAATAAATCGTTTCTTAGTTAGCATTATATGTATTTATACAGATACAATACTAATAAATGTCACAAAAAAAGTACAAACATTATGTAAATAATAATAATTAACAAATATAAAAAAACCTAATCTTCTTTAAATATGTTAATCTCTTAATTATTATTGATTCTCTTATATTTAGTTACTAACAATAATTAGTTGTGGAAAAGAAATAGGGGTTGTTATTAAAAGATTTTTCAAAATTTACCTGTTGGTTTTTGTAATTCTGGATCTTTAGAAAAATAAATATAAATATCTTTCTCTTTTTTTAAGTGTTACATATTTTGGCATCCAACCCATAAACAAAACTATTCCTATTCGTATTTTAAGTCGTTAAAAATAATTTTCTTAAGCCTTTTCAGCAGATTAATTGTTGCCAACTAAATGTCATGCTGATACTTATAACATTATTTAACTACTAGAGTTGAAAGGCCGCCACCCAGCGGGACATGCCAGCTGATACTTCATTACTTGTATATGAAAGTCAGCAGGTAATTATAAGTCAGCTGTTATCGTCACGTGTCCAAACAATTTCACACAGAGCGAAGAACAATATTTTTTTGAAAGATAACTTTTAATTATCTTTTGCTAACTTTAAAGTAGTTTACATGATTGTTGCTAGGCCAGGAGACTGAATTTGGCAAACTCAATCCAGGAAGCTGGGCGATATCTTATAATCTTAAATTATTTTCAAGCAGTATTCAGTACTTTAGCCTTCTGTAAACCTGCATTTATTTTGAGCGTTCAAATTATAAACATAAACATATGATTTAGAACATATTCATGGTTTAAGATTAAGCGTTATTAAACGTGAATATTAAATGAAAAAGTTATAAACTTTTATTTAGCGTCATTTCTTTTTTTTAATTATTATAAATTATTATCAGTAATAATAACATATTGTGCTCAAATATATTATACAGATGGGGTTAAGTGTTAGAGAGGACTTTACAGTCCTATTTTCGTCCCTTTAGTTAAGACATTTTTCATTTCATTTTTTTCGTTTCATACAGTTAATTTATTGTATAAACAGGTAAATTACTGAACACAGTGAGGGTTATTTTTGACATGTATGATTCCTTCGGCCTTTGGTATTTCTATTTGTTTTTAAATTTTAGAACTGTAATATCCATACTAATAATTATGTGACGGATCCTGATTTATTAATTAGTTAATTATTAAATTTCTCTTAGATAAGAACAAAAAGTATATTTGTATGGACTCTTTTCCTTTAACCTTCCTTCATTTACTATGAATCCTTCATTATTTTTACTCGTTCATTCATTTATCAGTATCATTATTTTATTATCTTTTTATATGAATCCTTCAGTATTATTCTTAATTTATTTAGGCTAGACTGTATTAGACAATTTACACCAGAAAGGTTTCAGACCTTCTTGTTATTTACTCATTTATTTCGGTAGGAAGTTGGATGAGGATTGTGTAAAAATATCTTTTTAATTTAAATTAATATTTATTATCACTTACAAATCTAATTCAAATAAATTCATACTTATACTTTATGAAATTGTTTTAACAGCAACCAATTTTAACGTTATTCATTTGTTGCATATTTTAAATTACGTTTTATATTCCCAAAAGGTAAAATGAAATGAAATGAAATGAAAAACGTTTTATTTTCTGAGGCAAAGTTAGGACCATTAGGTCCTCTCTTACACTTAACCTCATAATATGGTGAGAAAAGGAAGTGAAGAGGTTAGGACGAAATGTCTCACGGTGTATTACGTGATTGACAACATTAAAATAATAAATAGGCATTGTTTGGAAATTTCGAGCAAGATTTAAATTTAATGCTATTGAATAGTAAATAGCAAACCTATATTATTATTAATTGTAATTTGTGTTCAAAGCAGTATTAGCCAGCCGTAACCATAACAACGCTTTAATGGGTTGCATATTTGTAACTTAACTACACCTGTCTTAACGACTTGCTCGTTTAAATTTGGGAGTAAACATTTCATAGTCACATGTCTTCCAATTTTTTATAAATGTCTTATACATTTTTGTTCCTTATCTATATATATATATATATATAAAAGGCAAAGCCCTCACTGATTGACTCACTCATCACTAATTCTCCAACTTCCCATGTAGGTAGAGAGCTGAAATTTTGTACACTGTTTCTTTAGAACTTATAGTCCTATAGAAAATAGGACAACTAAAGTATTTTCATCTTGATAAAGTACTCCTAAGGGGTATAAAGCACCCTTAAAAGATTGGTCCATAAGGATAACATTGGGTTGATTTTAGTAAATTAATAACAGCTGTTTTGTAAATAAATAAACATGTCTATTTTGAATGTTTGACATTATACTATTTAATATTTTACTATGAGTTTAATCTTCAGCTGTTAAACAAAAATAAATTAAATGAACACTCTTGAAATAGGCTAAATAGGTGGCAAAGCAATTAGTGTGAGTGAGATACTGTACCGAAATGTAATATTGTAATTTTACGTTATATAGTTAATATACCGATTTTTGTATTGAATAGTTACATGCCGAGGCCGAAGGCCGAGGTGTATCGAGCGTAGCGAGCGTCGGGGTTGGCACGCGAAGCGTGCAGGGGTGTCCCCTAGTCTCTCTCTCTCTCTCTCTCTCTCTCTCTCTCTCTCTCTCTCTCTCTCTCTCTCTCTCTCTCTCTCTCTCTCTCTCTCTCTCTCTCTCTCTCTCTCTCTCTCTCTCTCTCTCTCCCTCTCTCTCTCTCTCTCTCTCTCTCTCTCTCTCTCTCTCTCTCTCTCTCTCTCTCTCTCTCTCTCTCTCTCTATATATATATATATATATATATATATATATATATATATAAGAGAAAGCCCTCACACACTCATCACTAATGCTCCCACTTCCCGTAATCCTACAGAGCTGAAATTTGGAACAAATGTTTACTGTAGGCTAAAAATAAGAAAATACTATTTTTCCATAAATATAACATTGGTCCGAATATAGAAAACTAATAACAGCTGTTTTGTAAATAAATAAACATATTTATTTTGAGTGTTTGAAAACCCAACAGATTTTGATGAAATTGTATGCAAGTTAGCTTTTGTATCACTAAAACCCGCTAAGAAAGGATTTATCGAAATTCCATTCCTATAGGGTAAAGGTAGCCCCTGAACACGATCTTCTTTTCCATAAGAATATAATTGGCATTACTTAAATTTATTTCGAACTGCTTTATAAAAATAATCATGATAAAAAGTTTGGCTGATTTAAGTTTTTATTGTAAAATGTTTAAGGTAATTTCTACACACTTTACATCACCCTAAAGTAGACTTATAGAGTTTAAAGACTATAAAACTTTGTTATCTAGGAGAAAAGCAGCAGGATGAGCTTTTATATTGATATTATGGTTTAGAGAGAACCGTGGATTGGAAGGGTAAGTGACCACCCAGTAGCGAAGCAAGAGATGTCGGCTAGTTGTTTATAAATGACTTATACATTTTCGTTCCTTATTGTTTAAATATTGCCAGATGCAGTGTGTACGTGTACTTATTATATATAGTCAAATGCAGTGTGTACGTGTACTTGTTATATGTATCCCAGATGCAGTGTGCACGTGTACTTGTTATATGTATCCCAGATGCAGTGTGTACGAGTACTTGTTATATGTATTCCAGATGCAGTGTGTACGTGTACTTGTTATATGTATGCTAGATGCAGTGTGTACGTGTACTTGTTATATGTATCCCAGATGCAGTGTGCACGTGTACTTGTTATATGTATGCCAGATGCAGTGTGTACGTGTACTTGTTATATGTATGCCAGATGCAGTGTGTACGTGTACTTATTATATGTATGCTAGATGCAGTGTGTACGTGTACTTGTTATATGTATGCCAGATTCAGTGTGTACGTGCACTTGTTATATGTATGCCAGATGCAGTGTGTACGTGTACTTGTTATATGTATGCCAGATGCAGTGTGTACGTGTACTTGTTATATGTATGCCAGATGCAGTGTGTACGTATACTTGTTATACGTATGCCAGATTCAGTGTGTACGTGTACTTATTATATGTATGCCAGATGCAGTGTGTACGTATACTTGTTATACGTATGCCAGATGCAGTGTGTACGTGTACTTATTATATGTATGCTAGATGCAGTGTGTACGTATACTTGTTATATGTATGCCAGATGCAGTGTGTACGTGTACTTATTATATGTATGCCAGATGCAGTGTGTACGTATACTTGTTATACGTATGCCAGATGCAGTGTGTACGTGTACTTATTATGTGTATGCCAGATGCAGTGTGTACGTGTACTTGTTATATGTATGCCAGATGCAGTGTGTACGTGTACTTATTATATGTATGCTAGATGCAGTGTGTACGTGTACTTGTTATATGTATGCCAGATTCAGTGTGTACGTGTACTTGTTATATGTATGCCAGATGCAGTGTGTACGTGCACTTGTTATATGTATGCCAGATGCAGTGTGTACGTGTACTTGTTATATGTATGCCAGATGCAGTGTGTACGTGTACTTGTTATATGTATGCCAGATGCAGTGTGTACGTATACTTGTTATACGTATGCCAGATTCAGTGTGTACGTGTACTTATTATATGTATGCCAGATGCAGTGTGTACGTATACTTGTTATACGTATGCCAGATGCAGTGTGTACGTGTACTTATTATATGTATGCTAGATGCAGTGTGTACGTGTACTTGTTATATGTATGCCAGATGCAGTGTGTACGTGTACTTATTATATGTATGCCAGATGCAGTGTGTACGTATACTTGTTATACGTATGCCAGATGCAGTGTGTACGTGTACTTATTATGTGTATGCCAGATGCAGTGTGTACGTGTACTTGTTATATGTATGCCAGATGCAGTGTGTACGTGTACTTATTATATGTATGCTAGATGCAGTGTGTACGTGTACTTGTTATATGTATGCCAGATTCAGTGTGTACGTGTACTTGTTATATGTATGCCAGATGCAGTGTGTACGTGTACTTGTTATATGTATACCAGATGCAGTGTGTACGTGTACTTGTTATATGTATGCCAGATGAAAAAACTGTGCTTTAAAGCTTCATCCAAACGCCACTGGGTGCACTCATATCAAGGCAGGAAATTCATTAAATATTTAGTTTGATGTCTATTAAAATCAATTTTCTACAATTAAGCTTATTCTATTCCGGAAAATGCAATTCCTCAATATATAGCTCGGATGGAAATAAAACGCTACGCAATAAAAGTGTTAGTTAATAAAGGATTCAAGAGAACTGATTTTACAACGTCGGAGTGGTTTGGAAGTACAATTAACGCACCATTTTTGTACAGCTCTAAATCAGAACAGGTATTTGCGTCATTAATTTGTAGGGCATAGTAATTGAAATTTTTGAGACAGTGCCTTTATAGTATTCTTTTTATTTTAGTAGGAATATTTGAAACAAACGTGTTGAACAGTATTTTATATATTGAAAAGGAATTCAATGAAATAGTATTCAGTCAAGGGAGTAGTGTGTTTTTTGTTAGCTGACGTTTTTGAAATATCAGCCCTAAGTGATTGTTGACTTTTACATGTGCCGGAAAAGAACTAATTTCTAGTGTTAGATTATACTATACAAGGCTATTTATATAATCATTTTAATAATACTATAAAAATAGCATATTTTAAGGTCTTCAATTTGGGGGTAAGTTAATTTATATTTAAGTTATTAATACTGGACTGTAAACTTGTCTGATTTCGTTTTCAACTTCATAAAAGACCACAAATATCACTTAAAATGTCATCTAATTTCTTTTAAGATATGAACTTAGTAGATTTCCAAAGTTTATATTTGATTCGAAGTAACTGTGTCAAAAGAATCTAAGAAGATTAGATGTTAAACTGTATGAACGTTAGGTGTGATTGTCGATAGAAATTATATAAATTGTTTAGTTTCTGTTTTAAAATTGTTGACAGAGCAAGTGGGAAAGATTAAAAACTTAACATAAGTTAAAGTAGTAAATTTTTGAAAAAAGAATCTGTTTTAACTGTCATAAAAACTTAAATTTTACATTCATTGACTCAGTGTTATTTGCAGCATATTAGTTTCAATTTTTACGTGTTTATAACGTATTGTTTAAAGGACTAAAGACAATTATGAACTATTGCTACGTGCTTTACCTCCAAATTATTTATTGTGCCTTTTGTTACTGTTTCAATGGATTTCCAGATCTGAGTAAGAATATTCATCGGACGTTTCTTTATTACAGACAGATAATATCCAGACATGAAGCAAATAAGAGGTAAATATGGGATACAGAGGTCCTAGCCTATCTTCACACGATTTTTGAAGTGGTCAAAATTAGCCCCACGAATTCATAGAACATTTCCCATGGAAATACCGATTTTCCACAAAAAAGATAAAAAAGAAGAAAAAACCATTTTACACAAATAATGATGTATGTAACACTTATTTTATGTAGTTTTCCCTCCCAAACACAAATATGACATTGTTTTCTTCCTAATACAAATAAAATCTGAGATATTTAACGAAACAGGTTTTAGGTTAGATTAGTTCAGCATTGTATTCGCAGTCATCTTATACTAACCTAACACAACTTAATCTAACCTAACCCACTTTTTGTTGAATGCTTCAGTTGTTATTAATCGTATGATTATTTTTATGTCATATTCTGTTCAGGAGAAAAAACTAGAACATTAGAAATGCTAAAAAGTTAGATAGGTTTTGAGTAAAAATTTTTTTTGTCAAACATTGGAATTTCCGCAGACAAATTTCTATGAATTCAACGCAGTAAATTTGAATCCATTGATAATAAATTAAAAAAATAAAATGAAAATCGGGTGAGACCCCTTATATTCCATTCTACCAGCATTATATATATATATATATATATAAAATATTATATATATAATATTTTATGTAATATATATAATATTCATTGATGGCTATATATCAATGAAAACATTGGACGACTGTGTTAAGAAGGATTCAATGACGCACAACAGCTGTCTTCTTCACACACGTTCGTGACAGCGGGTGGATCGATTATAATAAAACAGCTGATTGGAAAAAATACAACTTCTCGCTATTTTTTGTTGTTGTTTTTTTGTTAACCATAACCTAATTTAATGGGACTCTTCTAGTGGCTAACTTGAAAAGTTATACGCCATATAAATACACAATATTTATTATATTATTCATTTAACTGAACAAACTTTAATGTTTTCTATGCTCTTTTTTGAATACATATGTAACATTTTACACTTATAAATGGTTACATACGCCTCTTCTAAGTTGAAATAAAAAAATGTTGCAATATTTTTGTTTCTTGAGTTTTATATTATTTAGGTTGTCCTACTAAAGGTAGAAGTTTTATATTATTTAGGTTGTCCTACTAAAGGTAGAAGTTTTATATTATTTAGGTTGTCCTACTAAAGGTAGAAGTTTTATATTATTTAGGTTGTCCTACTAAAGGTAGAAGTTTTATATTATTTAGGTTGTCCTACTAAAGGTAGAAGTTTTATATTATTTAGGTTGTCCTACTAAAGGTAGAAGTTTTATATTATTTAGGTTGTCCTACTAAAGGTAGAAGTTTTATATTATTTAGGTTGTCCTACTAAAGGTAGAAGTTTTATATTATTTAGGTTGTCCTACTAAAGGTAGAAGTTTTATATTATTTAGGTTGTCCTACTAAAGGTAGAAGTTTTATATTATTTAGGTGCTCCTACCTTTAAATACAAGTTGTAAAAGTTCAAATCAAGTGATGGAATGTTTTTTTGGACAGCAGTGCCTTTTGTGACTTGAATAACAACTACTTCCTACCGTGTTTTACAAGTAGGCCTACGGGCCTCTATAGAGTTGCTAACTAAAGTAACACAACTGAAGACTGACTGGCTGAGTGTTTACTTTACAATACAATATGAGTCGTTGTACAGATCAAATTTATTTAACGTGATTGCATACCTGTAACTAATAACAGTATCTTTATTTTTTCTTATGGGATCAATTAATATTAATTATAAAATATCTCTAATTTTAATAAACTAATTTTTTCACACATCTCAAACTTCTGAGAAGTAGCTGTAATTACTTTCGGCACAAAAATTATGTCTATCCGAGTTTGAAGGCTGTTTACTAAGAAACTAAGATTTATATGAAAAATCCAATTACAAAATTGTTTCGTTTAGTAGTTTGTTATAACATATTCATTAACAAATTTACCATACATTTCAAACATTTTTATCATAGTTGAAACAAATAAAGTAACAGAATTTTAACTAGTTTTCACTGTGCATCAAGTTTACACTTTTATTACTCAAGTGCCCGTTAATGTATATCATTTAGATTGATAATAATTAGTTTGAAGTAATGTTTTGCGTAAGTTTTATACATTTCAAAACGCTATCTTTTCAAGAAAAAATTTCTTACCCGATTCCTGAAACAACGTTTTCTTGGCTTCTCAATGTCGTAAAATTAATTACTTGGTCACATTGTAGTCATTATGACATGTATATAGATACGATTAAAATTGTTTAAAATCAATTCAATATAACTTAAAATCGGCAAATTTAAATTGATTTAAATCAGTTTAAATCAGGGTAGTTACTTACGCATATACAAGGAACGTATAGAACTATACATGTCGTTAGGCTTTCAACGAAACCAATTAATTAATTTTACGACCTCTAGAGGCTAAAAAACGCTGTTTCAGGAAATTGGTATGACATATTTTTCTTAAAAAGTTAAAATTTGAAAATTTATAAAAATTCCACAAAAAATTACTGAAAATTTCGCATTAAAATATAAATGATATTCATTAACGAACACTTGAGTAATAAAAGTGTAAAAGTGAGACAAAGTAAATGCTATTAAAATTCCGGTACTTTTTTTATTCCATCTAGCATACAAACCATCAAAGCTTAAAATAAAATATAAAAATAAATATTAAATAATGTACAATTAAACGAGAAAAACAATGGTGGAATTAGAATTTTCACAAGCCTCTTGGTTTCTTAGTAACCAACATTCAAACTCGAGTTCAGATAATTTCTGGGCCAACAATAATTAGTCCTATATACAGGGTGTCCTGTAAGTAAAGTGGCAAACTTCGGGAAATGGCTATTTAGGCCAAAATAAAGAGAAAATGAAGAATAATATATAATAAAAATTGTTTATTTAATTAGCATAGTACGTGTTGGTACATATACAGTACAAGTAAACGTCACACAACACAAATTTATTGCAATATAAGCACAAAGTGCACAAATATATTACTATACAAGTAAAAAAGCACAAATATTATGGTGATCAATTTCGGTGAACCACGCTCACCTTCCTCAGACTAGAGGGAATCACAAAAAAATCCTTAGTTTACCATATATCTTCTTTTTTTACAACAGAATTTTTTTCTCCGAATTGGCTCAACCGATCTTTATGCAACTCACTATGCATATTACAATAATAAAGACCTATTTTAGAAAAAATAATCAACTTGATTGAATTTAAAATTTCAAAATGGCGGGCATTTCAAATTTAAACAGAAATTGCGGAAAAATGAAAAAAATACTGGTCTTTTTTAGATAATTGTATTACCAATATTTCAGTACCAAAATAGTTGGAATCGGACGAAAAATAACTGAGACACATTGACATTTGTGTTGAGAGGTAGCAAAAAAGTTTGGCACTTTACTTACGGGACACTCTGCATATTGTTGCCGATCAGCGCCGATTGAGCGCCGCCCAGGTATTTGTGGAACCTCCCTACACGGGGGGGGGGGGGTTGTGGCACTTCCCTCCTATCCATGAGGTATTAGAATAGCAGTTAACATGCCTGAAGGTGAATCCAGAACATTCTTTAGTGCTGCCCAGAAGAATCTAGATAACCCCTCTAGAATAATCTCCATCATAGTTCCAAAACCTTCTAGTCTTACACCGGTGCCTTATTAGCCGACAAGTCAGCGTCAGTCTATCTATAGTGTTAAAGTAAGAGTCCACAGTGTCATTCAATCCTACTGGAAGAGTGTCCTCAGTGTTCGGCCTGCAGTAGAAACGACAGTCAAGAGAGAATGTTTAACAGTGACAAATATTGTGTGAACACTAACTCGAGTGGGTTAATTAAGTGACATAAATTATTGCAAATAATATTAGTTTAATTTCTAGTGTTAAGATATTGTATGTATAGTCCTTTAAATCTGTAAATATTTCGTAGTTTGTAGTGTAAATAAATGTAACAGTTTCTAGCCCCAGCATGGGATCGCCTTATTATTTTGGATCCTGTGGACTGTAACATTATATACTAAACATAACCTAACAAAATATCTGTTTTTACGTTTACTCTGTAAAATGATGATAAAAACCATAAATGTGCGAGTTTATATTATTACGTAGTTATATTATTGTGTGGAGGATGGTTGGAGAGCCCAGCTTAATGGGATCATTTTCCAGCCTATTGTATTATAAACCAAATTTACTTTACCTATAAATACAAAATATTTAATGAGATAAGAATTAACTATAACAATAACTTTAAATACGGATTTAACATATAGTTTAAATTGGATTCTGAGTTTCGAGTATTGAAGTACTTTTTTTTCTTCATTATATTATCATCAGAAAAAGACATAGAAACGAAAAATGTTTATAAGCAAAAAATGAAGATTTGTTTAGCAAAATGTTGATAAGAATTCAATTAAATTAACTATGTAATAACTGTGGTTTCCCTGAATACAGAAATACTTTGCAGAAAACAAATATTTGAATAAAATTTTAATATTCTACTTCCAAAGTTTAGTGAATCCACCTTTATAAAGTGTGGATCCTAGTTTGAATTAACACCATGGAATAATCGAAATATATGCAATCAATAATAATGTAATTTACCAATCTAAAAAAAAAAAAAAAAACTGTACTTAAAAATCACCAAACGATTTTATGTGTTTAAATGTATAGTAACATTTGTTAAATATTGATGTAAAATGTTTTGGTTGGATTACAAACTAAAACTTTTGAACATTTATAAAGTTTAAAATTAATATCCTCTTCAATAACATCCACCTTATTACAAAATCGTTTAAAAGTACATAACATTTCAAAGGAGTTTGAATATTTATACTGTAATTTTTCACTCACATACAAATTTTTTTTAAAAAAATAGCTAAACAGAGTTCAGTTGTATTGGGCTCACTGAAAAGTTGAAGCGCTTGTTAAATATAATACAGTCCCGTCAAAAGAAAGATTAAATTAATATTACTCCGCTTCTGAGTGGGTTGGTTAAAGAAGGTTGGACGTTTACTCAACAATTAGTTTACTGTGGTCTATAAAGCATTATAAATGCTCCATTGTTTTACAAGTTAGTTTAATTTAATTATGAAAGTAAATATACTAACCAGAATTAAGCTATTATCGCATACTTTTAAGATCAATTCTTATAACAGGAAATACTGCCAGTACTTGCACACGCTACTTAAAAAAATAAAGAAATATTTTTTAAACATGCCCCGAAAACTCGTTTTTAAAATTTTTAAAGAACATTAAATATATAATCGAAATATTTGCTGGAAGGCCAATTTGTTAACGTTTACCAAATATTTTTTTTCTACATTTTATGTAAAGTCAATACACAAACTTGAACAAATGCTTTAAAACAAATGGAGTCATTAGTCGAGCGAACTAGAGAGTCAGGGCTTTGAGCCCCGCCCAAGTTAGAGATAGCGCTTGTTCGAATCCTGGCCACGATTAAAAGTTTTCACCAAAAAAATTCTCCTTATACTAAACTGACTGTTCAATAACTCTGTCTGAATAATATCCCCACACATATCTATAATCTATTGGACACGGATAGATTAAGTATAAAAAGAACATTACACCCTATAGGAAAAATAAAAAATTAGAGAAACACGTTAAGTTTGATCAAGTCTAAATAAACTACTTCAATGATTATAAATTACTACACCTTTATTCTTAAAAAGGGAAAAAAGTAAGAATACACACGTATACTTTGACGTGTGTATTCATACACACGTCACATTGGTTCCTCTGAGTATGATTATAGGGATAAGTTCCTTAATCAGGAATTAAATTATATACGATTGCTGTCACTATTTTATGTGCATAAAAGATGTATCAGAGGAGTTGGTTAGTACAGAATCGGAGATGGTTAATGAACAAACTTTTGTATTTCACTATTTCACAATAAACTGAATTTGAGTTCAATTACACAAATTGAAAAATTAAAAATTACTCTAGAAATGCGTACATTATGTTATTTTCGAAATATATGACTATTGTTAGAACGTACCACTACAGTTAGTATAAACTATCTTATGGTTAGTTACCATGTACCACTACATAGTTAGTTGGCGTGTGCAATTATATAGTTAGTTAGAATATACGACCATATAGTTATCATGTACCACCAAATATTTATGTAGCTTGTACCCCTATATAGTTAGTTAGCATGTACCAACGTGCTAGTCATCAACATTAGTTAGCATGTACCACTATATATTTAGTTAACTTGTACCCCTATATAGTTAGTTAGCATGTACCACCCTATATTTAGTTAACTTGTACCCCTATATAGTTAGTTAGCATGTACCAACGTGCTAGTCATCAACATTAGTTAGCATGTACCACTATATATTTAGTTAACTTGTACCGCTATATAGTTAGTTATCATGTACCACCCTATATTTAGTTAACTTGTACCCCTATATAGTTAGTTAGCATGTACCAACGTGCTAATCATCAACATTAGTTAGCATGTACCACTATATATTTAGTTAACTTGTACCCCTATATAGTTAGTTAGCATGTACCACCCTATATTTAGTTAACTTGTACCCCTATATAGTTAGTTAGCATGTACCAACGTGCAAGTCATCAACATTAGTTAGTATGTACCACCATATATTTAGTTAACTTGTACCCCTATATAGTTAGTTAGCATGTACCAACGTGCTAGTTATCAACATTAGGTAATATGTACCACCATATATTTAGTTAGCTTGTACCCCTATATAGTTAGTCAGCATGTACCAACGTGCTAGTCATCAACATTAGTTAGTATGTATCACCATATATTTAGTTAACTTGTACCCCTATATAGTTAGTTAACATGTACCACCCTATATTTGTTAACTTGTACCCCTATATAGTTAGTTAGCATGTACCACCATATATTTAGTTAACTTGTACCCCTATATAGTTAGTTAGCATGTACCATCAACGGGATGTGTCTAGCCAATTAATTGGCTAGACACATCCCGTTGACTTTTGTGGGAGTTTCAAACACTAGGTAGATTTGTGTGAATGCCCTTCTTTTATGTATGTTTGTGTGTATTTATTGTTATGAATGATTGTTTAAATTAAAGCCTTAGGTTAATTAATTTTAATACTGACGTTTGCGATACAATATTTTTATATTGTCCATGCAATAAAGGATTTATTATTATTATTATTATTATTATTATTATTACCAACGTGCTAGTCATCAACATTAGTTAGTATGTACCACCATATATTTAGTTAGCTTGTACCCCTATATAGTTAGTTAGCATGTACCAACGTGCTAGTCATCAACATTAGTTAGCATGTACCACCCTATATTTAGTTAGCTTGTACCCCTATATAGTTAGTTAGCATGTACCAACGTGCTAGTCATCAACATTAATTAGCATGTACCACCCTATATTTAGTTAGCTTGTACCCCTATATAGTTAGTTAGCATGTACCAACGTGCTAGTCATCAACATTAGTTAGTATGTACCACCATTTATTTAGTTAACTTGTACCCCTATATAGTTAGTTAGCATGTACCAACGTGCTAGTCATCAACATTAGTTAGTATGTACCACCAAATATTTAGTTAACTTGTACCCATATATAGTTAGTTAGCAAGTACCAACGTGCTAGTTATCAACATTAGGTAGTATGTACCACCATATATTTAGTTAGCTTGTACCCCTATATAGTTATTTAGCATGTACAACTATATAATTACTTGGTGTGCACTACCATATACTTACTTAGCATGTACCACCATATATTTAGTTAGCATGTACCACCATCTAGTTACTTAGAATGTACCACCGTTTGATATAGTTAGCATGCACCCCCGTATAATTAGCCATAGGCCTATATAAAACAAGGAGCTGGGAGTTGGTGTTATTCTTGTCTCAAAGGCCCTGCCGTCCCAAACCAACATTAAATTGTTTAAGCTCTGAACTTTCTTAAAATCTACAAAATTATCTTTGAAAGGACATACTCCTAAATAATACGTAATTATGGAACAGAATACTTTATAAATGTTCACTATCTATTGAATATTGAAACAATTAATTTTAACATATTATTATTTAAGTTAAGGATTGTTGAAAACTCTGGATGCTAGACGTAAGTCGTCAATAGTAAAATTTTGCACGATGATATAATCATTTTCTGTTAGGGGTTAGGGGTTGTTTGCAACATATTTGCTCTCAACATATTGATGAGTTGGCTGTCCCTGCAGGTGTGCCTCAGGGTTCCGTGTTAGACCCGATATTATTATTGTTTGTCAACAACATGACTAATATCTTTTAGCTGATAACACGCCCCTAGACATTTTAAATTCACATTGAGCTCAGTTGGAGATCCAAATATTTTTTCAGGGTAGTAGTTGGGTGGTTCTCAAACAATTAATGTATATAAATGATTTCAAAACTAAATTAATTTATTTCAGAATTCGCACTTCAGCAGTAAACAACGTATGTTTTAATTGATCCATGATTGATGACAAGGAGATTAGTTCGCACGTTACTGTATTTGACAACAATGGTCATTGTTGGGGGTCATTGACAGCAATGTAACATTGTCAAAATACAAGAACGTAGGTTCATAAAATATATTGAGTATATTTATATTTTGAAAAGACTCTTCTTTTTCACAAGTATTTTTTGTTGTGTCTTTTTTTCTCTTTCAGAAGTCACAAATCATTGTTGTGCTGTTCCTAATTGATGGTAATATAAAAGTTATAAATATATTTTTCTGCAGAAGAGAGCGATGAGGGTAATTTTCAACTAAGTAGAGAACAGTCAAATAGCATTTTTTCAAATTTAAGCAAAACCTTTTAACTTTTCAATCCCTATACATTCTTGAAAGCATTACATTTTTTATAAAGAACAAGCACTTGTTAACTAATGATTTAAACAATTCTTAAGGCTACCAGTTACACCATTGAGACAATGTAAACATGCCTAAAATAAACACTACCTCCTTACAAAAGCAGTCATTTTATTCTATAATCTAAATGAACAATGAATGCTCTATTAAATAAAATAAAAATAGAAAAGTGTTATTAAGTTTTTGATGCAAGCTAAGATAATATTAGTGAATAAAGAATGGTACAGTGTTAAAGATTATCTTGTAGATAGGTTTACATAATACAATGTTAGGGGAATAAGAACGGTAAGAATATCTATTTGACCTTTTCCAAAGAAAAAAAGTATTTGTATTCAGAAAATACACATTTGATTGATTTATTCATTGAGTGATAAAATCTCTATTACACTTTTACGGACTATCGCAGGATGTTAGTTAATGAGGATATGGAATTGCCCGTAAAATTGAGTGAATGACAGTCAGGTGGTTTTGTAATCGATCTAGCCCTTTACACGAGCGAGTGTGTGTGGACGACAGCTGTTTGTGCGTCAGGCCCCCTTCCACAACTCACAGACCGAGTATACATTATGCCAGGTCTGTTTTATGTATTTTATGGACAAATAAATACTTCAGAGTCTTAGATTCAGGTTTGAGAAACCGACACAACTTGTTAAAAGATGAATATGAATGATTGATTACGTATTTGTAGGAGTGTGAATAATAAATGTAGTTTGGTAACTAACTGAGATCAGCTTTATCTCAGATGGGCCATGTATCACTGTACCTGTATGGGTGGGTGGGTGAGTTAATATCACTGTACGTGTATGGGTGGTTGGTAGGTCAATATCACTGTACCTGTATGGGTGGTGGGTGGGTCAATATCACTGTACGTGTATGGGTGGGTGGGTACTATACATTGTACACCCAATAACCAGGAATACTAATGGGAAGTGGAATCCAAACCACTTAGTGTTGGTCTGAATTTTGACTAAATGACAAACTTGTTGCCTACTCAGTTTTCTTTCTTTGGCAGCATCCGAATATTACTAGTCACAACCCAACTCGAATACCTTAGAATTTCCTAGTCATGTACATGCCAACAGTAACCATTGATTAGACGCCTAGTTGGTAGTAAGAGGGCTGATAACAGAATACATCTCTCTCTCTCTCTCTCTCTCTCTCTCTCTCTCTCTCTCTCTCTCTCTCTCTCTCTCTCTCTCTCTCTCTCTCTCTCTCTCTCTCTCTCTCTCTCTCTCTCTCTCTCTCTCTCTCTCTCTCTCTCTCTCTCTCTCTTTCTCTTTCTCTTTTTAAGGTATGGTTTTTTTAAGGCAAGGAAATAGTTAAGCTGAAAATCTTAAAAAAAGCTTATGTGGAACATTTTTATTTACTATTTTTATTATTAGTCTTTGGTGTTGATTGTTCGTTTAGTGACAATGGTGATAAGGAGGGAACTTTCATAACGAAGACTTAACAATGAATTCTGGTCAAAGGGGTGAATATGATATTAAATGGAAAATGTCTTAATTAAGTGGCCAAGGTAGGACTGTAAAGTCCTCTCTAACACTTAATACCACATTGCTTGAGAAATCAACAGAACATTTAATAATAAACGGGCTTTTGAACTTTAGGAAGAAACGTCAAAGCTCGATAAAGTTACGATTTATACGGGAAGAGACTAATCGTGATCTTATGCAGTCGAGCTGGTGTATAGGGTAAGTGCCGGAGTGGCTGGTAATGGCGACATGGAAATGTGGAATCAGCAACGCAGTGGGGGCAAATGGAGGATAACGCTCCTCAGCGTGGCGCCGCCATTCCAACTGACTGCTGAACTGCCATCAAACCACCCGTTTTTGGCAGTGGTCGTTCTTAGTAACAACCTTCTTCTGTTATTGTTGGTTATTTTTTCGTAATTAAAGGTAATTGAGTACTTTGAAGTATTGGTTCCTTAAGTCTTTTTGAAGGCAGTGATTTTACAAGAATTTCTGAGTAAGTCATACTTTTGAAAAATGTTGAGTGAAGAAACTCAATTTACAGAGTTTTAAATTCACAGTAGAAGAAATCAAAGTTTTATTAGTTCATTCAATTTTTACCATTTGTTTTGACTATGAATAGTAGTTTCTTGATGGCTACTGGTCATAGAACTTGCTAGGCCCCTTACTAGCCTAGTGGTTAGCACTTCTTCATATGCACTTCTTTAACGGGTTCAAATCACGGGAAGTCCACTTAAATTTGTTGTAGGAGTTTGGACCGTTGTCCTCAACAACATTTGAATAGCATGTCAAAAATGAAAGAAAATAAAAACATTGATTTACTGATATTAGAATGAATATATATGTATAATATTTTATTTTTCAGAAATACACACATTTCCGGAAAATTTCACGTTGTTGGTAAACGCCCAACTTCGTAAGCTAAACGGTCTTAGTTCTATCACAATCAGAGGCATACTACAATTTGAAAGGGATCAGCCGATAACCACCGACTGTATATTTGTCATTAAGGACAGGTCACTTTTATTTTTCACTATCTAAGGAATTAATCACTTTTAAAGAAAGGCGGATTTAGTTTGTAAAAAGGCTACACTCTCTCATTTCATTCATCTTACATTCCTACATATGAGACGTCTACACAACGTTGTGCGTATTTTAAGGCAAATATGAATGATGATATGAGTGTAGTCTGGTTACTAACTAATAAACTGTTCTTCAGAAAGGGCAATTTATTATTAGCCCAACAGCCAGGGCAACTAATGGATCTACAGCTTTACGTGGAAACGAACCACGTAGTGTTAATATGATTTTAAGCTAATTGATAAGCCTCAGTTATCTCTCCCACTCAATATCCGTACAATGATTACCACCCAACCTGGACACCACCACACTCATACGAAATCCATATACACGCATATTTTGTCGATCGTCGTTTTAAGAATAAATATATAAAAAAATGAACCAAGAAGGTGGATTAGATTCCGTGAGTTTTGAGTAGGAAATGAGGTGAAATTGGGGGGGGGGGGGCTTGATTTATCATTAAGGACATAGCATTTTATGAACTAAAGACAAGCTGTATTGAAGTTTATTGGAAAGGAGATCCAAGAGTGGATAAAGTCGATGGAAGATTACGGTGGTTTTAAAATATCTGGGATGTAACACATTACAAGATCTTGCCAGATACACAGTTCTGGGTGACAATGAGTGGAAGTTTAATAATCCATCCCTTATTGTAACTTAAAGCTCATCATATAATCACGGAACACTTAATACCCAGCATATTGCAATACACAGGAGTGTTACTGTACTCGGATCCTTCAAAGGAAATTCTAATTAAAATTAGCTAAAATTAATACAAGACTTAGTCAAAGTAGTACAATCGTTAACATCAAGTCTGTGGCGAGAGGGGTGAGGGGGGGAGAGAAGGATGTGACTTAACAAAACTGATTATTAGAAACTAAAACTAATTAGAGATTCAATACAGTAAGGTGTGTAAAACCGTGTACGAGGAGAGAAGTGAGCTAAGAGACAGTTAACTCCATTATTGATACTCAAAATAATTTATAAAATACTTACCATATTTAATTGTATTATCAATATATTAAAACAAAAATGTATCGCAGTAATTTTGACTTATGTTTTACGGTCCATTAGGAAAGCATTTTCACTTTGGACCATTTTCGTGTTACATGTCTTAAAAAACAGAAATTTGTTATTGTTATTTACAATTGTGGGATTTGTTCATTGGTACGGTAAAAATTAAAAGTTACTGGGGGTTGGACCCACCTATAAACATACAGTGGTATTGACTCACCCACCCATCCTTACATGTACAGCGCTACTTATACAGTGATACCCACACGCCCGTAAGCGTACGTTGTTATTAACCCACCTATAAACGTATAGTAGTATTGACTCACCCACCCATCCTTACATGTACAAGTGATAACTACACGCCCGTAAGCGTAAGGTGTTATTAACCCACCTATAAACGTATAGTAGTATTGACTCACCCACCCATCCTTACATGTACAAGTGATAACTACACGCCCGTAAGCGTACGGTGTTATTAACCCACCTATAAACGTATAGTAGTATTGACTCACCCACCCATCCTTACATGTACAAGTGATAACTACACGCCCGTAAGCGTACGGTGTTATTAACCCACCTATAAACGTATAGTAGTATTGACTCACCCACCCATCCTTACATGTACAAGTGATAACTACACGCCCGTAAGCGTACACGTTGATTGATTATAACGTATACATTGACCCCAACCGTACACGTACAGTGGTATTGACACTCAACGGTTGTACGTGTGTGTTGGTGGAGGGAGGATCATTGCCACCGTTCGTGTATAGATGTGTGGGTGGGCAATTACCACAGTGTTTGGGTGGGTGGGAAGGTATTTTTTACGTGTTGAAATAATAATTACACAACTACTTATGTACTTATGTTAACAGAAGTGAAATTTACATATTTCAACGATTGATAACGTGGTACATTACTACCGTATAACGTTCAATTTTTTGTTATTCAAAGTACGTAACGTCATTAGAACTCTATATTTTAAAAACAGTTCAAAAGGCAAAATATTAAAAAAAGTAGAAGTTTATTTAATTTGAATTAATTGTACAAGTTCTTTAACATATTATAATTAGTGTTTTAAAATTCTGAGTACTAGGCTTCTTGTATTTAACTTAAAAAATATAAGGAGGGCCTTTTTAACCCACTTTTGAAGCACAGTTTTAAGCTTAATACAACAGAGTCAAAGTCCGAGCACATCTTTTCTGAAATCGTCAATTGCCATATATAATTCTGTAGCTAATGGGGTGGATGTAGCTATGAGCCCAGTGGTATTCAGAGCAGGTTGCACGAGGCTTAAAGAATGATATTAAATCACATCAAAGATCATATTTAATTTATTTTTAATTTAGATTAGTTTTTTATTTGGGAGCCTTTTTTTTATTAAGTGTGAATATTATTATGTCCTTGTTTTCAACAAGTTCGTACCAGATAATTTCTTCAATTTATTATTGCAGCTAATTATATATTATAATATGAAATATTTTTGAATATGCCTACAACGTTTGCAAAATTATTTAAAAATATATATTTTTTTCACTGGTATAATATATTTTCACTGGTGGGCTGAAGGTGGTCTAAATAACAAAATAATTAGAATTACAATAAAAAGTGTTTTCGAGCAGAAAAAAATTATATTGGAAATTTAATTAAATCCGTGTTCAGCGTTCAGCATAAAAAGCACGTAAATAAAAAATTAGTTTTAAAAAGTTTTTTTCACTATCAGTAAAATAACTAGTTTTCTAGGTTTTGGTAAAAAAGAAAGTTTCCGCGATTCAAATCATCTTTCTCAATAAATGTGTACTCAAATTGAATAATAACCATAATTAAGTGCCCTTTTCATTCATTTTTTATAATAATACAAGACCGTTCCGGCTCTTAGGCCATCTTCAGATTGTAAATAATATACCCATAAGAAATGAACAATTATAAAAATAAAACAGATAAAAATAACATATGATTAATTTAGTGTGTGGATAAGTTAATTATTACTATAAAACTTGTATTATTATAAAAAGTGATTAAAAAGGGTACTTAATTAATTATAGTATTGTTAAATTTATTACACTAGTAGTCCTAGCTCGTGAACCAACTTATACATTTAAAATGTGTACTCATATTTTACCACTTTTTCAACAAGAAATGTTTTTTCCAGAAGTGTCTAGAAAGCGCATAACTATCGTTAGGTGGCCCCTATCTTTCTACCGTAGGACAATTATGGCATAACCATCAACTATCATAATGGTTTGTAGTTTTGTCTTACTTTTTTTTTCAAAGCATACTAATATTATTCTACCTATTGGCAGTAGAATAAAATCCAAAGATTCGATCTAACGTACGTGGATGTTGAAAACAAATTTAGGGGTAACGGTTACCCGTTGAAGTTGTATAAGTAGGAGCCATTACCTGGCAATCAGGCCGCACACCTGTGATCATTAGAAACTTACTGGTCACAGCTTAGACATTATTAATAAGGGGAACACTTTAACTAATTTTCACACACATTTCAAACAATGTTACATATCAGACTAATTTCACCACAACACTTTACTGCCTTTCTAGTATTTGAAACAAAGATAAAACGACAAAGAGTAGGGAAATATTTAAGAGGAAGCAAACATTTTCAAGACACTTTCTAAGGATTTGTCTAAGGATTAAAGTAATACTAGGGGACACCCCTACACGCTTATCGTGCCAACCTCTCTGAATCCTCTCGGCCTTCGTCCTCGGCCTGAGCTCTTTGGCTATAATTATTAGTAGGTAAACCGTATCACGTAAAATCACAATGTTACATTTATTTACAGTATCTCACTCGCAGTTCTTGCGTTAATACCAAGTTATTTTTATAAAACCCCAATGACTACTAAGGGTGGTGAGCACCAACCATGAGAATAGCTTTAGTATGTTACTAAAATGGTGGTTAATATGTCACTTCAATTACTTTAAAAACTGAAGTACTGTTTTAAGTTGAGGAGTAACAAAACAAAGAAGATTTTGAAATATACTCTGAAGAATAAACAGTTAGTGGCGAGGACCATTCCTGAGTATTATTCTAAAGTACTATGTTTAAGAGAAAACAAGGTTAACTATTTCAAACTTGTTCATTTCGTTTGTTTTTTTTAAACATTTGAAATTAATTAAATGAAAAAAATAACGGCATTAAATTACCGTTGAAACCTTCATGTCCAATGGGATGGAGACTGAGAAATTACAAACACCATTGTTTATATTCCAACAGCTTCTATAATTGTATGGATATTATCATTTACATTTGAACAGCTGTTTCTTTTCGATTAATTTAAATACCTCTTCATGTTATTCTTATGGCCGAAAAACATACTTTGAGGGCTTCCCTTCAGGGTGAAATTATGAAATAATGAAGACCTTATTGCACAACTACGAACAGAGGCAAATTTCTCGACACCACAACAGTTCATATTGGTCAAGAAATAAGAGAGCAGTTTTGTTAACAAAAATGGCTTCACGTATTATATGTAAGGATATGATTATGAAGTATACAGTGCCTGTCAAAAGTTTAAGGACACACCTCTAAAAGCACATTGTTGTTTCCTGTCCTTAAACTTTTTGACGTATCACACGACGTTTTGCCTTACTCGTATGGACTACAGACATTTTAATATGAAAATTACCTCTCCAATACAACTCAAACACAAAAACTGATTCAGGTGTATTTCTCAGCTTAGACACAGTCTAAACACTACGAGATTAAAATATGACAAATATTTACTCCAGAACGCGTGAACCTACAAATAATAATTTTCTTATGTGAGTAGATTTAAATTTAAGAAAAGTTCGGTTTACCATAAACTATAAAAATCATAAGGAACCTTATATGGACTCACGTTTTATTATAATTCCCAATAAGTTTTACTAAAGTAATAGAAGTCAATTTTTTGTTAATAAATCCATATTTGAAAGGCTGCTTGACTCTCGTGATTTTTTAAAAATTTAAAGGGAACAAAATTGGGCTTTTCGAAAGGTTTACTGAAGCTTTTGATAGACAATGTATAAAGCTGTTCACAAGCGACCGATGTGCCCTAGTCAAAGAAGTATACAAGTCCTAAATAGAGAGGCCCTTACCTAATATAGGACTCATTCGCTCCCATCGAGTATACTATTTTAGTTCGATGTCCATCCTTACCTAGCAGACACAGATTATTGACCACGCAGTCGCCCTTACTGAGTATCTTTAAATCAGTGTCCACCCTAATCTAACAGTAACTCTTAACGTACGGAACTCAAGTCAGACTTCAAGTTTTATCTTTAAACGACATGTTATTATTTTTTGCTTATTTGGGGAAGGGACAAAATTACAGTTTTCTGATCAATTGTAGTTTTAAAGGGTTCCGACTGCAGCTGTACCGTCAACGAAATAACTAAAAGTTTCTAAAACTCTAATAATAAATATTCATTTATATCATGAATTTAAGACACATAATAAGTATTCTATGTCGTGAAATAAATATTTATTTTAAATGTAAAATGATTGCAACAATATTATATATGTGCAATCAATTTAGAACAATTAATAATGCACAACTGAAATTACTAGTTGTTCTGTTATATATTTTGACGAATTACAAAAGTTTTCACAAAATCATTTACCTAAGTTTTTGTTTAGTATATATAAAATGACGTATCGTTGGTAATGTTAGGTAAAAACAACGGTTAACGTATTGTTAGTATACAATGAACATGACGATCTAATTATTCTTAGGATGAGTGAAATTAACGAAATAAATGTTAAGTATTTTAAAAATACCATTCAACATCTAGACCTATCAATAAGTTAACAATGAGGTAACAAAATGTGAAAATACACTTTCACTACAAATGCACGTGAAGCCTTTATGTTGTGAATTTAATAATTTACTAACACAGTAACCGTCCTTCGTACGGGATTTATATTACGTCACATGGGCGAAATGGCAAACATAAAATCGAAAAGACTCTTCTAGCCTCCGTAATTACAATTCCAGCTGATAAGTGATAAATAACTTGCTTAATATTTATTAGCTGAATGCTTCTGTGTAATTGGTACATTTTGTTACCAGTATTTAATATAATAAACAAATCAACTAATATCGCCCATGTGACGTCATAGTCTCATGCGTAGACTAGACGTGTACCTAACACCACGGTACCTAGAATAATATGGTAGGGATCACGTGCAGGGTGCGCAGTAAATCTTGGTGTCAATGACGTCACACAGACGTATCAGCTGGTTCAACTGTTACACCGAATGTAGTAATAGTCAGTTTTTCTCGATCACTGATTTTATTAACAACAAGGCTTCATACCCGTTAATAACTATTAATAGATTTGTATTTTAAATAAACATTAGTCATACGTAAAATGTACATATTTATTCAAACACTAGTACTACGTTATTAGTTTAGGATTTTGTTCATTTTCTTACATTTTTTTCTATTTGTTTAGCTTTTTCATCTTTGTGAATGAACGTGTTCTGACATAATGATGGCAAACCATTTTTGCCATTATAAGTGGCTGCAAAATTGATGGAAACGTCCCACGATAGTGGACAATTCCATACATTAGTGTACTTTCTACCCAAGAAATATAGAGCTGCTTTAAATATTATTTTTTAAAATTATTTCTACAGTAATTTTACGTACCGTACATATTCATTTTTGTTTGACGGTTGGTTAATATTATAAGAAGGTTCCATTGGATTGTTCAATATATCAAATTAAAAGATGGTTGTTTCGGTTTTGATTTGGAAATGTGTAAATAAATAACAAGTGTTAATTATTGAAACAGCTGTTTAAACTGAACATAATATTAATTATTCAGTCTTGAACTATTAAAGTTTTTATACTTTTTTAAATAAAAAAAACAGTTCTTTTGTCTGAAAATGTTATATGTTATTCTTTTGGTCAAATATCCATAATAATAATGCTAATATAAGTATTTGTGTAGACTTAATAATAGTTATTAACGGTCTACAGCCTTGTTGTTATTAAATCAGTGATTTAGGAAGAGCAGTTACTGATTATTGCTACATTTAATGTAACGGTTGAACCAGCTGATACGTCTGTGACCGTCATTAACATTAAGATTTACTGCGCACCATGTGCGTGATCCCTACCGTATTATTCTAGTTACCGTGCCTAATACTGTGCGCAATAAATATTGGTGTCAGTGACGTCACACAGACGTATCAGCTAGTTCACATGTTACACTGAATGTAGTAAATCAATAACTCCTTTTCCTAAATCACTGATTTAATTAACAACAAGGCTTCATACCCTTGTACCTATTATACAAATAAGGTACCTTCATACCTTGTAATAAGTATATACACATTCTTACGATTTTAACTTTCGGCAAAAAGAAACAAACAAACATCTTTAAACAAAATAATTGATTTTTTTATTTAAAAGAAGCATGAAAACTGTAATAGACTGAATTATTAATATTACCAGGCGCTGAATAGGCAATTGACATACACGCGTTGAGGATTCCTGTACCCAGATTGCCTATCCAGCGCCGTCACATTTGAAGGGGAGACGTGACTAGAATAACACACCCATTATGATATTATAATATCATAGTGAGAGATAGTATATTTCATAACAAGAGTGGAAAGTGGGGTTTTGCATGTTCGAGACCATATGTTTGAAGTGCGAGACTTGTCGAGCACTTCAAATGGTCGAGAACATACAAAACACTTTCACTCGAGTTTTGAACGATACTTTTCACTACACTACGGAATAAAAACAGGTGTTGTTGACTGGAAAATTTTCGGTTGTAAACAATGTTACTTTCGGTAGTAAACAATAGACAGCTGTTGAAAATATGATGTTTCGCAGGTTGTAAACACATAACGAAAACAGCTAAACTCATATTAGTGTAGTGAAAAAGCAGTTACTGATTATTACTACATTCGGTGTAACCGGTGAACCAGCTGATATGTCTGTGTGACGTCACTGACACTAATATACACTGCGCATCATACTCGTGATCCTTACCGTATTTTCTTGCTACCGTGCTTCAAAATTATGTAAGTTGTTTAATTATTCCAACAGCTGATTAATGAAACGATTGTAAACAATTAATTGTCAAATTTGTATTGCATTAATAATTCTTTGAACCCCTGGGGCCGATACAGCAATACAAATCTTTATTTTGAGACAGTGTTATATTCCATGAGATTTCAGCTCGCGCGGAGTTACATATTAATGATCACATGCTAGTTGAACAGTCCATTGTGATTCGTGCTCTTCTCTGTTCCTGGATAATTACATTATAAATAAATATATATCACAAACAAACATAAATGTAAACAATCTATATATTACATCTAAATACTAGTAACATACACTATTTTATAAATAATGTTAGACAACTATTACATGCAGTTAATAATATAAATCATCTCACTAAAAACTGATTGTACATTTAAATCTAATTTGAAGAGAAAATACTATAACTACAATTTTAAAATAATCAAATAAATATAATATGCAACTACACTATAAACAAATAAATAGAAATAACAATAAATTTGAATATTTTACATTAATAATTTATTAATTTATTTTATTTCATGCAACAATACAGGTATAGACCCAATTACATTGAAGCAAAACATTTTAACATTTTGAACCCAATAAATATTTCATTCAACCAGCCAGTCTACACACTATTAAACAAATTAATAAACAAGCATTACATATTTACAAGTTATCAGGCCCAAGAACTTGATAAATATTATATAAATATATAATAAATAGTTAATAAATAAATATGCAATAAATAGGTAACAAATACTAATCAATATGAACTAGATAGTTAACAAATATACAATAAATAGTTAATAAATATGCAATAAATAGGTAAAAAATATAATAAATATGTAAAATATAATATTAAATATAAATAAATAGTTGACATGTATACAATGAATAACTAATAAATATAAATAGGTAATAATTTATAGAACATAATTTAAATAAATTTGCATAAAATATTTAAAACTAAAAAAAACAACACAACATGAACAATAATATTAATTAATTAAGGATTTATATTACAGAATCGGAAAAGAAAAGTTTAAAAAAACTTAATTCTATCGTAAAAAGTGACTCGTTGCAAATAAAAATAAAAAAGTCTATTTTCATAAAAATTGTGTTTTCGGGTACATTTCACATTTTTCTTTAAACATATTAATGGAATCACAAAAAACATCCATTTTCCCTCCACCCGAAAGCATCTTATTATAAGCTCTCATCATCCGGAGCAAAGGCGAGGACGCATGCGCTACCGTTCGTACCTGTGGCAGATCAAACAGAAGTTTGCCCCTGCTGTTAAAATTAGGGACCCTAAAGCAGAGACACTCCAAACAGGCAGAACTGTCCAACCGCCCTCGCACCAAGCCCTGCAGGTACACCTGTTCCATCACCACCCTCCTTAGGCATAGACTCTTAAACCCAAAGAGACCCATCAGCTCATTGTAAGGAACTAAGTAAGTATAAATATTAAAACACTTAAAATAAAGGTACCTTAAAAATCTTTTTTGAATTCTTTCTATGGCGTCTTTGTAAACAGCATGAGTTAATGATAATTGAATAAATATAAATATAAACTTGCAATACCTAACCTATCTAAATTAAACTATTTAAATTGAGGTTTTATTTTTTGCAAAATACCATTACCAAACTGAAAAATTACTTTATTTAAAATAGTTTTACCCATAAAAGACTATTGTTTTTCACTGACTTCTTTTGTGTAGTTTGGCGTTTGCAATATCTTGTGATGCCCTGGTGTTAAAAATGTAAACCGCTTTAAAATATAGTTGTCAATAAATTTCTATTCATGCATTACACAAGAATGGATTCTATACAAGTAATAAAAATTAAAACGCCCTTAAGAAACAAACAAATGACTTATAGGTTCATACCTTTTTAGAAAATATATAGCTGGAAGTGACATTATTGTCATTATAAGTGGCTGCAAAATTGATGGAAACGTCCTACCATAGTGGACGATTCCATTAAAATTATTTCTACAGTAATACAGTGCATAAATTATATTCATAGTTTTCTTTGTTAGATTATGTGAATATTCCATTTTAACTTATCATTAATGGATAAGCCCAGATACTTTACATTATCAGTAATTTCAATTTTGCAACACGAACAGTCATAAATACACTGATGGCTATGACATTTGAAATAAAATTCATTAATTAAAATGATTTTGGTTTTCCAAAATAAAAAAATAGCATGCATATTGACTTTTTGTTGTTTTTTATCAGTTTATTTTTTACTAGCCATGCAGAAATGTTTTTGAGGTTTTCATTTGCTTTGTGTCTAAGAAATTGTCTATTTTCTGCAGAGCAAACTAACGTGCTGTCATAAGCAATGATTTTTTAATTCAGCTTGACGCTTAACAAGTCATTTATGTAAGCTATAAACATTGTTGGCCCCAAAACTCCACCCTGCGCAACTCCAAATCTTACTTCTAACATCCCATTTATTTACTATTCTATTCACTACACAGTTCTCCTTTACCACTTGCTTTCTCCCATGAGAAAAAGAAGATAACATTTTTAAAACTAAATCACCCATACCAAAATTCTTTAATTTTTCCAGCAATATATCAACATTAATAACATCACATGCCTTTTTAAAGTCCAAATTCAAAGACAATGTATATTGTTACTATTTAGTGAGGTGACAATCTGCTCCAAATGGTTTTCAATGACTAGGGTGGTAGTACCTCTTTAAACAAACATCCATTCTGATTAGGTGAAAAATTATTTTCCTCTAAAATAATTAAGCAACTTTTCCTTTATAAAAATTTCAAGTACCTTTGCAACGCTATTTATCAGAGAGATTGGATGGTATGATGAGATTTGAATTGCATCACCAATCTTATAAACTGGGACAACCACTGCAATTTTAAACTCAGTGGGAAACTTACTTACCCTGCTGACAGACTTTTTAAGTATAAAATAAAATAAAGGAGTAAAGGTTATTTTAAATCGTTAAAGTGTTTATACCTTCAATACTTTTTATTAGGCATGTTTACTATAATTTTATAAATTTAACTGGATTCTATACTAAAGCGTTATAATTTTACCTCATTATCATAATGTTCATGCTGAAATAAGTTACAACCAAATGCTTCACTTTTATGTTTCTTTTATTTAAATAAAGACAGAGTTTATCAAAAACTTCATAAGGCTTATGATATTTAAATGGAAGCAGGGCAGTGCTCTGATGCAATTTCAAAATAAAGATAGACCTATGTGTTAACCAGAGACCCTAAGAATGTCCATGCAAAATTTCAGCATAATGGGTTCAGTAAGTTTTGCGTGATTGAGTAATACACAAATACAGACAGACACCATTAGATTTTTACACAATAGTAAGATGTCCATCACCACATTCAATTATATTTGTATTTTTTGTTATATGTGAGTTGGTGACTTGAATAGACTCTCACATTTTACAAATCAAATAGGTACGTTTTAAAGTATCAGTGTTGGTGTTTTACTGACTTCATTATTTTCGTCAATAAAGCCTAGCCCTCATTCAAGAAATAAATGTAAATGTTTGGCCTATCATTAAGTTGGCCTTTGTAATTTAAGTTTCCATATGACGCATAAAACAATAAATAATTATAAAGTAAACTTATTTTTAAATAAGTACTTATTCTAAGGACAATTTTGAGAAACGGTCATAATATTTTAATAAACTTTGTAAATCAATATAAGTAAAATTTAGTAATTTTAATCATACGAAACCGTTCAACACAATCAACTTCTTATTTAAAATAATCATTTTAAATAAAAAAAAGTTTGTTTTCAGAACATTTCATTACCGTAAATATTTTAATTCTTGTTTCTTAAAAATCAATAAAAATATGTGTGATTCAATGGTTACATTTAATCCTCCTTTAAGATAAAGGATAAACAACTTAGCTAAACAAATTTGTTTCTCATTGTCTATTAAAAGGGTGGGACGAACGATTATTTATGTGTTTGTGGTGAATTAGTTAAATAAATAACTTAAAATGATGTGACATAAATAATTCATAAAATTTAAGTTATTTAACAAGTTTTTCTGTGGCAAAATAAAAGTGTTTAAACATAATTTGCTGCCTATATAATACTGAACACTGTAAGGAAGTTACGCCAATAGCCAAAAAGGTATAGTATGCGTTTAGTGATATTCGGAATCAGACAGAGGGTTTTTCACGGAAATATTGTTATGCACAGATTGTAAGCTGATTATTTGAGTGATGATAACTGGACAGGCTACCTGTGATTGTCACAACTAGAGCACTAGTTTGTGGTCTCTCTGGACACTACAATCAAAGCAGGTGGCGCAACTCGTTGACGGCCATATTAATTTATTCCATCAGAGTTTGTAAAATAAATTCGGTAAATATATGTGACAAGGGCCTTTTTAGCAGATAAGTTTTTTCCAATCAAGAAACAAGAATTAGAACTCTGGAAAAATTAAGTACAATTAGAAAGTGAAAAAATTTTACAAATATTTTCATTCGTAAATATAGTGATTCACGTACTCAAACTAAGTCTTGATCACGAAGAAGGCAAGGTTTTTTGCGTATCGACGCTGGAAATTTAATGTTTTCAATAGGATGTTAACTTAGGTTTTTTGGGTCGTTAGGTTTGTTAGGTTATTTTAGGTTTGGTTAGGTTAGTTTTGTTAGATTAAGTTAGGTTTTATTAAGTTTGTTTAGCAAAAACTAACCTAAGCTTAACCTCTCAAAACCCAACCTAACAAAATGTAACCTACCTAACCTTACAAATCAAACACAAGTTAATTTAACCAATTATAGCCTATTAATAACAAACCAAGCCCTAACTTAAACCGACATGTATACGGCGTTAACATGCTTACTATTGGTTCGAATGCAAAGTCCCTGACCATACTTGTAATTAGGACAAAGTTCCGCACAATTTGAGACTCACATCACAATATTTACGAATCCTGCTTCCTCATCTCTGTAAATGTTTGCAGATTTTCCGCTGATATAATATATTTTCTTAGTTATGTTTGTACTACGTAAAGATTTTTAGCAAAAAAAAAAAAAAAAAAAAAAAAAAAAAAAAAAAATCGACAAGGCCCCTGTTCTATATAATTACCATACATCCTTCTAGATTAGTGGAATCAGAGTTCGATTGATTGCTTGTGATACAGTCAACAGGTGTGAGGTTGGTGGGAAGGAGGCTGTGGGGTGTCCCGGGTGGGGGGGGGGAGAGGAGAGGCCGTATATAGCCCAGGGAGGGCGCTAGGCGCACTTCTGGCCCGTCGACCGTCCACAGCGGTGAGTACGCGCAACACCACAAAGGTGTTCAAAATGCACGTAACGTTCAACTATTATTTATGATAACATTGAATGTACATTTAATTTTAAAATCATATGATTAGTATTGTAATTTTTTACCTTTAAGAGATCAATTTATGGGTTGAAATTAATCGTGTAATTTTAAAAGAGTTAATTTCTCTTCACAATCAAGAAGGTTGTTTTACTAACAGATTACCAAAACATCGTAATTATAATGATTATATTATAATTCTTTGGCCTGCACTTAAGGGAATCTATAAGTTTACCTGAGGATTAAGTTAAGTGACGTTACTTATGAAATGTATGAAATACATAATTTGTTGATGTGTTTTGAAAAGAAACTGGTCTTAATATATGGATAAATTAATTGTCATTTCAACGCACTTTAAAATTAATTTTGATAACTTTATATCTAAACATAATTATTACACTCTTGATTATGTAACGAAATAAATATTAAGGTTTTGTCGCCTGATAAATTGTAGTACAATTAAGCAAATTAGATGTTAAGAACAATTTAATATTACTTGTTTAGAAGAAGAAGAATTTCTAATAGAAAAGAACCAAATTAATTTTGAATGTTGAATATATTATTCAGTTTCTAGGGTTTAACCATAATATGTGAAAATTTATATGTTTGTAGCACTAAAATATATAACATCACCTTAGAACATGTTCTGCAAATATAACTAGAATAATAATTTTTGCGATAAAACTAAACAGATTTAACTAGGTTTGAATTTAAGAATTACTTTTTTGGGTGGAATGAACAGTATTAAGGTTCCTACGTAAAGCTAAATTTGTCAACTTTTTTATTTATATAAAAATCAATAAAACATTACCAAGATTAAAAATTGGATTAAAACAATTGGATTATAATATCTATTACGAAATATATAATATCTATTAATACTTTTCAGCCTGAAAGGGTATTGAAAACAGATTCTAAGATTAAATATTGCAAGAGTAAATATTTACTAACGTTGGAACAATAAATATTATATTGGATCTAACTTGTAAGATTTATATTGAGTGTTGAAAAAGATGTGATTTCTGCATATTAAGTAATAATATAATATATATAAATAATAATAAAATAATAATAACACATAAGATTTTCAGACTGTAGGCATATTCCGGATATTTACAAAAGGGAATGCTCCTGGTCACAAAACTGTAAATCACGCAAATACTTAACAACCTGTGTTTATTTTACAAAATAAAACACGTTGTTAAGTTTTTGCGTGATCTTCAATATCATTTAGAACGTACAAGTTAAAGCACTTTTTCTTTTAATTCAAATATCACAAATATGCTTCACTATTTTAAACAAGCATCTGCAAATTTAAAGCATGCACCAGAATCAAACATGCATTTTTTGTAAGTTCAATAAAACTTGCAGATAAACACAAAAGGAGACTTCATTATTTATTGTCAATCTATGACAATAAATAATGTCATAGTTATTATTTATTATCTGAGTTTGCAGATTGTCAATCTATGGACGATCGAGTATAGTTATTGTTACTAACTAAGGTTGAATGTTCCTCAGAAAGAGCTATTTAATAATATCACAATAGCTGTAGGCAACTAAGGGACCTACAGATTTACCTGGAATCCTAACCACATAGTGTTTGTTTGAATTTAAGCTAACTGACAAGTCTGACACTCAGTTGTCTTCCTTACACAACATCTGAACTTTGACTTCCATCCAACATGGACACCAACATTAATATAATATACATGGTAGAATGCTATAAACAATAATAATAATAAAAAAAAAAAAACAAAAAACACTCTTATATTAGTGTAACGCATTAAACACCGAGGTTTCTAGAAATATTTTAACCCAGGTTTTTAACCCAATATTTTAACTAACAGTCATTGTTATCCAAAAACATTATTAATATGATACGGCTAGTTACATACCAAATACAACAAAATCACTCAATAAAATAAAATACATCTTGTAGGCCTAAACAATTAATAAAAAAAGTTGAAAAATCACGTATAAGTCAATGGACTTGCAACAGTAGAAATGAAATTCAACTTACAGTATTAAAAAAATTGGGTGTGCGTCGGACCACACGGTGGAAGTTATACTTCTTTGGCCATTCTCATACACCCACTCACGCACACAAACAGACAGGATATATAAATGAAATATAAGACATTTTTCAATATATTTATCTTCAATATATTATACGTGACTTCATTATTATATTATACACCTATATTATCATTATCAGTAATTTCTTCTATAATCATTCTTTCATCTTGCTCATTTCCTGGTTGGTCATTAGATATCGTACTGTATTCCAAGAAAGACACAATTGGCTTATGATAACTAAAGTAACTAACATATATTCTAGACTCAAACTTTTCAAGATATCTACTAAATACAGCATCAATGGTCGTTCCGTATATGGTCGTACCTTGATTCTTGTCATTCGACATTACCAAGTCTAGTTTGTCTTTTAGAAAATGTATCAATGGCTCTGTTTGATATTTTTTTATATTTTGATATATTTCAACGCTATCGGTGTTGAAACTTGGTACTGTTAATTCCGGCTTCAAAAGAATCTGGGATTTTTTTTAAAGCATACAAAAAACGTACAATCGATTAATCGATAGTTCTTAAAAATTTGTTCTTACTTTTCAGCGTGACGCGGTTTCTCGACCGACATCCCATCCAAAAGTGTCTAACGGGCGCAAAGAAGTATAACTTCAAAAATATTTATAAATAGTAACTATTATAACAAAAAGCATTAAACCGAAATATAATATATTATTTACCTTTGTACTTTAAACAAAAATGAAACGAATGATCATAATATATATGTTAGGTCTCATTTGATAATAACAACTGGATAAACGTACCTCTACATATAATACAGATTATTATTTACCAAAGAATTATACTTTCATCTGACATTCGTTATTTAGTCAAACACAAACTAAGGAAGACAGGAATTTAATTTTAAATACCAATAATGACTTTGAAAATAGGTGAAAAACAGTGAATTCCAAATAATAAATAAAATAAATAAATATAAATTAAAATAAAACTAAACATAAGTATTTATAATACATATATTATTGGGATATAATTTGTAGCAGGACGTTAAAGTGCGAACACACTCAAGAAGGCTTATAACTTGGTCAACTTGGCAGAAACTTGTAGCTTGTAGGCCTAGATGTGAAATGAGACTTGCATATTCCTTTATCGATGGAATGATCTACTCAAGATAATTTGCTATGAAGAAAGCGTTTGTTAAATAAATACTTTTCAGATGTCTTAAAACGCGCAGGCTCATATTTACTACGTTTTGTGCACAGTAACTTTACCCTTTCAGATGAGAAATCAAATCTTTATGAGAATAGATAAAAATGAATAACTATTTCACAAATAACTGTCCAACATAGAAAAATCCTGATCATATAAACAATGTTAAACTGTTCAAAACATTTTTAATTAATGATAAGAACTAGGGGAAACCCCTGCACGCTTCGCGTGCCAAACCCCTCCTCGCTGCGCTCGTGACACCTCGGCCTTCGGCCTCGGCTTATGACTATTGACAAAAAAATATTAGTGGTTAAACTATATAAAGTAAAATCATAATACAGTATGTACACCTATTTATAGTAGCTCACACATTGCACTTATTTCAAACTATTTACAGTTTAAATACAAACACCCAATGTTAGTACTAAGATTAGGATTATTAACCTTCTCAGTATTATAAACAGCATTGTATACATTCTAACAGCTGTTAAAATTACGTATACATCATTGTTTACATTTGAACAGCTGTTACATTTTGACTAATTTAAATCCCTCTCCATGTTATTCTTAAGGCCAAAAATCCTACTTTCAGGGCTTCCTGTACCCTTCATGGTAAAAATATTGAATAATTGAAATCTTATTGATCATATACGAATAGAGGCAAATTTGTTGACACCTTAATCGTTAAAATTGATGATGAAATAAGGAAGGAGTTGCGTTGGCATAATACGGCTTTACGGATAAGGAGGATGTTTATTGATTTTCAATAATGTACAATACAAATAAACAACAATCAAAGTGGAGCTAAATACATATTACAGTACCAGAATTAACATTGTATTGCTAAGATAATGTATCATAAACTTAATATGTAAAGCTATAGTGTCATTAAACAACACCTCCTTGTAGTATAATATGTTTAACAAAAATAAAAATACCAAAGGACAAGAACTACACAATTAAACACAATTTAAAACAATATAAACTATTATAAGTGGACAATATATAATCATATGAGGAAACGTTCTTAATTAAATAAAAATATAATTTATCCTGCTTATAACTTATAATAATGTCAAACTTAAACAAATTAATAAATCTGTGGGAACTTGGCTATTCAATTATGCATAATGCATAAAGGTACAAGAAAAACATGTTCAAGATAAAATATTATATAATTTGAATGCACGATTTATTAGAATGTATAAATAATAAATCGTATAAATAATAATAAAGAGACAAATACTATATATGTCTATACCTTAGATATTCATTGAAACTGTGCCATAACAACATTAAAAGACAAAGTTGAAAAGGTTTGGCATATGAATACAGAAAAAAATAGTTTTAGGATATTTTACTTATTTCAAAAAATCAATTATTGTCTTTTGAATTATTTCTAATGATTGTGAAAACTTACCCCCCTCAAACAGTAATTTTATACTGCAAATCATTTTTTCAATGTTTAAAATATATCTTAACAGATTAAAAATAAATTTTCTGAATAGTTTATATTTCAAAATATAATTATTAAAAGTCCAATTTAACTTCGAATAAATTTATTCCTAAATATTTGTGTTTCCCTGCCATCTAGGTAGTTTTGTAAACCAACATATGTTGACACCACCACCACCACCACCACCTCCAACATAGGGATATCATGTATCTCATTCACTGGTAGCAATGCAATTAGAATTAATTTGTTTACTAATATTTTAATTCTTTAATATTTATCATTTCGACAGTTGCAATGAGATAGACTTTCTCACGAGTCTGCCTTAAGAACATTGCCGTGACTTTCACAAATAGAAATAACCCCCCTTACATTAAATGTATTTAGATAATTTATATTCATTAAAAATAACACAGGCTCCAAGATACTATCTTGAAATACCGTATAGCCTACTTTCAATAAATCTTGGTTTTTTTAATTGCAACCCCGTAGATTTGATTAAAAAGGTAACTCTTACATTTTCTGGTTGTTTTATATCTACATGAAAAATATACATCAACTGCTTTTACCTTTCCGGAATCAAGATTGTTTATCTGACAAAATATCTTGGCTATTCAACTATTGTTTTTAAACCTTCTCAACGACCTAACAAAAGGAATATAGCTTCGATATGGGTTGATAACTATTTATGTAAGATTTAATCTAGATTTATAAATTGTAATTACTTTTTCAGTTTTAAAAATGTCTGGAGAGAGGCCAGCAGTTATGCTAAAATTAATTATATCTATCAATGGAACAGTAAACAATTTTTATTATTTTTCAAACCGATAGTTAGTTCAAGCACTGAATTAACGTAGACAATATTTGCCATTATCAACGAATAAACATCGTAAGGCCTCTATGAGTATGTCATGAAGTTCAGAAAGTGGCAACAGTCTTGTAAATCGTTATTTTATTCATATTTTGAACACTTTAAACATTTGTTGGATCTTTTTTCAATTACGATTTTACAATAGATATATCATTTATTTATTTTATATTTTTTACATTCAATTGACATTCAATTCCAAGTATATTGAAACAAATTATATAAGTGTTAACAAACAATAAATTAAAAAATCAAAACGTGACTAACGTTAGTCGTTACCAACTAACGCAATATGCGTTATGGACAGGTGAGTTGTGTGTTGTGGTCTATATGACCTTATCTAAAGAGTTGACTTCTGTAAGTTATTCATCTACAAAAAGGTTAAGGGGTTTCATAAAAAAAAAAAAAAAAAAAAAAAAACACTTGAAGTATATAGCCAATGACATATCTTAAGTTTTCGTTTGAATTAGAACGTTTGAAAATTCGGTATTCTAGTCAAAAAACAGCACATTATTTTCTCTCATATATGTTAGAGAAGTAACTTGGAATAGGGACCGAGTGTGCAATGTACATATATGCAGCAGGCGGGCCACAGGAATACCTCTCACGGGAGGTCTAGAAGTGTCTGGATGAGAGTACCAATCTTTAGTTAGCCCGGCATTTGTACTATACTGTAATAGTAGGTCTACTAGGACCTACTATTATTTATTTGTAGTCAAGTAACAGGCCGAGGGGTAACGAGCGTAGTGAGTGACGTGATTGGCACGTGAAGTGTGCAGGGGTCTCATTATCCATAAAGATTGTTGTATTGATTATTTTAAATTTTCAAAACTCTTATAACTTAAATGTTATAAGACAGATTTTTCACTGAATTTTGATAAACAAGCGCAATTCGAAATAACGAAAATCTATTCGTTATTTCTCTTACATACTAAATGTCCTATTATGACGTATCAACTTCCTGCTTTTCATGAAGTTTACAGTACGGTAACCGTTATTATATTCCAGAGTACACCCTGCACGCTGCGCTCGTTTAACCTCGGTCTTTGGCCACGGCATGTGACTTTTGACTACAAATAATAATAGATTAATTATATGACGTAAAATCACAATGTTAAGTTTATTTACAATATCTCAGTCACACTACTTGCGTTGCTACCTATTTATTAGTATAAATACCCAATGGTATTACTTAGAGTAATTTAAATATATTCATTTCATTTATTTTTCATAACAGCTGCAGACGTAACATTGTTTGGTTGTAATTTATAGCAAGTATGAAGTTACAATAACTAGCTAGTAGAAAGTTGTATGCTAATATTAAACTTGCATATTTAACTGCACAAATTTCAAAGGACAGCTAAAATCTTTTATTTTTTATCATTAGTGAAAATGAACATAAATAAATAAATAATGAATATTAAACTTCAAAAGTACTCTACATAAGAAGTGGCATGAGTATTTAATTCATAGTTTATATAAAATTATTTTAAATATGTGTTATGAGGATATTTGAAATAAAACGGATCCAGATAGTTGCGTATAATAATGAATGAAAGCCCCCCAGAGATCAAGAGATACCAATTACAATCTGCTTCGTATTTCGCCCAAAGCACAAACCACAAATGTGGCCTCTTCAGCAATACCTCAGTCCACTGCAGATTATAGTTAGAGAGCTTAAATTAATATTTCAGGGGTTGTGAGCAAGTGGTCATTCAGTGACTAACGTCAAAAATGCATGTGTGTCGAGAGGTGCCAATTAAAACTGCTTCGCTCAATATGCGTGGAACACTCGAGTGTCCACGAGGCGCTGAATACACCCTTACAACAGTCTGCATGCACTGAATGACGTGTAGTTACGCAAATTATTTTTAGCGTCATCTCTATTTTCTATTCACGTGAGAGATATTATTCAGTTCAATAATAAGGGTTCAGATGGAATAAATTTAGATTATTTCGAACTGGTTTATAAAAATCTATATATATATATATATATATATATATATATATATATATATATATATATATATATATAAAATAATAATAATAATATATATAAATGTATATATAAATAAATTATAAATATATATAAGCCAAATAACATTTACTAACTGACTGACTCACTCATCACGAAATCTCAAAAAGCACCGAACGGATTTATACGAAATTTTAAAGGATTTTAGCTTTAGTATCGAAGGAAAGGACCCACTGAGAAAGCATTTTTTGGAATTCCATCCATAAAAAAGAATATAAACAGCCCCTCAAACTTTTCTTTTTCTATAAGAATAACATTGGGTTGATTTTAGTAAATTAATAACAGCTGTTTTGTTAATAAATAAACATGTTCCTTTGTATATTTGACATTACCCTATTGATGCATTAAGAGTTTAATGTTAAGCTGTTAAATAGGAATGAAATAAACGCGGTTGAAATAGGCTAAGTAATACCATACACTAATAAATAGGTAGCAACGCAAGTAGTGTGAGTGAAATAGTGTAAATAAGTTTATTGTTATTTTATGTTATATTATTTACCTTCTATTATTTGTAGACAAAGTCACATGCCGTGGCCAAAGGTGTATCTAGGGCAGCGAAAGTCGGAGGTTGCACACGAAGCACGCAGGGGTGTCCCCAAGTTGTCCATTTTATAATCAATAAAAAAAGTTGTCAGCTGAAAATATTTTTTACATTACACGAGACAGTTAAATATAACAGAGCTTGAAGTTAGCTAAGGTCTACAGTATTTAAAAATTACCTTATGTACTCGTCGAAATCACAATTCATTTAAGCCTTCTATTATTGTGAAAAAGGATCAGGGGCTCGTAGTTTTTTTGGTAGTGTGTCAATTACAGCCTCTTATGACTTACACGTGCCACTGAAAATACATACAGCGTTTTGTATACTAACTAGCGTGTGTAATTTATATACAGGATGATTGGCATTCAGAGTTTAACGTTTTACTGGGTTTTACAGTGGTTTTACAGTGGTTTTCGAAGTTTTTTTTTATTCAAATTTATCTTTAAATAGCGAGTTTTAAAGGTTTTTTACAAAATTAGTGAATAAAAAGTCAGTTTTTCCTATAATAATCGAAGTAAAATACACAAAAGTGTGGTATATTATTAAGAAAGTTAAATTTCCATCAGAATAAACTGTGTTTTGTTAAGATACTTTTAACTTTAAGAGGACTTTTTGTTGATGAAAAGCCCTCCTAAAGTAATACGTGAATTTGTAAAAATCAAATGTTGTACTTTCATGGATATTAAACAACAATAAAAGGCAATAAATCTTAACGAAAAACAGTTTATTCTGATGGTAATTTAACGTTCTTTAAGAATTAACACACTTTTGAGTATTTTATTTAGATTATTATAGAAAAAAACAAACTTTGTTAGTCACAGGCCACCAATTTTGTAAACAAAACTGTAATAATCGCTATTTAAAGAGAAATTTAAATAACACATTTCTAAAACCACTGTTTTACTCCAAATACCATGTATACTAACCCAGTAAAACTTTAAACACTGAGGGCTAATCGCTTTTATAGATGTGTTATTGATTACTGTATTTGTATTATATATATATATATATATAAATCACGCGATTAACACATAATACACGTCACGAAGGAGTGGAGGTGGGCAGCTGTACACACTCGTTCTTCTACCCCACGTAGTTCACCGTCCTAAGGCTAAGGCGGTCAAAGTCCCACAGCGCGTACCACAGTTTAAGAACCACTGCTTTATTTGAGTAAATGCGCACCTAAAATTTTACTTGTTTAATGTCAGGAAACATTTTTTCATACGATTAAAGTTAATCGTGGGAAATATTTTAATGGATAACTCTTAATTTTTATTGGTTAACGTTAATTATTAAATAAGCAAACCTTATTTCTTTAAACATTTTAATTATTGAATCAAATATTTTAGTTTTTCCGTGCAAAAACAAATATTGCAACATATTGACTTTTTGAATTTCTCTCATAAATATTTTTAATTTGAATAAGGAGAATCTTTAATATTATTAACTCATATACTTTGAAAAGTCTTTCTAAGTAATGCAAAGCTTAGTAAATAACAATATTTTAAACACTGTTGTTAATTAATATAAAATTAAATTGAAAATATACACGTTATATTACCTGTAGTATTTATTTATTTCTACCCCCACTTTACTAAATTCTATATTCTTCCTCAATCTTCTTAAAATGAAAAGCTAGGTGTCACATATCGGATTGATGTTATTAAAATAAAAAAATCAGCAATCAGCCTTATGTAATTAGTTTTAAAAAAATATTCCTTTCAGAAATTCAAATCCTTGACTGGAAACTCTTCAAGTATAACCTAAACTAATCTGAAATTAAACGATCACATAAAGGTTTTCAAAGGAGCTATTGTAAAGTCAGATTCTTTTCTTACAAAGAAGGCTTTAAATATTCAGTCTGGTCGGAACCGGAAGTGATTCTGGTACAAAATTTACACACTCCTACAAAAAACGTTCACCAAATGTAGTTTATGACTACTAACAGGATTATTGTTTGATATCTATATTTAGTGGTATATCTTATGGAGTTATGTGGATTGGTCCTACGATATTTGTCGAGCTAGGATGACGATAATGTAGCTTGATTAGATTGATTTGATCGTAATTGAAAATATTGCCCGCACTCCACCAGATGACTCTGATTGTCATTTGTCATTAATGACACTTTCTAAGGAATAGTCGGCCTTAGCTTGTAACAATGACTAAATTCGCTCATCTACACTCCTCACACTCATTCCAAATCCATATTCGCCCACATCTTGACGATCGGCGTCTTATGAATAAATAAATACATAAAAGATCCAACGATTTTCTATCACTAGAGGGTTTTTACTAAGACGTATAGCAGCTGTTTATATAAATATATCGTATTTTACTTTCTTCTATACTTTCTCTCTCTCTCTCTCTCTCTCTCTCTCTCTCTCTCTCTCTCTCTCTCTCTCTCTCTCTCTCTCTCTCTCTCTCTCTCTCTCTCTCTCTCTCTCTCTCTCTCTCTCTCTCTCTCTCTCTCTCTCTCTCTCTCTCTCGTCGAAGAATTAGTGCATTTAAACAACACTGTAACAAAATAGTTTGCTAAATTAAATTAGCAACTATAATGACATGACATAGGTATAGGTTGTATGCGTCTTTACGATGTAATATTGGTTTAAAGTTCAAAGGATGTCTATGAAAGCATAATATAATTAATTACATTTTACAAAGGTCAATTGATCTACTTTTGTCAATTATTATCTGAGGTTTGTTTGTGCTAAACGCAATTAGAAATAAGAGAGGTTATGTATAAAAGGAGGTGTGTTGTGGCCAATGTCATTTAGTTGAGGCTTTATGAACAAGCTCCACATGTAGATCCTTATGAATTTATTAATCACATTTCTTTCAATGACGTTAAAGGTTTTACAATAGCATTACTATTAATAAATAAACGTAAAATATATTAAAGACTATTTAATATCAGCACTAGTCCAGTAAGTGATGGTTAAAATATTCCTATATTAAACAGTAAATCACCTGTAGTTACAAAAATGAGGTGCATGCCAACTCCTTATTGCTGCACTTCAACCACCACTGGTTTACTGAGAGAAAAATATTTTATATATTAATTGAAAAAATATTATAAATAAAAATAAATTAAAAACAGTTTTTAAGTTAAATGGTAATAATAATAATCGTGTATCTAGGTTGCCTATGAACGCCGTCGTATCTCACTCCACTAGGTTGAGAAGTAGTCACGTGTCGGACAACAACACAGTAGTGTAGCTAGGTTGCTGTAAACGCCATCGTATCTCACTCCACTAGGTTGAGAAGTAGTCACGTGTCGGACAACAACACAGTAGTGTGGCTAGGTTGCTGTAAACGCCGTCGTATCTCACTCTACTAGGTTGAGAAGTAGTCACGTGTCGGACAACAACACAGTAGTGTGGCTAGGTTGCTGTAAACGCCGTCGTATCTCACTCTACTAGGTTGAGAAGTAGTCACGTGTCGGACGACAACACAGTAGTGTGGCTAGGTTGCTGTAAACGCCGTCGTATCTCACTCCTCTAGATTGAGAAGTAGGCGCGTGTCGGTAACAATAACACAGTAGTTCATGTATCTAGGTTGCCTGTGAACGCCGTCGTATTTCACTCCACTAGGTTGAGAAGTAGTCACGTGTCGGACAACAACATAGTAGTGTGGCTAGGTTGCTGTAAACGCCGTCGTATCTCACTCTACTAGGTTGAGAAGTAGTCACGCGTCGGACAACAACACAGTAGTGTGGCTAGGTTGCTGTAAACGCCGTCGTATCTCACTCTACTAGGTTGAGAAGTAGTCACGTGTCGGACAACAACACAGTAGTGTGGCTAGGTTGCTGTAAACGCCGTCGTATCTCACTCTACTAGGTTGAGAAGTAGTCACGTGTCGGACAACAACACAGTAGTGTGGCTAGGTTGCTGTAAACGCCGTCGTATCTCACTCTACTAGGTTGAGAAGTAGTCACGTGTCGGACAACAACACAGTAGTGTAGCTAGGTTGCTGTAAACGCCGTCGTATCTCACTCCACTAGGTTGAGAAGTAGTCACGTGTCGGACAACAACACAGTAGTGTGGCTAGGTTGCTGTAAACGCCGTCGTATCTCACTCCACTAGGTTGAGAAGTAGTCACGTGTCGGACAACAACACAGTAGTGTGGCTAGGTTGCTGTAAACGCCGTCGTATCTCACTCCTCTAGATTGAGAAGTAGGCGCGTGTCGGTAACAATAACACAACAGTTCATGTATCTAGGTTGCCTGTGAACGCCGTCGTATCTCACTCCACTAGGTTGAGAAGTAGTCACGTGTCGGACAACAACACAGTAGTGTAGCTAGGTTGCTGTAAACGCCGTCGTATCTCACTACACTAGGTTGAGAAGTAGTCACGTGTCGGACAACAACACAGTAGTGTGGCTAGGTTGCTGTAAACGCCGTCGTATCTCACTCTACTAGGTTGAGAAGTAGTCACGTGTCGGACAACAACACAGTAGTGTGGCTAGGTTGCTGTAAACGCCGTCGTATCTCACTCCACTAGGTTGAGAAGTAGTCACGTGTCGGACAACAACACAGTAGTGTAGCTAGGTTGCTGTAAACGCCGTCGTATCTCACTCTACTAGGTTGAGAAGTAGTCACGTGTCGGACAACAACACAGTAGTGTGGCTAGGTTGCTGTAAACGCCGTCGTATCTCACTACACTAGGTTGAGAAGTAGTCACGTGTCGGACAACAACACAGTAGTGTAGCTAGGTTGCTGTAAACGCCGTCGTATCTCACTCCACTAGGTTGAGAAGTAGTCACGTGTCGGACAACAACACAGTAGTGTAGCTAGGTTGCTGTAAACGCCGTCGTATCTCACTCTACTAGGTTGAGAAGTAGTCACGTGTCGGACAACAACACAGTAGTGTAGCTAGGTTGCTGTAAACGCCGTCGTATCTCACTCCACTAGGTTGAGAAGTAGTCACGTGTCGGACAACAACACAGTAGTGTAGCTAGGTTGCTGTAAACGCCGTCGTATCTCACTCCACTAGGTTGAGAAGTAGTCACGTGTCGGACAACAACACAGTAGTGTGGCTAGGTTGCTGTAAACGCCGTCGTATCTCACTCCACTAGGTTGAGAAGTAGTCACGTGTCGGACAACAACACAGTAGTGTGGCTAGGTTGCTGTAAACGCCGTCGTATCTCACTCTACTAGGTTGAGAAGTAGTCACGTGTCGGACAACAACACAGTAGTGTAGCTAGGTTGCTGTAAACGCCGTCGTATCTCACTCTACTAGGTTGAGAAGTAGTCACGTGTCGGACAACAACACAGTAGTGTAGCTAGGTTGCTGTAAACGCCGTCGTATCTCACTCCACTAGGTTGAGAAGTAGTCACGTGTCGGACAAAAACACAGTAGTGTGGCTAGGTTGCTGTAAACGCCGTCGTATATCACTCCACTAGGTTGAGAAGTAGTCACGTGTCGGACAACAACACAGTAGTGTAGCTAGGTTGCTGTGAACGCCGTCGTATCTCACTCCACTAGGTTGAGAAGTAGTCACGTGTCGGACAACAACACAGTAGTGTAGCTAGGTTGCTGTAAACGCCGTCGTATCTCACTCCACTAGGTTGAGAAGTAGGCGCGTGTCGGCAACAATAACACAGTAGTTCATGTATCTAGGTTGCCTGTGAACGCCGTCGTATCTCACTCCACTAGGTTGAGAAGTAGTCACGTGTCGGACAACAACACAGTAGTGTGGCTAGGTTGCTGTAAACGCCGTCGTATCTCACTCCACTAGGTTGAGAAGTAGTCACGTGTCGGACAATAACACAGTAGTGTAGCTAGGTTGCTATAAACGCCGTCGTATTTCACTCCACTACGTTGTAACACTTAACAACTTCCAGATTTATTGTTGCTCGGTCTTCTTCTCTACTAAAGTGTTTTAAGCTCAACGTTATACTACCAGAAAACATATTTTCATACAGTCTTAACTAAAAGCCCAATCTCACTTACCTTTACTCATGCCAACATAATTATAATAACATAATAATTAATGATTAAATTAAATTATTTATATATGTTATATAATAAAAAATATACTATATATTGATAAATATACAATGAGCAGATAGAAAAATATAAAAGTTGGTGTCAAATTATGAAGAGGAAAATAAATTTGATATTCATAGTAAATTTTAAGCCACTTAAATTGATATAAAGATTATCAATATCAAGGCTCCAGGGAGGGGGAGGATAGGCAGGAAAGTGAGTGAAGCTAAAATAGGCTTTTATGTAGATGAGCAAACACAAAAGGCGGAGTTTCACTTTTTACCAGGACAGATATTGTCATATTGTTAAAGAAAGACAACAACCTTATTTAGTCAAACCAAAACTATTAGTTAAACATTTCCCAAATACAAAAATCCTTCTTATTTAAGTTTAAATATTTGTACAATGCACTAATGTGCAGTTTTATTAATTTATAACCTAACTTAATAAAGAAGTTGGCATGTAAAACAATGTAAAAAGTCTATGTAAAACATATGAATTTAAAAGTAAAAGTCTAATTTTTTGGTTCAATTACAGCTTCATGTGGTAAAGGTTCTCAGCTCAATCCCAATCAGAGTCAATACATTTTGAGAAGGATCGGCTAATAATCACCGGCTGTTCATTTGTCATTGGGCTATTAATTAATGACACTTTCTGAGGAATAGTCGGGCTTAGTTTGTAACAATGACTACATTCACTCATCACACTCATTCGAAATCCATATTCGCTCATATCTTAACGATCGGCGTCTTATGAATAAATAAATAAATATTAAATCCCTTGTTTTCTGACTTTATACAACATCGCATTGCTGTTTATAATTAATAGGCTCAATACTACGAAACTGTACAAAACTGTCCTTCTAAAAAGAGTAATCCTAAGTAGGTATTAATTAATTATTTTTCTACCAACATCACATGTCAGTAAGTTCGTATTTTCCAGGGATTTATAAAAATACTTTTCACTACACTACTATGAGTTTAGCTGTTTTCGTTATGTAAATATTGTAGATAGTACCTTGACGTGGTTGTCACCGGAAACTGTAGATTTTAGTTTTCGTTATGTGTTTACAACCTGCGAAACATCATATTTTCAACAGCTGTCTATTGTTTACTACCGAAAGTAACATTGTTTACAACCGAAAATTTTCCACAGTCAACAACACCTGTTTTTATTCCGTAGTGTAGTAAAAAGTATCGTTCAAAACTCGAGTGAAAGTGTTTTGTATGTTCTCGACCATTTGAAGTGCTCGACAAGTCTCGCACTTCAAACATATGGTCTCGAACATGCAAAACCCCACTTTCCACTCTTGTTATGAAATATACTATTATTTATATTTATTTTGCTCACTTTTGTACCACTCTTCAGTCTTAGGCTAATATTCAAATTGAAAATTAGCAGACTTACCTTAAACGATTCCTCAATATTGGCCTTAATTCAGAAAACTTCTCACATTTCACTTAAATACAAGGGACTGAACAATTTAATTTTTAAGACTCACTATAGTAATTTTTCACATAAAACTCTAAAAATATAATTTATCTATAATTTTAACATATATAAACTGAAACTAATTTTAATTATTCGTACATCCAATATTATAATTTTCTATGAAATCCCAGTAATAAATGATAATCTGCTTTTTAGTGTGGGTTTTAAATTGATTCTAAATATTTTAACATAATATTTAGAACCAGCAATCATTTGCTTGATTTATTGATTGATAATATGGAATAGTTAAATATTAAAATTGATATTTAACTGTTTCGGTGGCCGTCTCCGAAAGTCGCCGACGTAACGATTCAATCTTACCGTCGGTGGGCTAAAACATACTTCTCTATTTCAACTGTACGGTTTGTGTTTATTATTTTAACAAGTTATAATGAACGCTTTATGATTATTGAAAGTCCAAGCTTGTGGACCATGAGTTGACATTATAAGTTTTTAAATTTAAATTGTCATAAATTGAATTTAAAGTTTCACATATTGCACAGTAAAAATATGAAAATGTTCATTGTTTTACAAAAAAAAAAAAAAAAAAATAACACGATCCTCTAGAATAGTTCTCACCCTATAAAATGACAATATTCATATCCTACGATGGAATCATTACTTGAAGTAGAAATTCATGAGTTTGGCGTTTTTGTGAAGCAAAGTGCACCCCTTAATATTAATATATAAAACCCCAAAAATTATGTACTCACTCTTTACGACATCTCCAGAACCGTTGGACAGATTTTGATGAAATTTAATGGAAAGTTAGCTTTTGGGTCATAGAGATACACGGAATTGATTTTTCGAAATTCCATTCCTAAATAGTAGAAAGAACCTTTCATATTTTGATGAAATTTAGTGGAAAGTTAGCTTTTGGGTCATAGAGATACACGGAATTGATTTTTCGAAATTCCATTCCTAAATAGTAGAAACAACCCTTCATATTTTGATGAAATTTAGTGGAAAGTTAGCTTTTGGGTCATAGAGATACACGGAATTGATTTTTCGAAATTCCATTCCTAAATGGTAGAAACAACCCTTCATATTTTCCTTTTTTCCATAAGAGTAACATTGGCATTCGTTTCATTTAATAATTTTTTGTCGAACAGCCGATATAAAAAACATACACATGACACAAAAGCTTGGCTAATTTGGTTTTCAATGTGAAATGTTAAAGATTATTTCTACTAACTCTAATACAAATTGCACTACTTTAAATCACCCTAAAGCAGACAGGGGTTTCTAGACTATAAGGGTTTTTTTAACAAGGATATCGGCAGCTGGCTTGTCTTTTATACTGACATAAGAGTTTAGAGAGACCACGGAAACTCTTAGGAGTAATCAAGCATAGAGTAGTGAACTACTCAGAGGTGAAGCAAGGGCTGTCGGATAGTATAATAATAAAACATTCTGCTAAGTATCAAACACGAATTTTAAAGATTTAACAGGAATTTAACATTATTATTGACTAAATATTGTAATCACTATATTGTAATACTTATTAATTAAATTTTAAAATAGATTAATAAATATTTACACTTCTGTAAATAAAAATCTACTAATTTGTAAATAAAAACTAAAACTAAAAGTATTTCTTTTACAAATTAATACGTTCCTACAACGTTTCATGAAATCAAGAAGTCATCTGTTTAAGTAACTTCGTGGAATGAGTAACGATGAAGGTGTCACGTCAAACGTTCGATAGAAACACCTGAGGTTGGATGGTTGAGGTTGGCGGAGGTGGTTTTACCTGAATTGATGAATTGAAGGGATCTTAATGATAAAACGCACTCGTAATTAATCTTTAAAGAATAATCAAGAATCACATGTACTATGATGAGTAGTCAAGTCCCAAACTGACACGTGTGAAAACTGTACAGTTATATTACATTGCATAACAAACAATCTGACGTTTTAATCCAGTTAGTTATGAAACATCATTTTAGCTATAAAATAGTTATAAAATCAGATGTTAGTTGTAAAAAAACATTTAACTCAGTTTGGTTGCAGATTTATATCAACGAATCCTCAATATTGGTCTTAATTCAGCAAACTTCCCCCATTTCAATTAAATACAATAAGGGACTGAGAAAATTAAATTTTTAGATATAATATGGTAATTTTTTCACAATAATACAATAAAATATCCAATTTTATCTTTAATTTCAACATTTTTATAAATCTAAACGGTGTCCTGTCACATTAATAAATTACATTCAAAGTAAATACAATTTGATAATATTTTTAAATGTAAAACTTATCATTTAAGAAAGTTATCAATTCAGAAACTTTAAGATTCACGTTTTGATTTTTTTATATGAACGGGCAGAGAAACTGTTTTTGGCAGCTGAACTTGATTAGCAAAACGTGATCAATTTGGGATCACATTGATCTGTTTTGGTATTTATTGATCGATTTATTTACGTAGCCACTTTCTACTTTGATAGTCATTGAACTTACATGGATAAGTAACCATGATAAATTTGATTTGGGTTGGTGCTGATCAACTTTGGTAGTCATAGACCTTTTTGATAAGTAGCCTATCATTTTGATTTAGATAGGTGATCACTTATTATCTTTCGTAATCACACTTAACCAACTTGGGTAGCAACTTGATATTTTTACAAAACCAATTCTTGGATGGACACCCGTGCTCAATTTATACATAATTACTCTTTCAATAATGATGTATTGTAATGTGTAATGACGTTAAAATCCAGGCCAGCTGGATGCATAACGTTGTAATATTTCTATTTCACAGATTATCAAATAGTTAACTAAAAAGAAATAAGTTGTAACATTTTCGGAAACCATACCTTAGAAACATTTTTGAAAATTCCTTAGATTAAGCGTAAAGCCTCTACCTAGTAAAGTAAAAAGGTAAATGATAAAATATTATATTACACAATATTATATTGATATCAATACAATCTGTAACAATATTTACTTGATATATTGTATATTATTGCCTATTTCATTTATTTATTCATTTATCATACACTCTCTACTTATAGTAAAATAGTTGTATGAAAGATGTACTCATTTCCCACGATAAACCAACAAAAATAATATAATTTTTAACACGTTCGTTCACTGTTAAAAATAACAAAAAATAATTATTATTTGTTAAAGGAAAGAGTTAGACATTATTTTGTAAAAATAAAGAAAATTACTATTTAAAGTACGCTTTATTATAATTGTTTTTTGTAAATGTTGTAATATTTGAATTTTCGTTTTGGTTGGTGGACTCTTTTTAATCAATAGAAAAACTCTGTTAAAACTACAATTCTTGCCCAGAAACTATCTATCACCATTCTTCGTTCGTAAGATATTACGTACAGTTTGTATGAGACGTGATTGGGACTTTAGAGACTGTAGGTCCTTTGATGTGATGTATGATATATATGACGCTCATGTTTATTATTCTTGTAATATCAACAAGGTAACTGAAGTCCACTTCGCAATTCCTGTCCATAGTCGGTAGCTATCGACGTTTTCTCACAAAGAAGTAAGATTAGACAATCTTACAAAAATATGCATTTTAAATTAATATGAAAAATTGAAACTATTCATTTTCTCTTTGTAATGGATGTTAGGTCACGGAGTGATTAAAATATTTTGATTTTGTTAAAGGAATTTGTATACTTAGAATTTTGTTTATTTAAAAGGAAAGTTAATATTATTATAGTTAAAATACTTCTATAATTTTACAAGTAGCAGCTAAATACTTCTACAACACGTAAAATGTTGATATAATATATTTATTTTACGTCGAAATTAAATAGGTTTATTTTGCATCTCTTTAGTTAAACGTTTTCTAGTAAACTAGTTAACAGTCAATGTTAAATAATCACCTGATACACAATGTAACATTAAATACCAGTTTTTGGATTAATAAAATATGATACATAATTCATTAAATTGTTGAAAAATAAATGATTTTTTAGCAAGAATTAAAAAAAAGAGACTTTAAAAATCATAAAAAATCATTAACTGTTGTTTTTGTGTTTAATTGCATTTCATGACATTTGTTTTTAGCTTATTATCAAATTCTAGGCTTGAATGCTTCCATGTTTTATTAGACAAAATAAACTAGTTAAAATTTAATATTTTCAATCAAAGAAAAGTAAAAAATAAACCATAATCTTAACATTTCAGGATATTTGTATCCAGTTAAAAGAATTATATATGGTAAAGAACCTAAGATAGTAAAGATAAAAATATATGCCACTGGAAAGATTAACTAAAATCCAGCTGACATACTGATAAAACGAAAATGAACTATGAACCTGACAGATTTAATATATTTACGAATAAAAAGACTAACTCAAATTTAATTTTGTATTTAAAATATATTTTGAGCAAAAAACCTTTGGGTTTTAAGAATTTTACCGATAAAATGTCACAAGTTCCACTAAGATTTTTAAAACTTAATATCGGTGTTTTGAATAATTATTTCTAAAAGCAACACATGTTCTAAAGATTTTCAGTTACGATGTTTTAAGGATGAATAATATACTGACAATCATTTGTTATATCTGGTAATTTTGTGGTTGAACGCCGCCGATGACATGGTGGGAGTATGACAAACACTGTGATCCGTCAGAGGCGAAGTAACTACACTGTGACGTCACTTCAAAGATGTTCAGCCTCCAAGGTCCCAACACGTCACCTTCGACCTGATGAAATATCTGACGTGGAAAGTTCGTATCTCCTCGACAACATCAATGCCTGTGTGTCATAGAACATACGTATCTGTTTTAGTAAAAGAAGACTTATGAGATGTTTAAAATAAAGGGATTTTAGTTATTTTTTAGTGAAAACGTGTGTTTATAATTCATGATTAACAATAATTATAATAATAATGGCTTTATTGCACAACAATTGTGTACAATGAGTGAATATAGGACTAAAAAGTCCTCTCTTTCTATTAACACTAGAAAATAAGTTATGTATGAGTTTAGAAGTTGATTTAAATGTCTTTCATTATTGATAGTCCTCTTATAAAATATGGAAACGTTTTCACAACTTTTGTATGACTTCACTTGTAAAAATGAAATTTTGTACATGATCATACTTGTTGACGTCAATAGCAACATTCCATCTTTTTAGGGGGACAGCCCATGAGGAGTTGAAAAAAAATCTTCAACGTAAGCCTAGATCGAGTTTGGTATCATCTCAAGAGAAATTAATTGCCGTAAACCGGACTTCGAAAGTTTTATCCTTTCCAGAGTAGCGGTCATTTTAATTTCAAAGTAATTAATTCTAACAATATTATTTCTCCGCTATTTAACGATTTTAAGTAAATTATTCTGATTAAAAATTATACTTTATGGAACACAATTAAAAAAAAATTATCAAATTATTTATGTTAAAAATAACGTTGTTGTGAAAGATTTTCCATATTTTTGTCTACCCTGTATCTTTAACTCTGTTAGCGATTCGGTCTCCACGAAATTTCTTGAGCTAGGAAGGAAATAAGATAGAGTGATTAGATTTATTTTAAAGTTTAAGGCGAAGAACGTTAAGAAAAATATCAGAAATGCAAAATACCTGTGCTCCACTCCACTAGTAGATGTTATTGATTCGAAATGTCTTCACTAAGGGATCAACGATTTTATATCAATGCAGTGTTTTTATACTTTTTAATTTTATTTAATGGCATTCATTGGATCACTTTGGTCATCTTCTTCTTGTCTTCCTTTGTCATTTCTCAGCCCAGTATCTCTTATTTTGTTCGGATCGTAACTTTCCTTCTTCATCTGGAATCAATCTTCAAATACTTTGACTATCTTGGTTAGTAGTCTGGTCTGCTCCGAACCTTAATATTTTTTTGTCTTATTCTTCAAATGTCATTCACAGCTCTCTAATGTTTTCCTTAAATTAAAAAATAAATAAATTACTTAAAGCAGGACAAATTGTAGGGAATACATTATTACCATAAAATATAACACGTAGATAATAAAAATAATTAATGTTAATAATCTTAGTAACAGAGAAATGCTTCAGTAATAAACTATCATTACATATTGATAATACACTGTGAAAAACAAAAATTATGTATTACTATGAATCCAAGCCAATTAATAAAATATCTTGTTTATACTATGTACAGGCATGATGCTATGGACGTCCAAACTTGCAATACAAACTATAATTCAGCGTGTTATAAAACTAAAGTTATTAACGTAAATACATTGCTTTGATTAAAATTATTTATAATTTTACTAAGAGATTTTACATTGTGTGAACATGTAGCACGTGATCTTGAAATACATTTTGATTATATGTTAATAGTTAGATGGTTCCTAAAATAGCTAATAATAAATAAATAAATTCAATCAACTTAATTGAATTAATTAATTTTAATAGTGTCTTATTTAGCATCTTTACGAATCCGTCTGGTCTGAGAAAGGTGAACGAGGTGTACCGGATTTCGATCACCAAAATATTTTCATATTTTGTAATATTGTAATTACTTTATATTGTTTACGTTCACTAATACTTAAGGGGATCCGCCACTATCTATAACTTTTTTTTTATTTCTGCACCAAATTTAATTTTAATCACTAGGATATATTAATAGGACACTAATTAGATAAATTAGAGTGAGAATAAAAATTATAAAAAATATTTTCTATTATTTGTTTATTTTTTAAAATTTTTTGGTACTTTTTTTAATTTGATATATCTCTGTTGTTTGATAAGATATCTTTTTGCAGTTTGGTTTTATATTATCTACATAAAATAATGAAACTTTTACGTTATCCAAACTATGCTAGCCCAATAACAACAACATTTATACATTTTTATTTAAAAAACAACTTTTTTTCTAAATTTAGGCCATATTTTTATTAAAATAAAAAAAGTATCAAAGATAGAATATTTTAGATACCGCAAAACCTTTATTGTATGAACATGAACAAGTGGTAAACATTTGAAAGTCATAGCTTGATTAGTAACAATTTTATTTTACAAAATGTAGTGACAAATATAAATTACGGGAATTGGTATTTAAAGATTAAAAATATGTTTCAACCTCTGAATATTGCTTTGGAAGCTTCCTGGCTCGTATGTGACACCTTCTTTGGACCTCTTAGCATCCTCCTCCCTCTTTTTAGCATATTGGAATGCTTTCCTGTACTTTTTGTACTTTTCAGTGCTGCGAGCTTTTCGTAGTCGCAGGCGATCTTCGTCCTTTTTCTTCGGGACGTCAACAGTTTTTCTTCCAGGTGACACTCCTGATTTTTCTAACAGCATAGTCATCGTCATAACATACCCTTCATTATAGATGCTGATTCCTTCTGCAATCCCAGCCTCAATTCTTGCTTTTCCAGTAAACATTATTTTTGGGCACTTACTCCATATCAAACCGTGCCACGATTCGTTTGCATATATATAGGCCTACATATATATCACAGCCTTAGCACATATATACATGTAATTGTATACACATGTATACATATTCATAATAATGTTTTAATTGTCACATTGGCCAAAGCTCATGTATGCAACAATATATAATGTAATAAACAATTATTGTATAGCGGAAAAGGAATATTCATCCATTCAGTAATCTCACTAAAAAATAAAGCGGCAATAAATGTTTGTGATTTTTTTCAAATGAAATAATGCTCAGATTTCCATGAATTCCATGCACACATGTTCAAAATAACCTAAAAAACAATAAAAAAAAATTAAATTAAAATGTCACGAAAATAAAAAAAAATGATAAAAAGATAGTGGCGGATCCCCTTAATTAATCCTATGTAAAACACTAAATACGAAAGAACAAAGTTCGAACTAATATATGACAACCATGAATTGAATCTGTATCAGATATAAACCACATAACTATTCAACCAAATGTCAATGTTTTAGAGTTTTATTCAGAAGTTATATAATTATCGACAGAAAACATTCAGTTTGTTGAAGTTAGATAAAATATAATTGCTGACAAAAGTAGTTAGTTGAGTATTATGACGATGGACATGGTTCCGCACAATAGCATTACAAATGTTTAATAATTTCCCTCATGCAACATATAAAGGAAGTCTAATAAAGTTCAAAACTGTTGTTCATAAATAGCTCGTTGAAAAGCCTTTTCAATGCTTTTTTCAGTTTTCAGGAGACTGTTTCCTTAAAATTTTGAATAGGCTAAGCTATCTATAGACTACTTTGCTCTATTTGCTTGCCTTCATTGCATATATTTGCATGTAGACTATTTCGCCACCATTCTGTATGATTTTATTTTGTGCTTGTATGTTTATGTAGGTTTATGTAGGCTTGACTTATTGCATTATATACTTCTCCTTTTGTATTTGCATATAGCCTTAGAGTTATTAAATATTTATTTGCACGTAGCCTAATTATTAAATATTGTTTGACTCAGTTAACTTCAGCTTTGTTACTTGCTTATTTATAGCCTAACTTTTAATCATATTGATTGCTATGTTATTAGTAATATGCCCACGTATATATATATATATATATATATATATATATATATATTGCAAACTTTTTTTGACTTTGTCTATGCATTTATCAAGATGCCTAAAGACAATAAAATATTAGTGGTATAAATACAAAAATATTAAAGTAGCTTATTTAAGTGTAGCAAGAATTCTTAACCCTTTATCTAATAAATAAATAAAACCATTGAACATTTAGAATTAAATGATTTATAACTCATATATAAAATAATATACATCGATTTTCAGGTAATATATAGTACCTAGTAAATGAATATAAAAGACTTAAAAACCGGACTAAGACACATTTATAACAGGCTAAAAGAACAACTTCCATAATTTCTTTCACATTAATAAAAATATACTTACTCAATGTTGGCAAACTATTGGGGAGATAAAAGATAAACATAGTTTTCCTATATCCAGGTCAGGCGTTCACAGTTTCTTTGAAAAATATGATCAATTTTGACTGGAGAGTAAAAAAAACGAGGCAAATATTAAAAAACACAAAAAGAATTACATAAATAATAACAAAATATATGAACTATGCGATTGTTTGCGTAAAACAAAATAATGTATGTAATATGTTACTGTGAGTAATTTAATTTAAAATATACGGGTAATGTACGAAAAATACATCTACTTTTAAAAATTTGAAAATAATTAAAATTAAGAATTCATATTTACTGGAAATAAAAAAAGATATGAAGATATTATCTAGGATATTTAGGACCACATTTTCTCACTTAGCCTAGTATTATCATTGATTTTATACACAAATACATTTCTCATCCAATGTTAAATTTTCAGTCTTGAAATATCAGCTGTTTTTGTGGTCCATTATGGAGCAGTAAACCAGCTGTAATTGTAAGGCAGTTTAAACCAGCTGTGCCTCACTAACCAAATTACAGGCACAAGTATTCCTATTAGGGGGAATATCTATTGTAGGGAAGATTACTATGGAAGGTTGGTTCTATGCAGTATCAGGTTTATTCTGATTTATAGGTGCAAACAATTTTTGAAAGAGATAATTTGAATGGATGATCCCGCCATTCATTTACTAGTGGCCTTTAATTAATGACGCTTTTACTTAATTAATAACAATCAGCGTTAGTTTATTAGAGAGATTCCTTCAACTATCCACAACCATTTAAAATCCGTATTCACTCATCGATATGGATTTATGGGTGAATGTCGATTCATAATCAGCCAGCGTCAACGCTAGTGGCGCAGCTAATATACAAAGTGTCGTGTAGATTGTAAGCGATATGTTCAACGTACTGTCCTCTTAATATCGACTTGGCTGACGCTCAATGGCTATCATCGACATGGACACTATTTGCGTTTGGGGTGTCTATGTTGGGTGGTAGTCAGTATGTGTCCTAATGTTATGTAGGAGTGAGAACTGTATATCAGGGTTTAAACTTAGCTGAACATTAGACCAATATAACGTTGTTCGGATTCCATGTAAATACTAAGATCCTTTGGTTTCCCTGGATATAAGGAACAGTTAACATTAGTTAATAACAATGACTACAATCTTTAATCTACACTTATTCGGCTGTCATATTCTTGGATATCACAACAATCGGCGCCTAAATAAAGATTTATTGATTATTGATTACTGATGTCCAAATCATAAAATAAAGTTACGATAGAGTTGTAAAAGTTTCAAGCTTAAAATTAAATTCATCAATGCATCTGAAGTAAATAAAAATAAAACTGGAATTGTAGGTTATGTACGACAAAGATATCGATATATCTTTGTCCACTGTAAACACCAAGCCGGAAGTTCAGATAGGTTATGAAATTGAAACACGAGACTGCAATATAAACCACAACTTCCGTTCTCTGAGGGGCACGCTTTAACACGTAATTAGTTATATGTAGCAAGGGCGTTGTAATGTATTTCAATAAAATACAAACAGATACACAGGCTCCTAATTATAAAACCGTTTTATTATTTTATATTTAATTTTGTATGCAAATGTTTGTGATTTTTTCACTTAGTTTTACATGTTATTTTTTACGATTTTATATTTAATATTACATATTCTTAGAGTGATTTTATATTTAATGTTACATGCTCTTTTTATGATTTTACGTTTCGGGTAAAGTTCACTTGTTCACTTTTATTATATTTCTACCAACACGTGATATGCTAATTAATAAAACAAAGTGAGAGAAATGTAATTTTGTTAACTGATTTCAAAACATTCGACAATTAGTTATATGAGTAACCAATCTACGTTCATTTAATGGGAGAACGTTCCTTTTATTGTGGTATCAGTTTATGTTTACTAAATTAACAATGAATGGCTGGATCAAGTAGGTAATAGAAAAGTTTTAACGAAGTAGACTGAGGGCGGGCACAAGTAAGGGATGTGTATTTTACTCGGCATCCCTTTTACCCTTAATTAATGATCCACTCAACCTTTAAAACCCAAATAAAGGATCCATCAAACGCCTGCTCAGGCATAATGCTGTGTGAAAGAAATGTCGGGTGTTTGATCGCACATGAAAAGTAACATTATAACACCAAAATAAAGGCTACGTAAGAGCTCGTCTATTTTTGGCCAGTACTTTAAAATAAAACATCGCCATAAATTGAAACAAGGGTGAATGACAAATAAAATATTTAAAATATATTTAAGGATATGTTCCCAGCTTCGTAAAACTAAAACATACCATTATAACAATATGAAACACTACAGTTTTTTATTGTAGTATAAGTATCTAAAACTGCAATAGTAACTTCGATTAAAATATTTACAGCTAAAATACTAGCTGAAAAGTATATGAATGACAAAATCAAAATACCATAAATAAAAAAAATGAATAAAAAATACCCTACTACTATAAATTAATGTTCAAAAGAACTGAAATGACAAAAAATTTAAAATACCTTAACCTTTATCGCAGACAATGTGAATAAGAATATTGAACTATCTATAATTTTTAATGTTTCTGAACTATTTTAGCAGAATATTGCTTGCAACAAAACTTTATATTTAGTTCCGCTAGCGAATTGGTTCCTATAAAATGTCTCGTTTTAGAATGGAGATATTATATCTTCATTATTTTCCGTTTAAATCTTTAGGCAAGGACTGTAGCCATATTATCAGAAATGAAAAAAATTATCTGGTCACCGCCCCACTGACCCTAAAAGATCCGAATATTCTATTACTAGTGTTTTAATTAATATACATAACAGCTGTTTATGTTTATGCTAGAGTAAAAATTGTGTATTTTACTTTCTCCCATATGCGTTAGCATAGACAAAGTATTGTGATCGTTCAAAAAAAAACCCTTTTCACAAGTTGGTCTAAAAATCCATTTTAGGGTCCCCTCAACCCAAAAAAGTGTTTTTTTGAAAAGTAATTTTCGGACGTCTGTTCGTATGTGTGTCTGTCTGTGTGTATGTGTACTTCGCTTGAGACCATATGGATGGATACATTTTTATGACATTTGGTATGTAGCTGTATTTAGCCAGTATCTCCAGACAGTTTTTTTTACTTTTTTGACATCTTAGTTTTTTATTTTTACATAAAAAAATGGAATTTTATCAAAAACAGCCTTAACAATTTTGATTAAATTTTCAGGAAAGATGTGAATTACAATTTAAAATATTTAAGTAAAAACTGCATATCTTTAAGTTAAATATTTTTTAGTTATGGCAAAAATCATATTTGGAAATCAAACTGGTAATTTTTAAAGTTTTGATTTTTTAGTGTTTAATATGGGGGAAGGTTTGTGAAACGTATGGTTTTTTTAGATAATAAAAAACAACTATTAAAAAAAATGCGTTCGGTTATTTTTAATAGTCCTTCCTTTGGTAATGTAGTAGGTAAGCACGAGTCTCTTGTCACAGACTCAGGCCGAAGACCGAGGTGTCACGAGTGCAGCGAGTGACGTAATGGCATGCAAAGTGTGCAGGGGTGTCCACTAGTTTAGTTTAAAACTACATTTTACTATAGGATACTGTTTTTGTTCCTTTCACGAGCGCAGTTGAAATGTTGAGCACGTATCCAGTATTCAAAGAGATGAAGGTTTTCCTAGCAAACGTGGCGATACTTCAAATGGGTTTTGAGGAATATGTAAATCATTATGTTCAAAGGTTTGGTTATTTGCTCGGTAAATAGCAACAGTATTTTAAAAAAGGACTCGAGTCCTTTGTTTATAAATATACTAGGAAACACACCTGCACGCTTCGCGTGCCAACTCCGAAGCTCGCTGTGTTCGATACACCTCGGCCTTCGGCCTCACCATGTGGTATTTGACTACAAATAATAGTAGATTAAATGTATGACGTAAAATCACAATATAATATTTATTTACAATATCTCACTCACACTACTTGGGTTGCTATCTATTTATTAGTATAAATACCCATCTTTTCCTATTTCAAATGTGTTCATTTCATTTATTTTTGTTTAACAGCTGAAGAATAAACTCTTAATTCATTAGTAGTACAATGTCAAACATACAAAATAAACATGTTTATTTATTTACAAAACAGCTGTTGTTAATTTACTAAAATAAACCCAATTTTATCCTTAAGGAACAATATTTTTTGGGTGGTTTCTACCCCTTAGGAGTTTTTAACTTTATTTGTCCTATTTGAGACTTAAGGAAACAGTGTGCAAAATGTCAGCTCTCTAACTACATGAGAAGTTGGAGAATTAGTGATGAGTGAGCCAGGGCTTTACCTTTCATATATTAGAGGTTTTATATTTATTACGTAATCTTGAATCAATAATTACATCTGCCCTCAAATCTATAATTTTTCTACCCCGTCCCCGCCACTTGTCACGGAATAGCTAAGCTACGAGTAAGTTTCCAGCCCTACTTTGTCAGTAGAGCACACGAGCTCCTCTCTCTTAGGACGCTTTATAACAGTAGATAATGCTGCGTGTAAATTGGCATATTGACAAGTTCTGACTTAATATTTGGTCTCTATAAATATATAAGCAAAATACCATTTACTGGCTGATCACATTTTATCAAACACTAAAGATTTGGGCCGTGAGACTTAATAGGGTCTAGATCCGTACTAAGAAAAGATATTAAAATATAACCTGGGCCTTAAAAGCTAAAGTAAAATAAATAATAAATATCCTGATTCCAGCCAATCACATCTTTCTTGTTATTTCCCATATGAATAAGGGGGTTTAGAACGTGGTCAACTTTGGCAGTCGTCAATGGGAGGTTTGGGGGTGTTGACGAAAGCTATGAAAAAATACCTCTTTTCCGTTTTTTCATAGTTGAAAAAATAGAACCCATATACAATACACAAAGCTATTTTTTATAAGGAGATTTAGTAACCATGGAAATAATTAATATTTTATGAAACCGGAACATTTTTTAAAATTTATTTCGAAATTCATAGGGTTAGTAAATTATAAGCACATATACAACAGATCTGAATATTTTTATCGAATAGCTAATATTACGAAAACATGTATCTTTAATTTCATGTTTTTGGAGGACGAATCATTTTGACAACATACTGGAAAACCGTCATTGTTTTTTTCTAAGTTTATATTTTATGACAATATTACATATATTTGTTTGTTAAATCATTTTATATGAACTAAATTAAAAATTAATAATATTATTATACAATACGTAAAAAGATTGTACAATGACACAGAAGTAAAATATATACTGTATAAACGTATATTTTTTAAAGGGCAATTTTCATTAAAACATTCTTCCATAATCAAAATTTACTTTTTATGTACAAGGTATGTCTTTTAGTAATATATTCAAAAGTAAACCTTGCATACTTACATACTTACATACTTGCATACGTTGTGCAATTTATTCACAACGTGAATCCAAATAAAAGCCGAATAAAAACCCAACTTCTTTATTATTATTAGCTCTATTATTTTCTGTCTTGAAATATTCTCAAGGTATATTAAATAATATTATTCTTAATTATGTAGGTCTACAATAATATTTTAGCAGGAATCCTAGTTAATTTTCAAGAAAATATACATTTAGCGTGAAAGAGACTGCCAAGTGGGGAAAGCCAATTGGTTCTGGGTTACGAAATCGACACGTATTACCTCTTAGAGCTTCTGGCATGTGTATGTAATTATAATCAACAAAAAATAAATAAATAACATAAAACTTAATCCTAAAAGACTTCCTGGGGGGTTTCTTATACAGCAAAATTTTAAGTGAAATAACGTCTAGAAAAGTTTACAGTACATAAAAAGTATGTTAATAATATATTGATTTGCTAACAAGCTGTGGCAAAATTTTTTTTCTTAAAAAGTAAACACAGGTAGTGTGTACTTTTTAATGTGTGGTTTTTCCTCTAGTTAGGTTTTCAAATATAAATTGAAAGCATTTAATTTTCTTGTACCTAAATTATGGTCATAACTAGAATGTTAATTATATAAAAAAATATAAATAGTTATTATTACTCATTTCCCAATAATAATGTTGATAGTTGTAATTATCACTTTTTAGGACTTACATCCTTTCAACTGACATAACCCTAGTCGGTGCTTTGAGTATAAATGGTACAAATCATAAAACTTCAAATATCCTCAGAATTGTTTACCAAATTAATAATTAAAAATTCACAAAAATAAAAATATATAAATACTAAAAATATATCATGTTTAACCTATCCATAGGCTTAAAATAATGTTTATAGTGAATTTTTAATAAAACCATCAACTTATTCTTTAAGACGTTAATTATCTAAACATAGGTCTTATCAGATGAGTAAGCTTTAATTCGTATTAAAATTAAATAAGGTCGTAAGTTCATTATAGTTCTACAACTGTTTATGATTTTTATTAAAAAATTTGATAAATTTAAAAATCATTTGTAAAACTTTTCTTAACAGTATAGGGAATGTATGTTGCAATAGGAAAGACTTTAAATAGAAATATAAACTGTGTCAGTATGTTTAAGCAGTTAATGTCAAAACTGTAAAGTAGCGCTCGCACGTCGAAAACCTATTTACAAAGTGTGCATTGTTTCAAGACATATGTCATCTCGGCGAACCGCAAACTGTTACATTTGTGGTGCAATCGATACTGCGAGCAGAAGATGGAATAAAAATATACATACTTACTAAAAGTAATGAAGGAAATGTACGTAAACTATGAAGATTTCAAGTCTTTAACGATTTACGTTAAAAATGAAAAATTATCATGGTTATAGTAAATTTTACTTACGTATTCCAATGATTATTCAGTTTTAAACTAACCTATTCTAACTTCCGCTGTTCTTGAATAGGTGGGTGGGTGATTAGATCTTTGTTACAACTTATTTTTATTTTGCATGGGCCTTTTAACATACTTTTAAGATTTAATAGTTTTAATAATTTTCTCTATAGACCAGTATCTTGCGGGTTTGTCATACGCATACATAATAAGATAGTTAGAAATGTATGTGTTATCGTTATACAACTTTATGATCAGTCGTCGGAGACATGCGCTGCATAAATTTACCGCCCTTTACATAACCTTACCTATCCTAAATTAACCCAAAACCAGTTATTTTCCAAAATTAACAAATATTAAGTCCATAATATTTTAAGAGTGGATATGAAGCAAAAAGCCCTCTTTTTTATGAAGGTTCAGAAAAAGTCAACGTGGAGTCTATAAAAATACATAAATCTTAAATCGGATTTTTAATTTAAATTCTGCAATGATTAATTCCACAAAATAAGTGAAATAATGTACTAAGTAAAAAATTAAACGAGTTAAGAAACTACCTCTCTTTTGACTAACTCTCTTTTCTGAGGTTCAGTTGTATGTAGTCTTTGATTCGTATTAGAGCCGATTCTGTACCCGAACTATTAAATTAATGAAAAACAGATTTTGAGTTTTTCATTAATAACATTTATGTATCTGAAAATATTATTTGATGTGGAATATTATATTGTTTCTTCGGCATTATGAAAAGAAATTTACAGCACAATGTATGTGATTTACAAAATACAATTTTTTCTTCGATTAAATCAAATATGATGTTTTTAAAGCTGTACAAGTGTGTACACATTAGAAAATTGTTTAGGAATATTTTCCACATTTTTTATAAACTATCATATATTGTCAAATATTTCTTAATGCTAGGTAAGATGTTTTTAAAAATCCGTATATACAGTACAAGTTAAGTAAATAATCATGTTTGTTGAGGTGAAGCATGGGAGTACATTTCCAAAACAATGTAAATGTTGCCAAAAATCTCAAGAGCAAATAAAAGCTTTTACAGTAAGGTAACAATCCATCTGCATTTCGAACTTTTCATTTAATAGTGATTACAATATATGCATACATTTTAGTATCCAAAGGAATAATTGGTGGATACTACAAAATAACGAGAAAACAAACCTTATCCCAATTACACATAATTTAATATACCAAACATAAGTAAATAGAACTTCTTCGTAATACATGGTAGTTTATGTATTGTTCTTATATGTACCTGTGATTGCTTATTTGTGATTACTACCAAAAATAACATGCTAATTAAAAATTATTAATCTCATCATGAAATATTAAGTAATTCCCAAACCACAGTAAAAAGTGAACTATATTATTCATATATTATATTAAGTATAATATCTAACTATATGAGTAATTAAATTAATAACAGAATAATTTTATGCAGACTAAGGCATATATTTAATGTCAAATTATCAAATGAAGCTTCTGTATTTGGATTTGGTTCATATTAAGCGTTGCGAGAACATGAATACAAGTAAACACAACACAAGTTAATTGCAATATGAGTATACAATGGGTGATATGGTGATCGATTTCATAAATCACGTTAACCATTCTCAGACTAGAGGATCCAAAAAAATGGATCTTGTGATTTTAGACTAATATATGTCACGTTAACCATCCTCAGACCAGAGAGATCCACAAATGGATCTTGTAATTTTCGACTAATATATGTCACGTTAACCATTCTCAGACCAGAGGGATCCACAAATGGATCTTGTAACTTTCGACTAATACATGTCACGCTATCTATTCTCAGACTGAGGAATCCACAAATGGATCTTGTGACTTTAGACTAATACATGTCACGTTAACCATTCTCAGACCAGAGAGATTCACAGATGGATCTTGTGACTCTCGACTAATATATGTCACGTTAACCATTCTCAGACTAGAGGAATCTACAAATGGATCTTGTGACTTTAGACTAATACAAGTGCTTTATACTCACTCACTCACTGACATGAAAATATTGAGGCACTTCCCAACATCCCACTCCCATCATGAGCATACTTGAATAATATAAGCTTTCAGTCTGAAACCTCAAGAAATGTTCACAGACGTTTATTCTTTTCACTCTTAAGAAGATGATGACTTTTTGGACCAAAAATGAATCCCCTGTATATCTTGGATAAATTAGTACTTCGGCCTACATGTACCTCCAAAAGGAAAGACTAAAGTTTAAAAAATTTGACATATGCATTCTTATGTGTAATGAAATGTATATCTAACTTCCTGCTTGTAAGCCCAAAAATGATTCTATTTCAGGATTCCAAAAAGAATATATTTCAAATAGGTAATATTTTGTTATACTGACTTCAAGCACTCAAGTGGGATATCAAATTAAAGAAATTTACCCATAAAACTCCAGCTTTTGAATAACGACAAGGTGTATGAGTTTATCGTTCAAGAATTTCCCAAATATGCTCAAAGAAATGTGTGCTAACCCTCAAATAGGGTATAAAAGTAAATAATTTTTTGAATCCAAATATAACATTACATTAAAAAGAAAAAAAACAAAGAAATAACATGTATGTACTAAGGCCAATTAAAACATTAATCATACTATCAAACTGTATCTTAAATCGATGGGGGTTTTTTATCGCAGAATTCGATTCGACTTTCCTGAATGTGGAATTCAGGGAAGTCGAATCGAATCAAGGAAGTGGAATCCCGACTTTCCACCAGTCGGCACTGGTGGCGCAGTGCTGTAACCCAGCTACATGGGGACAAAGTGTTTGGGAGATTGTAGGCGATAGGTTGGATGCTCGGTCCTCTTAATACCGACATGGCGTCCGCTTGGTGGTTGCTATCGGCGTGGACACTACTAGAGAAGTCTCGGGTGTCCATGTTTGGTGGTAATCATTGTGCGGATGTTGTGTGGGGGAGATAACTGAGCATCAGGCTTGTCAATTAGCTGAAAATCAGACCAGCACTACGTGGTTCGGATTCCACGTAAAGCTGTAGGTCCCTTAGTTGCCCTGGCTGTTGGGCTATTAATAAATTGCCCTTTCTGAGGAACAGTTGAACTCAGTTAGTAACCAGACTACACTCATCTACACTCATCCTACACTCATAAAACCATTCATATTCGCCTTAAAATACGCACAACGTTGTGTTGGCGTCTCATATGTAAGAATGTAAGAATGTAAGAATGTGAGAATATCAAGTACCAAGCATACTATTGTATTATAAACCCGAGCCCTACAAGGACTTTAATATTTGATTTGTAACCAATAAAATAAATAAATTAAAGAAAAATTATAAGCTTATTAACCTGTTAATAATAAGCCTTAAAAACAGGCTTAAGCAAAGTGAACAATGGAATATCCGCAGTTTCTATGGTTCATAGCTTACTTATTGTTGATGTTTGTTAATGAAATTGAAATCAGCATTTCATTGTTTATTCTTTAGGTTTATGTCCTCTATTAAATTTAATTTTGGTGCCATTTATAATTTACATATAATCTGAATATCTGTGCATAGTGCCTAAACTACCACACGAAGTCTCTTTAATAGGCTTTTAAAGCAGTTTTATTGAAAATAGAAGGAATATCTTATTACAACACAAGCGAACGTCACACAAAACAACTTTATTACAATTTAAGTACAAAATGTACAAACATTAAGGTAATCAATTTCGATAAACCTTCCTCAGACCTGACATGAGTGTTCAACTACGCTACTGAAACACATTATAGTTATATCGGTTATTACTTTACATCTTATTATTTTTGAAGAAACTTTGTGATTATTTCATAAAAAAAATTTCATAATCAAATGCAGAAGTTTGGCTTGATCCTTACAAACAGTTGATCCACCAACCCAGCATGTATGGTGAAGATTCATCAGCCTTCCCTTACACAAACTGTTGATCCACTAACCCAGCAATACACGTAAGGTGAGGACTCATCAGCCCTCCTTTACACAAACAGTTGATCCACTAACTCAGCAATACATGTATGGTGAAGACTCATCAGCCCTCCTTTACACAAACAGTTGATCCACTAACTCAGCAATACACGTATGGTGAGGACTCATAAGCCCTCCTTTACACAAACAGTTGATCCACAAACTCAGCAATACATGTATGGTGAAGACTCATCAGCCCTCCCTTACACAAACAGTTGATCCACCAACCCAGCATGTATGGTGAAGATTCATCAGCCTTACCTTACACAAACTGTTGATCCACTAACTCAGCAATACACGTAAGGTGAGGACTCATCAGCCCTCCCTTACACAAACAGTTGATCCACCAACTCAGCAATACATGTATGGTGAAGACTCATCAGCCCTCCCTTACACAAACAGTTGATCCACCAACCCAGCATGTAGGGGAGGACTCATCAGCCCTCCCTTACACAAACAGTTGATCCACCAACCCAGCATGTATGGTGAAGATTCATCGGCCTTCCCTTACACAAACTGTTGATCCACTAACTCAGCAATACACGTAAGGCGAGGACTCATCAGCCCTCCCTTACACAAACTGTTGATCCACTAACTCAGCAATACACGTAAGTGAGGACTCATCAGCCCTCCCTTACACAAACAGTTGATCCACCAACTCAGCAATACATGTATGGTGAAGACTCATCAGCCCTCCCTTACACGAACAGTTGATCCACCAACCCAGCATGTATGGTGAGGACTCATCAGCCCTCCCTTACACAAACAGTTGATCCACCAACCCAGCATGTATGGTGAAGATTCATCAGCCTTCCCTTACACAAACTGTTGATCCACTAACTCAGCAATACACGTAAGGTGAGGACTCATCAGCCCTCCTTTACACAAACAGTTGATCCACCAGCCCGGCAATACACGTATGATGAGGACTTATCAGCCCTCCCTAACACAAAAAGTGGTAATTAAAAAAAATAAAATAAAATAAATTTATATCCATACATTTGTAATCCTACACTTATTACAAACATTGAGAATACTGACATTTTCATCAATAATCAATACTTAGCCTTATTTCAAAAAGATAAATTAACGTAATTTGTTCTATTTTACTACTAGGGTAGATAATAACCCTAGGTAATACTAGAATAACTTCTTCGTATAGCAATAAAAAAGAGAAAAAAACATTTTTGGTACAAAATTGGATTAATATAAGAAAATATTTAGCTTTAAAACGGCCATACACATATTATAAGGCCATTTATTGATAATATATAATCTTGTTTTATTAAAGTAAGTTAGGAATGCTTATTCTGCCTGGACGGGCGTTTGGTGGATATTTTTGTAGAATTAATAATATACATTGCGTATTTTTCTTCAATCTTACGTGTCTGATGATTAAGACGATCCATTATATTTCATTCATAAGATTGTTTCACAATTAAATTCTTCCGATAAGTTCATAAAAACAGTTATACGTCTATTTTCTAAGCTATTCAAAACCTAATAGATTTATTAATTACATGAATGTTCCACTAACCTAATGAAAAGAAAATTGTAGAACTATTTGGACTTTTGTGCAGTTTTCCTGGTATACTTAATTGTCCATGCAGCTTCAAAGTTAGGATATAGGGCCTACTGATTCCGAGGATATATTGTAATACCATTTTAATATAAGGAAAATTATTTGTTTGCAGGATTATACAAGTCCAAAAACGATTACCCCACCCCGAAGACACATAAATAATGTTTCTACAAGGGCCGAAAGTCATAATTAATTCACTACGGAAAATCTTGAGGTTTTCTAATCAGGATAGGTATTTGTTAACAAACGCTCTGGAATATTAACTGGCGTTTTAATTAAACACGTACTAAAGTATTCGTTTCACTTTTTATCTTTTAAAACCATTTAGTAATATTGGGATTTCTATAAAATCATACGATTTGTTCCCATAAAACCAGGAAACACTAAAAATATATGTTGTACTTTTTTTTAAATATCAAACTCTTTTTTGATTAATTTAATAATTACTATCGGTAGCCATTTCAGGTTGATGAATAATCGATTGTAAGGTTAGTTTATGTAATTAAAATAATTGTATATATTATTTAAACCAATAATCTATATCCAATGATCGTTATTAGATTTACCTGAAATGATCTATTGTAATGCTCAGTTTCCAGTTAAATACGAACTCATGTGAAGAAAATAAATATAATGTATAACAAATATGTATAGTATAATTATTAAACTCGTACAAATAGTTTAAAATTTTAATTATTGTAATTTTCAAGAATCGTAGTTGTATGCAATATAGGTTTGGAATCGTTTTTGCTTCTTTACGTAATATTAGCGTGTATATAAACCCACACACTTTTTGAATTTTCCGTTTTTAGATTGTTGGCATATATAACATGATTGACCTTATATGTAAAAACGACATTTATGGGGTTCGTCTCACAGCATTCCAAAGTAAGACGAAATATTAAAGCAGACATTTTTGTTTGCATATAACATGAAGATAAATTTCTTAGTGGTTGTATATCGTACGAAAAATCACAAGGAATAAATAGCTTTACTCTCGTAAGAAAGTAGTCTCGTGGCTTTTAGTTGAAGTTAGAAAAAATATTTTCAAACTATCTAAGGTATAATAGGGCTAATCCCTCGACCAAGTGTAGTGACTTGTGTTAGAAGAGATCTTTCTCTATCAAATTATCGGTACATCAGTATCGAACCATTCGATGTATTCGAATGTTCGAGCAAACAAAGCCATCGGAAGCACAGCTGAGATCAATCTAGAATGATTATTCTATATATTAAAACAATCGGGTCATTTAGTTCACTCACTTCTGAACTTATTACATGACCGATTTTAATTACTAGTCTACCTCCGACTTGAATGCGTGTGAGAGGAATGCGTCTGCCATTGGTTGAGCGCTTCCCCTCAAACAACTCATACCATTCTATGAGCCATACTGAAAACATCTGCAAGACCACACTCACTCATGACCAAATTACCACCACCATTTACCAAATGAACAAATGTATTAGTTTCTTCCACAGTTATCATCATGATTGATAATAAATAAATAATGTATTTATTTATTATCAAAACAACTCAAGTCAAACATAAAAATAACATCATCAACGAGGTTAATAAAAGCCCTATATTAAATTAGTATTTATTGCCGCTATTACATTAAAATTTCAAAATAAATTATACGGTTAACTTTGTTACATCTGTAAAATGACAGTTAAAAATGACAGTAAAACACATACGTCGACAGTTGATCTTAGTTCGATATACTGGCGTTGACTGCACAGCTGTTCACGAGAGCTGCGGCGTACAAAGTCAGTATGAGTAATACGGCGGGTTGCTAGGCAACAACCGGTTTGGCGCACTGGTGGGGTTAACCTTCCCCCTCACCCCTGTGTCCCCTCGCACGCAATCAAGTGAGAGGTAGACAGTATATTTTGTTATTCCAAAGATAATTTTGATTTCTAAGTCATAACGGAGCTAGGTTTTTTTATTGCCGTAGATTTTTGACCTAAATGGCGTCAAAGCTGCAATGTTATTCTTATGGAGATTAATTTTAATTGACCAGCTGGTGGCATAAAAAAAATAATTTGCTAGGTTAAACACAAAGCAGCACGGTAAAATTTCAAGTTAATTAATTATAAAAAGGACGAATACATGTATGTATGTTAACTTTTAAATAAGATGAACACATTTGAAATATACTTAGTAATAACATTGTTTGTTTATAATTAATTATTGTACTATAAATAGAGTGCAAATCAAGTGCAGTGAGTGAGCTACTGTAAATGAATTTAAATAATATTATTTGACTTAATACAGTTTAATTACTAATATTAGAAGTCAAAATTTACATGCCGAGGCCGAAGTGGCATGAGCGCAGCGAGTGACGGGGTTGGTACGCAAACCGTACGGGGTTGTACCCTAGTATTAATTTAATTGATAAATAAATATTATAATGAAAGCAACAACTAAACTAACGTTTATTGAAACAATTAGGTATTAATTAATCCCCTCAAAGTACTTTTTACTAAAAAACATTTTTTAATTGGTCTGGACATTCGTAATATTTAATTTGCAACAATTCCGTCGTTTTCGGAATGTATGTTTACATACAACTTATATAAAACATTTGGCATAAAAATATCAACATCATGGAGATTCGTTAAAACTTAAAGAAAGGATATAATTAGATTTTCAAACATTTTTGAACTATCACATTTATTTTGGCCAACAACTATACTTTGAAGGCATATTAAATTAATATAAAATACATGTTGATATTAATAATAATTTCATATTGATTTATGTATTAATTTAAAATAACATTTCCCTCTTTTTTAGAATTTATTAATTATTTTATAATAATAATAATAATGTTTGGAATTGTTAAAAATTGATTGTAAGCATTTGATATGAAATCAATTCTGCTTACCAATCATTAGCACTGATTTGATTTATCCAATTTGTTTTATAATAATTTGGTTTTCCAAATATACTTAATTAAATTTGAACACTTAATTAAAACGTACTGTTAAACCAATACCAGTTTTGCTGCTGTTGAATTTAATATAAAATACCGAATACAGTTTAAAATGTATATAAATGTCATTACTTCAAAATTAACAATGAAAACACAAAATGTATAGTGTAATATCACAGATAGAAGAGTGCATAAAATTAAAACCAAAATTACATTTCTAAAAACTTAAAGCTAAAATAAAAAAAAATTGGTTTTGTTACATATCACATAGGGTTAAATGACAATATTATACATAATACATTTAGAGAATACTATCTATGTGACATTAAACTTTTAAAGTGACAGTAAATAATCAGAAAATACAAACATAAATTAAGGCAGTCAAGTAGCTGAGAGCAGGTTAGAAAATCAAGTTGTGAGATACAAGACAAGGATCAAGTTTTAAGCACTACACTCAATAAAAACCACACGAAAATAATTTCAGAGGTTAGGTGAGGTGTTACTAAATTCAGATAAAATTAATTATTACGTTGTAGAAAATATCTATAGCAAACCGATTTTTGGTGTCGTTGTTGTAAAATGAAGATATTTTAAAAATAAATCAGATGTTTATTCTTATATTTAATATATTATTACTATACTTGCTATACTATACTATACTATATTATTACTTACCAATAGACATTTCTTGTAATAGGAATATTTGTGCCAGTAATTTAATTAATTAGTTAGTGAGGTGTGCCTGTTCTGCTGGTTTAAATCAAAGGAACCTCGGGTTTCAATTGCATTACACTTACATGAAACTACACTAGCGCTGTACGATGGACCACAAACAGCTGATAATTTGAAACATCTAACATTGGATGAGAAATTTATTTGCGTTCTCATAATGTAACAATACAAACGCATAATGGTAATATACACTTTATAAAATATCTTCATGTTTACAGGTATACTGTTATGGCTATTTTATTTTCACTTATTTTTATTTACCAAATAAAATAGTTTTGATCAGTTAATTCTAAAGTTGTTCGTTTGATAATGGTTGGGACTATGTAACAGGACTATGTATTCCTAACTTCACAGTTTTTATAAAAAAACAATTACAGTAAAGATGTTTTTTCATGTTACAAACTGACGCGTGTTTAAAAAAACAAAACTGGAAAACGAAGCAGTTCCCATTATAATAAATGGCATACAATATTTGTATTGGGTATAAATTAGACATTTTAATAACAACAACAACAAACTGAGAAGTTCATTTTTTCTGCAATGGTAAAAACTAATATACAAATACTGCATCAACTCATGAAAAAGCAAGCACATATTTTTGTAGGCTAATAAATTATGAATGATCGAAGTGTTTTCGGGACGTTTACGGAAGGAAGTGTATATTCAGCAACCACTTCATCAACCGAACCAATTTGAGCTTAAACAGCTGACATGACTCATGGTGCTGTCACCGAGAGTATGAAAGACGGGGCAATCTGCTAGTCCAATGTACTGTGTTTAGTTGACAAACTTGTGGGTGTCACACGAATACCGAAGGCGCGGTGAGGGTTATATTACCTGATAGATAACATAACTTACAACTATGGCATCCCAAGATAAAAATAAATTAATTTAAGTTATTGTTTGGTCAATCAATGAAAATATATTGTACATAATAATTATATAAGTAAATAAATATTTCAAATTTGTACATGATAACATGTGACATAAAAACAGAATCATTTCATTCTGATTGTTAAAATTATACTATATTTAGTTGACAGTCCTTGCTTCACTACATAGTGGTTCTCTACGCTTGCTTACTCTTCTTTCCGTAGTTCTCTCTAAACAATCACATCAATATAAAAGCTCAGCCTGCTGCCATTCTCCTAGATAACAACATTTTACAGTACATAAAACCCTTTAGGTCTACTTTAAGGGTATGCAAAACAGTATAACTACTTTAGAGTTAGTACAATTGACCTTAAACATTTAACAATGTAAAAAAAACTAGCCAAGCTTTTGTTTCATGTTTACTTTTTTAATCAGCTGTTTAAAAACGCTTATTAAATTAAATCTAGGCCAATGTTACTCTTATGGGAAAAAGATGTTCAAGGAATTTACTAATTTACAAGAATGGAATTAAAGGGAGTAATTTCTTAATGGGTTTCTACGATACAAAAGCAAAATTTCATAAAAATCTGTCCAGTGGTTTCGAATATTTTGCGACGAGTGAATACATCGTTTTGGATTATACATATTAATATTGTATATTATCATTGATTCTTATTAGCACACATACAGATTTCTCAACCAATGTTAAAGTTTGTCTCAAATTATCAGCTGTTTTGTGGTCCGTTGTGGAAAGTCCAATGCAAGTTAAACCAGCTGTAGTAGCAGACCTCACTAACTAACCAAACTACTGACACAAATATTCCTATTACATGACATTTATCTATTAGTAAGTAACGATATGGTCAATGATATTATTCAAAGAAGAAAATACAAATTATGAAATATAATTTTTGAGAATGAAATTAAATGTAAGTTAATTAATTACTACACAAATGATATTAATCTCAAGACCAATCGCCATTGTCCTGGAGGTAAGTGATAATCAAGTGTTCACTTCAGGTCATTAATACTTAATGATTATGCTAATTAGCTATTAGGGATATAGTTGTGGGTTTGGTATTGAGGTGGTATTGGTATAAGGACCTTCGTGCAAGTTTGTTTTAGTTTTGCCTTTATATATGTTTGATTACTAGTTTGTTTATTTTGGCTTTTATTTGTTTTTATCTTTAGAATACATTTTTATCTTAACTATGTTTTCAAGTAGTATATTTAACGAATAGTTAGTTCTCAGTTGTTTTGGTATTTTGTGAGTGTTAGACTATTTTTCATCTTTAATTAAAAAACCACCAGCAAGGATTTTTTACCCTTACTGAGGTAAAACTGGCTAGTCACATTATCAGTAAAAACGAGGAGTGTATTCTGTATTAGAGTTTCTCCATGCAGTCACCATACCAAAGCACTAACATACATCCGCATGGATATAATTTTTACATATGGATATAAAAAACATATAAAAACATATTAATAAATAGTTAGTTTATATGCTCCACTGTAATTTAAATTGTCACATATCAAATGCATATTTCACATCACGTTTTCTGGATCAATAAGTAAGTATACATCAACTCAATTTAATACATAATACAATGTTGGAATGGTTGTAATGTGAGTCTATGTCACATTTTCAATGCACATTAAACAGTTCAGTGAAACTATTCAACGTAGATTATGATGTGAATTTAATTACATGACCTTTGCAAGTTGTAAACCTTTGGTTAAAGATAATTTATATCAATAAACTCTCCTAAGAATAACTGTTCGTTAAAAGTTTCTTTTAAAGGAGAGGTGATGTCCTAAAAACGTATCCTGTTAATTGATCTGTCTGAGGAGCTAATTCAGACAGAGTACAGTGGAGAACAAATACAGTACATACAAGGTAAATATTACAGAAAACTATTCCAGGCTAGGATTCAAACCTATCTCTAACTCAGTGTCAAGTCCTGACGTCTTATAAATAACTACTCGACCACTGGCTCTCAAGCAATGTTGGAGTGTTTTCATATTCGCTGTGATACAACTAGTTTTTAGTCATTACCTGTGTCTATTTTAAAATTTTTATGATCATCTTTTCATCTAAATCTTTTTTTACAATAACTACCGTCGATACAACACGTACGGTACGTTGATGATTGTTATTGTATACGGTACGTCAATACAATACGTACGGTACGTCAACGATTGTAATTGTATACGGTCCGTCGATACAATACTTACGGTACGTCGACGATTGTTATTGTATAGGGTCCGTCGATACAATACGTATGGTACGTCGACGATTGTTATTGTATACGGTCCGTCGATACAATACGTATGGTACGTCGACGATTGTTATTGTATACGATCCGTCGATTCAATACGTACGGTAAGTCGACGATTGTTATTGTATACGGTCCATCGATACAATATGTACTGTACGTCGAAGATTGTTATTGTATACGGTCCGTCGATACAATACGTCGGTACGTCAACAATTGTTATTGTATACGGTACGTCGATACAATACGTATGGTACGTCGACGATTCTTTGTGATTATTTCATAAAAAAAATTTCATAATCAAATGCAGAAGTTTGGCTTGATCCTTACAAACAGTTGATCCACCAACCCAGCATGTATGGTGAAGATTCATCAGCCTTACCTTACACAAACTGTTGATCCACTAACTCAGCAATACACGTAAGGTGAGGACTCATCAGCCCTCCCTTACACAAACAGTTGATCCACCAACTCAGCAATACATGTATGGTGAAGACTCATCAGCCCTCCCTTACACAAACAGTTGATCCACCAACCCAGCATGTAGGGGAGGACTCATCAGCCCTCCCTTACACAAACAGTTGATCCACCAACCCAGCATGTATGGTGAAGATTCATCGGCCTTCCCTTACACAAACTGTTGATCCACTAACTCAGCAATACACGTAAGTGAGGACTCATCAGCCCTCCCTTACACAAACAGTTGATCCACCAACTCAGCAATACATGTATGGTGAAGACTCATCAGCCCTCCCTTACACAAACAGTTGATCCACCAACCCAGCATGTATGGTGAAGATTCATCAGCCTTCCCTTACACAAACAGTTGATCCACCAACCCAGCATGTATGGTGAAGATTCATCAGCCTTCCCTTACACAAACAGTTGATCCACTAACTCAGCAATACACGTAAGGTGAGGACTCATCAGCCCTCCTTTACACAAACAGTTGATCCACCAGCCCGGCAATACACGTATGATGAGGACTTATCAGCCCTCCCTAACACAAAAAGTGGTAATTAAAAAAAATAAAATAAAATAAATTTATATCCATACATTTGTAATCCTACACTTATTACAAACATTGAGAATACTGACATTTTCATCAATAATCAATACTTAGCCTTATTTCAAAAAGATAAATTAACGTAATTTGTTCTATTTTACTACTAGGGTAGATAATAACCCTAGGTAATACTAGAATAACTTCTTCGTATAGCAATAAAAAAAGAGAAAAAAACATTTTTGGTACAAAATTGGATTAATATAAGAAAATATTTAGCTTTAAAACGGCCATACACATATTATAAGGCCATTTATTGATAATATATAATCTTGCTTTATTAAAGTAAGTTAGGAATGCTTATTCTGCCTGGACGGGCGTTTGTTGGATATTTTTGTAGAATTAATAATATACATTGCGTATTTTTCTTCAATCTTACGTGTCTGATGATTAAGACGATCCATTATATTTCATTCATAAGATTGTTTCACAATCAAATTCTTCCGATAAGTTCTTAAAAACAGTTATACGTCTATTTTCTAAGCTATTCAAAACCCAGTAGATTTATTAATTACATCAATGTTCCACTAACCTAATGAAAAGAAAATCGTAGAACTATTTGGACTTTTGTGCAGTTTTCCTGGTATAATTAATTGTCCATGCAGCTTCAAAGTTACGATATATGGCCTACTGACTCCGAGGATATATTGTAATACACCATTTTAATATAAGGAAAATTATTTGTTTGCAGGATTATATAAGTCCAAAAACGATTACCCCACTCCAAAGACACATAAATAATGTTTCTACAAGGGCCGAAAGTCATAATTAATTCACTACGGAAAATCTTGAGGTTTTCTAATCAGGATAGGTATTTGTTAACAAACGCTCTGGAATATTAACTGGCGTTTTAATTAAACACGTACTAAAGTATTCGTTTCACTTTTTATCTTTTAAAACCATTTAGTAATATTGGGATTTCTATAAAATCATACGATTTGTTCCCATAAAACCAGGAAACACTAAAAATATATGTTGTACTTTTTTTTAAATATCAAACTCTTTTTTGATTAATTTAATAATTACTATCGGTAGCCATTTCAGGTTGATGAATAATCGATTGTAAGGTTAGTTTATGTAATTAAAATAATTGTATATATTATTTAAACCAATAATCTATATCCAATGATCGTTATTAGATTTACCTGAAATGATCTATTGTAATGCTCAGTTTCCAGTTAAATACGAACTCATGTGAAGAAAATAAATATAATGTATAACAAATATGTATAGTATAATTATTAAACTCGTACAAATAGTTTAAAATTTTAATTATTGTAATTTTCAAGAATCGTAGTTGTATGCAATATAGGTTTGGAATCGTTTTTGCTTCTTTACGTAATATTAGCGTGTATATAAACCCACACACTTTTTGAATTTTCCGTTTTTAGATTGTTGGCATATATAACATGATTGACCTTATATGTAAAAACGACATTTATGGGGTTCGTCTCACAGCATTCCAAAGTAAGACGAAATATTAAAGCAGACATTTTTGTTTGCATATAACATGAAGATAAATTTCTTAGTGGTTGTATATCGTACGAAAAATCACAAGGAATAAATAGCTTTACTCTCGTAAGAAAGTAGTCTCGTGGCTTTTAGTTGAAGTTAGAAAAAATATTTTCAAACTATCTAAGGTATAATAGGGCTAATCCCTCGACCAAGTGTAGTGACTTGTGTTAGAAGAGATCTTTCTCTATCAAATTATCGGTACATCAGTATCGAACCATTCGATGTATTCGAATGTTCGAGCAAACAAAGCCATCGGAAGCACAGCTGAGATCAATCTAGAATGATTATTCTATATATTAAAACAATCGGGTCATTTAGTTCACTCACTTCTGAACTTATTACATGACCGATTTTAATTACTAGTCTACCTCCGACTTGAATGCGTGTGAGAGGAATGCGTCTGCCATTGGTTGAGCGCTTCCCCTCAAACAACTCATACCATTCTATGAGCCATACTGAAAACATCTGCAAGACCACACTCACTCATGACCAAATTACCACCACCATTTACCAAATGAACAAATGTATTAGTTTCTTCCACAGTTATCATCATGATTGATAATAAATAAATAATGTATTTATTTATTATCAAAACAACTCAAGTCAAACATAAAAATAACATCATCAACGAGGTTAATAAAAGCCCTATATTAAATTAGTATTTATTGCCGCTATTACATTAAAATTTCAAAATAAATTATACGGTTAACTTTGTTACATCTGTAAAATGACAGTTAAAAATGACAGTAAAACACATACGTCGACAGTTGATCTTAGTTCGATATACTGGCGTTGACTGCACAGCTGTTCACGAGAGCTGCGGCGTACAAAGTCAGTATGAGTAATACGGCGGGTTGCTAGGCAACAACCGGTTTGGCGCACTGGTGGGGTTAACCTTCCCCCTCACCCCTGTGTCCCCTCGCACGCAATCAAGTGAGAGGTAGACAGTATATTTTGTTATTCCAAAGATAATTTTGATTTCTAAGTCATAACGGAGCTAGGTTTTTTTATTGCCGTAGATTTTTGACCTAAATGGCGTCAAAGCTGCAATGTTATTCTTATGGAGATTAATTTTAATTGACCAGCTGGTGGCATAAAAAAAATAATTTGCTAGGTTAAACACAAAGCAGCACGGTAAAATTTCAAGTTAATTAATTATAAAAAGGACGAATACATGTATGTATGTTAACTTTTAAATAAGATGAACACATTTGAAATATACTTAGTAATAACATTGTTTGTTTATAATTAATTATTGTACTATAAATAGAGTGCAAATCAAGTGCAGTGAGTGAGCTACTGTAAATGAATTTAAATAATATTATTTGACTTAATACAGTTTAATTACTAATATTAGAAGTCAAAATTTACATGCCGAGGCCGAAGTGGCATGAGCGCAGCGAGTGACGGGGTTGGTACGCAAACCGTACGGGGTTGTACCCTAGTATTAATTTAATTGATAAATAAATATTATAATGAAAGCAACAACTAAACTAACGTTTATTGAAACAATTAGGTATTAATTAATCCCCTCAAAGTACTTTTTACTAAAAAACATTTTTTAATTGGTCTGGACATTCGTAATATTTAATTTGCAACAATTCCGTCGTTTTCGGAATGTATGTTTACATACAACTTATATAAAACATTTGGCATAAAAATATCAACATCATGGAGATTCGTTAAAACTTAAAGAAAGGATATAATTAGATTTTCAAACATTTTTGAACTATCACATTTATTTTGGCCAACAACTATACTTTGAAGGCATATTAAATTAATATAAAATACATGTTGATATTAATAACAATTTCATATTGATTTATGTATTAATTTAAAATAACATTTCCCTCTTTTTTAGAATTTATTAATTATTTTATAATAATAATAATAATGTTTGGAATTGTTAAAAATTGATTGTAAGCATTTGATATGAAATCAATTCTGCTTACCAATCATTAGCACTGATTTGATTTATCCAATTTGTTTTATAATAATTTGGTTTTCCAAATATACTTAATTAAATTTGAACACTTAATTAAAACGTACTGTTAAACCAATACCAGTTTTGCTGCTGTTGAATTTAATATAAAATACCGAATACAGTTTAAAATGTATATAAATGTCATTACTTCAAAATTAACAATGAAAACACAAAATGTATAGTGTAATATCACAGATAGAAGAGTGCATAAAATTAAAACCAAAATTACATTTCTAAAAACTTAAAGCTAAAATAAAAAAAAATTGGTTTTGTTACATATCACATAGGGTTAAATGACAATATTATACATAATACATTTAGAGAATACTATCTATGTGACATTAAACTTTTAAAGTGACAGTAAATAATCAGAAAATACAAACATAAATTAAGGCAGTCAAGTAGCTGAGAGCAGGTTAGAAAATCAAGTTGTGAGATACAAGACAAGGATCAAGTTTTAAGCACTACACTCAATAAAAACCACACAAAAATAACTTCAGAGGTTAGGTGAGGTGTTACTAAATTCAGATAAAATTAATTATTACGTTGAAGAAAATATCTATAGCAAACTGATTTTTGGTGTCGTTGTTGTAAAATGAAGATATTTTAAAAATAAATCAGATGTTTATTCTTATATTTAATATATTATTACTATACTTGCTATACTATACTATACTATATTATTACTTACCAATAGACATTTCTTGTAATAGGAATATTTGTGACAGTAATTTAATTAGTTAGTGAGGTGTGCCTGTTCTGCTGGTTTAAATCAAAGGAACCTCGGGTTTCAATTGCATTACACTTACATGAAACTACACTAGCGCTGTACGATGGACCACAAACAGCTGATAATTTGAAACAACTAACATTGGATGAGAAATTTATTTGCGTTCTCATAATGTAACAATACAAACGCATAATGGTAATATACACTTTATAAAATATCTTCATGTTTACAGGTATACTGTTATGGCTATTTTATTTTCACTTATTTTTATTTACCAAATGAAATAGTTTTGATCAGTTATTTCTAAAGTTGTTCGTTTGATAATGGTTCGGTGTAACAGGACTGTATTCCTAACCTAACAGTTTTTATAAAAAAACAATTACAGTAAAAATGTTTTTTCATGTTACAAACTGACGCGTGTTTAAAAAAACAAAACTGGAAAACGAAGCAGTTCCCAGTATAATAAATGGCATACAATGTTTGTATTGGGTATAAATTAGACATTTTAATAACAACAACAACAAACTGAGAAGTTCATTTTTTCTGCAATGGTATAAACCAATATACAAATACTGCATCAACTCATGAAAAAGCAAGCACATATTTTTGTAGGCTAATAAATTATGAATGATCGAAGTGTTTTCGGGACGTTTACGGAAGGAAGTGTATATTCAGCAACCACTTCATCAACCGAACCAATTTGAGGTTAAACAGCTGACATGACTCATGGTGCTGTCACCGAGAGTATGAAAGACGGGGCAATCTGCTAGTCCAATGTACTGTGTTTAGTTGACAAACTTGTGGGTGTCACACGAATACCGAAGGCGCGGTGAGGGTTATATTACCTGATAGATAACATAACTTACAACTATGGCATCCCAAGATAAAAATAAATTAATTTAAGTTATTGTTTGGTCAATCAATGAAAATATATTGTACATAATAATTATATAAGTAAATAAATATTTCAAATTTGTACATGATAACATGTGACATAAAAACAGAATCATTTCATTCTGATTGTTACAATTATACTATATTTAGTTGACAGTCCTTGCTTCACTACATAGTGGTTCTCTACGCTTGCTTACTCTTCTTTCCGTAGTTCTCTCTAAACAATCACATCAATATAAAAGCTCAGCCTGCTGCCATTCTCCTAGATAACAACGCTTTACAGTACAGAAAACCCTTTAAGTCTACTTTAAGGGTATGCAAAACAGTATAACTACTTTAGAGTTTGTACAATTGACCTTAAACATTTAACAATGTAAAAAATTAGCCAAGCGTTTGTTTCATGTTTACTTTTTTAATCAGCTGTTTAAAAACGCTTATTAAATTAAATCTAGGCCAATGTTACTCTTATGGGAAAAAGATGTTCAAGGAATTTACTAATTTACAAGAATGGAATTAAAGGGAGTAATTTCTTAATGGGTTTCTACGATACAAAAGAAAATTTTCATAAAAATCTGTCCAGTGGTTTCGAATATTTTGCGACGAGTGAATACATCGTTTTGGATTATACATATTAATATTGTATATTATCATTGATTTTATTAGCACACAATATACAGATTTCTCAACCAATGTTAAAGTTTGTCTCAAATTATCAGCTGTTTTGTGGTCCGTTGTGGAAAGTCCAATGCAAGTTAAACCAGCTGTAGTAGCAGACCTCACTAACTAACCAAACTACTGACACAAATATTTCTATTACATGAGATTTATCTATTAGTAAGTAACGATATGGTCAATGATATTATTCAAAGAAGAAAATACAAATTATGAAATATAATTTTTGAGAATGAAATTAAATGTAAGTTAATTAATTACAACACAAATGATATTAATCTCAAGACCAATCGCCATTGTCCTGGAGGTAAGTGATAGTCAAGTGTTTACTTCAGGTCATTAATACTTAATGATTATGCTAATTAACTAGTAGGGGTATAGTTGTGGGTTTGGTATTGAGGTGGTATTGGTATAAGGACCTTCGTGCAAGTTTGTTTTAGTTTTGCCTTTAGATATGTTTGATTACTAGTTTGTTTATTTTGGCTTTTATTTGTTTTTATCTTTAGAATACATTTTTATCTTAACTATGTTTTCAAGTAGTATATTTAACGAATAGTTAGTTCTCAGTTGTTTTGGTATTTTGTGAGTGTAAGACTATTTTTCATCTTTAATTAAAAAACCACCAGCAAGGGTTTTTTACCCTTACTGAGGTAAAACTGGCTAGTCACATTATTAGTAAAAACGAGGAGTGTATTTTGTATTAGAGTTTCTCCATGCAGTCACCATACCAAGGCACTAACATACAGTAAATCCGCATGGATATAATTTTTAAAAACATATTAATAAATAGTTTATATACTCCACTGTAATTTAAACTGTCACTTATCAAATGCATATTTCACATCACGTTTTCTGGATCAATAACTAAGTATACATCAACTCAATTTAATACATAATACAATGTTGGAATGGTTGTAATGTGAGTCTATGTCACATTTTCAATGCACAGTAAACAGTTCAGTGAAACTATTCAACGTAGATTATGATGTGAATTTAATTACATGATCTTTGCAAGTTGTAAACCTTTGGTTAAAGATAATTTATATCAATAAACTCTCCTGAGAATAACTGTTCGTTAAAAGTTTCTTTTAAAGGAGAGGTGATGTCCTAAAAACGTATCCTGTTAATTGATCTGTCTGGGGAGCTAATTCAGACAGAGTATAGTGGAGAACAAATACAGTACATACAAGGTAAATATTACAGAAAACTATTCCAGGCTAGGATTCAAACCTTTCTCTAACTCAGTGTCAAGTCCTGACGTCTTATAAATTACTACTCTACCACTGGCTCTCAAGCAAAGTTGGAGTGTTTTCACATTCGCTGTGATACAACTAGTTTTTAGTCATTACCTGTGTCTATTTTAAAATTGTTATGATCATCTTTTCACCTAAATCTTTTTGTACAATAACTACCATCGATACAATACGTACGGTACGTCGATGATTGTTATTTTATACGGTACGTCAATATAATACGTACGGTACGTCAACGATTGTAATTTTATACGGTCCGTCGATACAATACTTACGGTACGTCGACGATTGTTATTGTATAGGGTCCGCCGATACAATACGTATGGTACGTCGACGATTGTTATTGTATACGATCCGTCGATACAATACGTACGGTACGTCGACGATTGTTATTGTATACGGTCCGTCAATACAATATGTATGGTACGTCGACGATTGTTATTGTATACGGTCCGTCGATACAATACGTCGGTACATCAACAATTGTTATTGTATACGGTACGTCGATACAATACGTATGGTACGTCGACGATTGTTATTGTATACGGTACGTCAACACAACAACTGACTACCGTCACGAAAATACAGTATTACGGCCTTCGTATGACCCATTTGTTAGTTCCTCCACGTAATATTTGAAACGTAAAGGTCCCAAATTTTGACCTTGTGTAACTCAGTAAGAGATGTTTTGTTTCTGTGAAATGAAGAAGATGCGTACGGTAATATGATAACCTCTTAATATATCTTGAAAAGTGTAAAATAATCAAAACGTAATTAAAAAGAAAATGTAAGCACCAAAATTATTGACTGATGTTTAAGCCACAGACCTGAAATAACTTCTCTTATACGACTTTGTGTCGTATAAAGAGTTGTATAAGTATGGTAGGCACATTGGAAGTGTAGTAACTGGCAGAGTGATGGCTTTAATTGGAGACATTAAAAAATTAATATGACACTAACGTGTCAATTAGTGCGCACAATACATCTATTAGGATGATATAACCTCACCTTCTATTTGAATGTTTTTACTGGGGAAGTTTATGCCCGGTAAATTAGAAAAGATATTATTTATAACTTAAGTGAGTAGTGAGAATGATTTTAAAATTGCTCTTCAGGGAGTTTTTCGTGTAGGAATGGCTTCAGGGAGTCTGCGTTACTGACCCAAAGTACCGTTTGTACCAATGTTCAAGGTATGCTTTGCTACAATGACTTCCACGATAGGGACGTCCTCTGTAGGTAACTAAGTAAGCAGAAAATAGGCCTTTCCCATCTTCCAAAACGTTTCAATCTAATATAAAGCTCGATCCATCTATCTAATGGTAAAGCTCGATCCATCTATCTAATGGTAAAGCTTGATCCATCTATCTAATGGTAAAGCTCGATCCATCTATCTAATGGTAAAGCTTGATCCATCTATCTAATGGTAAAGCTTGATCCATCTATCTAACTGTAAAGCTTGATCCATCTATCTAATGGTAAAGCTCGATCCATCTATCTAATGGTAAAGCTTGATCCATCTATCTAATGGTAAAGCTCGATCCATCTATCTAATGGTAAAGCTTGATCCATCTATCTAATGGTAAAGCTCGATCCATCTATCTAATGGTAAAGCTCGATCCATCTATCTAATGGTAAAGCTTGATCCATCTATCTAATGGTAAAGCTCGATCCATCTATCTAATGGTAAAGCTTGATCCATCTATCTAATGGTAAAGCTCGATCCATCTATCTAATGGTAAAGCTCGATCCATCTATCTAATGGTAAAGCTTGATCCATCTATCTAATGGTAAAGCTTGATCCATCTATCTAACTGTAAAGCTTGATCCATCTATCTAATGGTACAGCTTGATCCATCTATCTAATGGTAAATATTGATCCATCCATCTAATGGTAAAGCTTGATCCATAAAATAAAACACGTTTTAGATGCGTTTTGTTAAGTTTTAAATCTGTATGAAATTTTAACAGGAAAATATTGAACAGTCACAAACATTGTTGGGGTTCATTATAATTTCAGATATGTTTAGTTCTAATTCGTGAAGTAATGGTATATACCTGTATTAATATACTTTTGTTTTGATTCGACATTTTAAAAAAAATGTCTACTTTCCAACAATTACAAATTCTGAAGACCTAAAAGTTAGAACGATGAATACAAATTAAAAAGGTGCTTAGTAAGATCTTTATTGAAATATCTTGGACTTAATAATTATAAATATCATTGTGAACAATCTGCATATATTTGTTGGAAATTAATAAATATATCAAAAGTACATTACGAAAGTATATCAAAGGAGTGAATCAAAGAAAATTATTTAAATTATTATTAGAGGCATAAAATGGCCGAAAGAACAAAATTTTTAATACTGACCATATTGTAAATCCTTATAAACTCATTGTCTGTGGCTTACTTTTCTATTTATTACATAAATAATAATTAATTTTATAGCCTGAATTGTTTCTAAATATATTAGTAAAGTGTTCTTGCCTTTGAAATCCAAATCCTCTATTGTAATTGTTGAGGATATTTTTATTGCGATCGATTATTGGAAATTGGATTTCACGTCCATAAGCCTATCATCAGTGTCATAGGAAGACCAAGTATTTTTTGTAATAAATATTAAATTCATTCAAAGGGTTTTGTTGATCTGTAGAAGAAATGATATATCAAACTTTTGTCTGAGTTGACGGTTTAGATGTGTGTTAACATGTCGTTGCTACGCATTACAGGTATTATTATTCTAATTAAAAAAAATGTGTAAGTCTATTAATAATGTTTAACAAAGTTCAACGAAATCGTTTGGATGGATATACTATCACACACAACTGTTTTACTTCACGGCTAAAGTGTACGAAAAATAATCAAATTAATTTAAATTACAAATTACTAGTATATAAACAATTACTAGTAAGAACAATTTACTAGTATATAAACAATTACTAGTAAGAACAATTTACTAATATATAAACAATTACTAGTAAGAACAATTTACTAGTATATAAACAATTACTAGTAAGAACAATTTACTAGTATATAAACAATTACTAGTAAGAACAATTTACTAGTATATAAACAATTACTAGTAAGAACAATTTACTAGTATATAAACAATTACTAGTGAGAACAATTTACTAGTATATAAACAATTACTAGTAAGAACAATTTACTAGTATATAAACAAACACTAGTAAGAACAATTTACTAGTATATAAACAATTACTAGTAAAAACAATTTACTAGTATATAAACAATTACTAGTAAGAACAATTTACTAGTATATAAACAATTACTAGTAAGAACAATTTACTAGTATATAAACAATTACTAGTAAGAACAATTTACTAGTATATAAATAATGCTTGTAGACAAATTTAGCCTCTAGCATCGCCTAAAGTTGGAGAGTTATAAATGAATTCGTTACAATCGACACTCGTCGGCACTGGTGGCGCAGTGCTGTAACCCAGCTACATGGGGACAAAGTGTTTGGGAGATTGTAGGCGATAGGTTGGATGCTCGGTCCTCTTAATACCGACATGGCGTCCGCTTGGTGGTTGCTATCGGCGTGGACACTACTAGAGAAGTCTGGGGTGTCCATGTTGGGTGGTAATCATTGTGCGGATGTTGTGTGGGGGAGATAACTGAGTATCAGGCTTGTCAATTAGCTGAAAATCAGACCAGCACTACGTGGTTCGGATTCCACGTAAAGCTGTAGGTCCCTTAGTTGCCCTGGCTGTTGGGCTATTAATAAATTGCCCTTTCTGAGGAATAGTTGAACTCAGTTAGTAACCAGACTACACTCATCCACACTCATCCTACACTCATAAAACAATTCATATTCGCCTTAAAATACGCACAACGTTGTGTCGGCGTCTCATATGTAAGAATGTAAGAAAATGTAAGACAATACATTTAATATTGTCTTTTATACAAAGTTAAACCATTTATACACACGTAGGCGAGGGCAATATTCACTTACATGTTTTATGACCCGTACACCCATCAATACCACTGTACGTGTATGGGTAGGCGGGTGGGTCAATACTACTGTCCGTGTATGGGTGGGTGGGGCTACAGTCCCATTTGTGGATCTCGACATGTTCCCTCATGAGGAAGATTGACATACGGCCCCACTAGGATCTTAGGCAGTGTGACCATGAATTTTATTTTTGTGGCAGCGGAGTCCATAGACATAGTCTTTTCTAAAATCTGATTGTATATTAGTTATTAAGATAAGAATACCTTTAATTTTATTCCACACTTGGGCGTATTAATTTAACATTATCCAATTTTGGGTTTTTGAGCATATTTTTGATTGGGGGGGGGGGCAGAGCCCTTAAATATTGCCCCTTCTAAAATGTAATGGTATAGTGTGATTTAGGAAATAAATACCTATAGCTTGATGCCCCACTTTCTGCTAGAAGTCGATTATGGTTCAATATTGTTGTTTTTTTTTTTGCTAGAAGTCAATAACGTCTAGGAGCCTCAAGGGCAGAAATCAGAATTTTCCCAGGGTTGACACCGGTGCCAATCAATTCTCGTGGTCTTTCGCTTTTATACATTGAGATAACAAATTAAGTAAATATTTAAAATTTAGCTAAATAATGAGTGTATTTAAAACGTTATTTTATTATTTCACTCAACTACATATTAATTCAGATAAGTTACTACATTTTATAACGAAAATATTTCATATTACAATAAAGTAATATAAAATAACATAGGTCATACAAATTTTTTATAACTGACACTCGATGACAATGCATTTAATATTGTCTTTTATACAGATTTAAACTATTTATACACACGTAGGCGAGGGCAATGTACATTACATGTTTTATGACCCGGCTAGCCTTCGAACTTACTAAGGTGTGATACATACTAGGGCTAGATTACTAGATTTCCACTGGAAGCGTTAACAGTGTTTGATCAATCATAATTTTTTAATTTTCTTTGAATAACAGTGTTAGTATTCTTATAAGTAATGCATGCATGGAAGGAAAAATTAAAAAATCTCTGTGAAGGACACGTGAAGCGTGCAGGAGTATCCCCTAGCACTGCCGATCGGGATGATTTTTATTACTAAACGTTTACATCCTATGACACTTCAATGACGTGAAGAATGCAATCGGTTGAAGTCAGTTTAATTGGGCTGAGTCATTAAAAGGTTTTTCTAATACAAACATACTCTCTCCTTCATTCTTTGCAGTCATTTAAAAAAGAAAATTAGACACTAAAATTAAGTATTTTTAATAATTTATACCAAAGAACCCGCATCAAGAAATTAGACAGTTTTTAATTATGTACACAGAGGGTGGACAGTCCGAGGGTCGGGTGTTTTACTAAGCCGCCCTTTTCCCTCTTAATTTATGACCTTTTTAACTTTTAAGCCACAAATAAAGGATCCATCAAAGCCCTGCTCAGGCATAATGCATTCCACCCTCTCTAGTAAATGACTCTAGTTGTTTGATCCTGCATAAAACATAAATCATTATTTCCATCTAAATTAAAGATAAATCTTTTCTATCTTTTACTAATTTACAACGTATGTTGGAAGGATAAATCATGTAAGGTACCACTTTAAAGAATGTTTAAAGTATTTGTTTATATATTTATATTTTAATTATACTATGTATTTTACGAGTCATATACGCTATAAAGCTGCAGTGACAAGCCTATAGAAATAATCTACAGGTATTTATAACGAAAATATTTCATATTACAATAAAGTAATATAAAAATAATATAGGTCATACAAATTTGTTATAACTGACACTCGCTGACAATGCATTTAATATTGTCTTTTATACTAAGGAAAAAACATTGAAAACGAGCTTTATTAAATTCTTGGCTGACTATGCAAAGGTAATATAAAATAAACACCAAAAGATAATTCGTTATTTAAAATTATTTACAAATTTTACAAAGTGGTACTAACTTTGGTGATAGTAACACATATTTTTTAAGAATAAATAAAAATATACATTTTTTTAATTAGAAAAAATACTCTAAAAAAACTGCTATAATTAGTTTATGACATTTCTTATGAAAAATATATCACACGAATTAAATGAGAAAATGTACTAAACAAATTTTCTTCAGCAGATAGTGATTGACCTTGGGCTGTTAATCAAATAAAATTCACAAATAATATGCTATTCGAATATAGAAACGATCCAAAAATCCACAATGACACAGGTCCCAAGTTTCTTCCTTCAATATACTGTTTTAAGAGTATTAAGAATCTTATATAAATGCAATATTTGCCAATCATAAGATAAGAAAAGAAATTGAAGCTCCAAAATATATAACAGAACAAGTTTTAAATTAAATTAAATAATTAAGGTTTTAAACTAAACAAAAAAAGTTTAAAAAATAATGACATTTTATTTTTTCAGTACATATTATTAAATAATATTTCTAGTCTTAGTCGAGCCAAAATCGATTATTTTTAGTCGGCTATATCAGAGCCATGCACTTTGATAATTTTAGTTTTTGAGCTTATTTACATCGCCAACAAAATATATTATCATTTTGTTGGCAATGTAGTAAAACCTAATATAGTATCTAATATATAACAGTCTTAATACAGCAAGATAGTTGCACGATACAAACTGACAAATATGAATAATGCTTTTTATTTCAGAACGCTTTTATTTCAACTCCTTTTTATCCATTTTATAAATCCTTTTAGTTTTCCAGTTTTATCCATCACAAAGCTTAGCCAAGATCTTACAAATAACAAGTAAGCAACTTATGGGTAGCATTATTCAGTCTTATTTTTTTAAGACTACAATCACAATTACCAACATTTGAACACAATATCCTTTATCGTATTATTACTTTTGAACAAGTTTTCTTAGGTAATTTGAATAATTAATTGTGCCAGTGGTTTGGTTAGTTAGTGAGGTCTGATACTATACTTGGTTTAATCTACATTACATTTACCATTGGTCAAGACTCTACTACTGGATTTCACAACAGCTGATTTCTTGATACAACTTTACCATTGGACTAGACGAGCACTCTACTACTGGACTTCACAACAGCTCATTACTTGACAGAACATTCACTAATGGACAAGAAATCTATATGTGTATGTAAAATGAATGATAATATGTAACAAATATTTTAAAAATCGCTAGTCTAAAAAATACACGAGTCTCGATTCGTACACATGCTGTCTCCAATTTTTTTATTTATTTTATTCCCAAAGAAAGCCCAAGAAAATGGGTGAATATGAATTTACGAATGAGTGTTGGTGAGCGAGGACAGTAATTTTTATTAATGTCGAACAAAGAGTCATTTATTATAGCACAATAGATCTCTAGTGAAATCCAAACCACAAATTTATAATTTCAATTCATCCGTCTCTTTCTATTGTTTAGTTAACTGTCCTTAAATCTTCGAATTTTAATTTATATATAATTTGCGAAACGGTGGCCGAGCGGTCTCAGGCGTCAGGACTTTGAGATTGAATTAGAGATAGCGCTGGTTCGAATTCGGCCTAGAGTGGAATATTTATCAGTAATATTTACCCTTTACTATACTGTACCCTTACTCTGTCTGAATAAGTTCCTCGCACAGATCAATAGTGTATGGGGAATGGGCGGAGTAAGGTTAAGAAGATCGGCCTCTCCTTAAAAAAAGAAAGAATTTTACATGCATACATATATTTGATATTGTACTTTAGAGTGGAGTTATGACTATTTATTTTGCTTAAGCCTTGGGTGTTCCAATAATTGGGTAATTTCGTCTGTTAGAGGGGTCTTTTGTGAGATAATTTACTTAATTTTTATTTATGATAATATTGATAAGCAATGTTACATGTGATTTAAAATTATTTAACATTTATATTATTTTACACTAAATTAATGTTCCTATAATTTGTAATGTTCTCAATGATGTAACGATTTACTTCTGTATCTAACAATACAACTTTTATCATCCTATTCTAATAAAAATTGAAATATATTTTTTTAGCAATACTGTCGTAAACTGCTATAGCATTTTCAAGGAATTGAGTTACTATGTTTTAAATATTTTCTTTGCTAGGACTCTATGTAAGTGTAAAATCCATAGAGTAATCACTTGCTATTCAAATGTGAACGTTTTACTTAGAGAGTTCCTCAGAGGCCAATTTTGTTTGTTATATTATTGTTATCACTGCTCATTAAAGTGCCCTTCCTTGGGTTGTTGAAGTTGAAAGATCACAGCCTGAATTTGAGGACACGACTTCTTTTAATAGGATTAAATTCTTTTAATCCTGGATGTTTAATCATCCAGGATGCAAAAAGAACAAAATATAGACCTTTACTCCTTTTTTTTTTTTTAATTGGACAACTCTATAAACGAAAATATTTTTATAAAACCCTTTTACATTTTTTTAAGATTAATGTTTGAATTAAAGTAATTAAATGTTTTATTAAATTTCCATATAATAGGTTTGCACCCAATCGTAATATAACAATAAAAAAGAAAATACTATTACTATTTAATATCATTAAGTTAATTTATAATTAATGTATAAATACTTTTAAGAAGCGCAGCCTTCAAACATGGGCTAAAATAACACAAGTTATTTTAGTCCATAACAAATCCCAAATAGCACAATCAACATGTAATAATCGAATAAAAAGTGACAACTGTTGAAAAAAATAATAAGTTAAATATGACAAATATTTGATAACAATGAATAGACATTAATACACTATAAAAACAATAAAACGAAACTAAAAACAACATTAATATATAAAACCAAATTAGTAAATTATTGAACAATGTATTTAAAACACAATATTATCAAAGCGAACATATTTTACTTCTTGTTATTTTCCGGAAATGGTATATATATATTAAATAAAAAGTACACAACTATCACGTAATGAGAAAAAGAATAAGTCGATACACTTTTAAAATTTTACCTCTCTCAGTGGAGACTATTTCAAGAAATGTTACTTTGCAAAACATGCAATATATGTTTGAACTGAAAACAACAACGTACTTACATTACATTTTAATTCTTACAATAACTAGCGTTTTTTATCAGAGTTATTTTTCGGAGAAATATTCCTAAGGCTAATTTTATACAACAAATTTTATACATATTTTCATCAACTAATCTCTTTAATCCTAAATTTATAGATTTAATGTATGAAGCCGATTGTTACATTTGCACATGATTTTAATGTAAATTTACATTGTATTCATGTACAAACACCGTTCTGCTTGAAAAGAACATATCTGTGGTCATTGTTGTTCTAAAAGTATGTTTTAAAGTACCTGCTATTGTGGTTCAGTTGGGGACAAATATTTCAAGCTACAATTTATAATAAGTTTGTTGTATAGTCAATAAAAAAATATCTAGGATCAGTTACGGACAAACTTGATTTTGACTATTTAAAATTCAAAAACACATTTATTCAAATCATATTTTACATGAAATGTACATATTAATCCAAAAGTATCATACTCGTATTTATGCGTGTGGGATTTTTTAATTATTTATGCTTATTATAATTTCTATTAATTTTCGTTTAACAGCTCAGCAATCCAGGAATATTTATATCTGGAATTTAAAGAACATATTTTTGTCATGTTAACAAGAAAATTTAAATACTATATAGCTTTTAAAACATACTACTTACATATAATTTAGCTATTTTACTTGACATTTGCAGCCGAGGATACCATCACCGTTTCTACTCTGACCAAGCAATCTCCATCATACATTGAGTAATAGACATTAGTATCACAATAAATATTGATAAATAAGTTAATAATTACATAAAAAATACAATAACAGAAATATAAAATATGACACATACAACATAGACTATTTAGAACATATATATAATCTATTAATAAACTACGATAAAATGCATTATAAACTTAATAATATAAACTGACAAATGTCATTAATAATATCAAAGAAGCAACAATAATAACAACAGAGGATAACAGAATTCAACAAACAAAATAGATTTACATAAAAGTAAAAAGTTCTTACCTTAGATATCCTAACAAAATATACTGCCTTACTTTCATTTTGGTTTACTTTCATATATAGTTGAATTGCCATATGTAGTATTAGTTTGTTGTATTCTTTTGGACCAATATAGCAACTTTGATTCCTACATTTTTCCTTTGTCAAATTATGTAGAAATCGTTTTAACTTAAAATTTTAAACGGTTTGCTATTTAAGGGGATTCTCTAGTGCGTTTTACTAAAAATGAAAAAAATATATAAAAATAGTTTTATTATTGTTTGCTTCAAAACACTGTATAATTTAATAAAATAACAATACTTTCAACTATATTTAATTTATTTAGTTACAACAATATTTTCCTGAAACTCCGTCTGACTGCCACATCACGCAATTTCCAATTTTTTAAAGACTTTTGCAATATATATAATTGTTCAATAAAAATCTCCATTCAAAACAAGTAGCTTAGTGCTTATTTTGATCAAATGTACCTGTATATATAACTTTAAATGTAATTAAAATATAAAAAAAAACTTTTGGTATTTTCATCCTCATAATGACTTTGTTTCAACTTCAACTGCCATTTCCCGAGGAGTTTAGATTTTAGTGTTTAGCCTGACAATAGTTGATATACCTCATAAATTAATAATGATAACAACTTCAAATTTTTACATGATTTTCTACACAATATTCTGTAACTTTTGGTGAGTTTTAATTGCTATTATGAATATTTTCTCGTAAAAAGGGAGGATATTAATTTTTAGTTTTTTTCAAATTTATTTCTGCATGGAGAAAAAGGTGTTAATGATATAAAACTATCCATACTCCAAATGTTAGATATATTATTAAGCTACAACAAATACAAACTTCATTACAATAACTTTATTAGTTTTTGAGTTTTATCAAAATCAAAATTTATCTACCAATTTTCAAAAAATCTATAAATATACATAAATACAATTTTTCAACAATTAACTACTACTAGAAACCAGTTTATTTCATCATATAAGTCTATAAAAAATTGACTTATATAAATATAAACAAAAACTCTCATATTTCATTAGAGAATCCACTTAATGTACATAATTTAATCTTATATTAAGTTAAGCAGCCAGAAATTATGAATTAACAGAGCTTTGTTGCAATTATAAGGTGATAAATAATTCACTGTGCAATAAACCCCCTCGAAATAAATTAATAAACCTGTCAATATAAGCGAATTTGTTTGAACACAATCAAATTTTGAACGACACAGTGACAATTGATGCATTAATTGGACCAACAGTCCATTAAGTAATTAAGTTTTAATCAAAGTTGTATGATTTGTGATCTAATATTAAAAAGTTAATGTACATGTGTAGATCATTAGTGTACGCCTAAGGGACAGAGAAAATGATTAAAAATTAGTGTTGTCAAACGTTTTTTATGACAATACCAATATCAGTGTTGCTAAATAATTGCATAAAATAGGCACCAAGGAACTGGAATAATTAAAGTGTAAATTTAGACGTAATTATGTTTTTATTTGAATTATCGGTTTTTATTGACATATTTTATTTTTTACATATGCAATAAAGTACAGATTTTTATTATTTAATCAATGAGTTTCAAAACCGTTAGGAAGACTATGCTATAAACTATGAAACTTGTACGGCCATGCATATTTTGATATTTATTTTGTACACACGCTTACGAAAATAAGTATTTTTATGGACAGGCCGGGCTTGGATATTAGTAACATGGCTACTTGGATACTTGGATATTAATAACATTAGTAAATGGCTACTTCTTAGTTACATTCAATCTTGGTTAGTAATAATGACTACAAAACTAGTCACACTCATTAACTCATCATATATCTACTATCATATCTCATATCATTATTCTCAATAATGAATAATAATAATGGAATGGAAAAATTCTTCGCTTACGAAAATGAAGCGCCTTCTACCATTTATGATGCTATTTCCGCAATACATACATGTAGCTAAATTGAGGGTCAACGCCGTTTGTTCTAGTTTTATTTTCTACTGGGCTTACCAAATGAACCCAATATGATGACTTCATTTATGAGGCTTGCGTTTATACTATGCAATAATTATGTCTATGATATTTGTATTATATCATCATAATATTAATATTATACAAAAACATTATCGTAAAAAAATTAGAGCATTTTTATTTTATATAGTTTTTTAATATGTTTAAGTACATAATTAAAAAAAGTATAAAATTTGTTATACTTATTACGGAATATGACATTACATTGTTTGGTCAAACCATGATCCTATTCTCCATAATTTTCTTTTTTCACGATAATGCAGTGGGAGAATAAATTCTTTTTCTTTAGTTACTACTGCTCATGGTTCTTATAGTTTTTGTTCTTCTATCCACTTGGAAATAATTTTTTTAGATTAGATATTTAACTCATTTTATCCAAACAAGCTTATACTTACTCTACAAGAGTTCTTGTTTAAGCTTCTTTTAGAGTAGTTTTTGCTTCAATAATGGTTTTCAAAATTTTTCATCACATTGTATTTTTTAACAATAATAATGTTTTATTTTCTCAGTTTCTACAGACAGAGATAAAAAAATCAAACATACTTGTACTCCTAATGCTGTCTTCATATAGAAGAAATCCATCCATTTTTGTGAGGTCATCAGTGTCTGGTAGGTTAGCTTGTAATATCTGCATATTGTTCCGTAGATTCACCTTAATTATTATCATCTTGCTACCTAATTCAATTTTGAATTTTCCTCACTTTAGCGTGCATCCTTTCATTGTCCTTCGTAGCTTTATAACGTTCTTCCAGTTTTCTTCTAATATTTTATCTGGCTATATTTCTTTACTGATGGTGCAGTGCTGTAACCCAGCTACTTGGGGACAAAGTGTTGTGGAGATGTAGATGATAGGTCTCATGCTTGGTCATCTTAATACCAATACGGGCGTTAGTTCATTGGTTGTAAACGCGAACACTACTAGAGGAGCCTGGGCTATCCATGTTGGGTGGTAGTTAGGGTTATATAGGAGAGAGTGTGCGTTGTTCGGATTCCATTTAAATCTGTAGGTTGCTTAATTTCCCTAGCTATTGGGCTGTTAGTAAATGGCTACTTCTTAGTTACATTCAATCTTGGTTAGTAATAATGACTACAAAACTAGTCACACTCATTAACTCATCATATATCTACGATCATATCTCATATCATTAATCTCAATAATGAATAATAATAATGGAATGGAAAAATTCTTCGTATCCAAACACGGCCTGTCCATAAAAATACTTATATAACTGAATAGGGGGGACAATTACGAGTGACTTGGCATGTGGTTTATATTTGATTGTTTTACCTTGACGTATGATTTGTCAACATCAAATAACAATGAATGCACCAACAAATTTAGGACGCAGTCAAAAGTAAATGAAATTTACATTTTTGTTAATTTAAATTAGTATTAATAAATTACTGTTCTCGGTTTTCCAATCCGAAGCTTTAACAGCCTCCGCCCAATAAACTATATAATCCTTTATCGTAATAGTTTATACTATTAGTTATACTATTAGTGCTTTGATGTTATTTGTTTACTTCCTGTTTAATTTTTCTATTACGTGTTTTTTATTTTTACTAATTTTTGTTTTTTAAATCATTATTGTTTTTAATTTATGTAGGCTATTTTATGTGCTTTAATATGCATCAGAATTAACTTTAAGTATTTAATTATTTAATTTTTATACACACGCTTAGAGTTCACTTTAAATGTAAAACCTGCACGGTCATACAGTAACGGAAATGTCAACAACGCCTTTCGCGTTGTTCGCGTTGCGGAATGATGCTATTTCCGCAGTACATATATGTAACTAAATTGAGGCCTTACGCCAGATTTGTTTTCTCTGACCTTACGCCATAATACATTTTATTCAAAATACCTTTTCAAACCAATTGCTGTTTTTATGGAATACATCCCATAGCAGAATATAAAGCACTGGGTGAACGTTTTACTTAATTTTATCTTAAACAAAATAGTAAAACGGGATTATCTGATTTTCAAGGCCAACGACTTATTAGTGTTGGTTTGATGGAGGTTTGTTTTTGTCGGGCGCAGAAATAATTTTCGCCTAGAGTGACATAAAACCTAGATACGACCCTGGTTTAGCTCTTTCAGCTCAATCACGCCGTCTTTTTATGCTAGGTTTTGGACTATTATATGGACATTTGTTGATTGTATTTTGTTTCTGTAGGAGATCGTTATTTAAAATATAAATTTGAAGAAGAATAAACTTCATAGAAAAATAAATATTTTCCCCCATTTCCTCTCTCCCCATTTCAGAATCTTCAAATAAAGACTATAGTAGTGAACATATGACGATCAAAGTTTTAATGTCTTATTTACAGATATAAATATTGTATTGTTAAGCATAGTTTTTTTTAAATCTTATACGATTTCTACATAGATTAAATCACCATTTCCCAAACCGCCTAGTTAGCACTCGGAAGTCGACAGTCCTGGCGCAGTGCAGTAACCCAGCTACTTAGGCACAAAGTGTTTGAGAGATTGTTGGCGATAGGTTCTATATTAGGTCCTCTTAATACCGACACGGTGTCCACTCAATAGTTGCCATCGACGTGGACACTACTACAGAAGTCTGGGGTGTCCATGTTGGATGGTTGTCAAGGTTCAGATGCTGTGTAGAGAAGAGAACTGAGTATCAGACTTGTCAGTTAACTGAAAATCAGACCAACACTACGTGGTTCGGATTCCACTTAAAGCTGTAGGTCCCATAATCGCCCTGGCTATTGGGCTATTAATAAATAGTCCTTTCTGAGCTAAGTCGAACTCAGATAGTAACAATGACTACACTCGTTCATCTACACTCATCACATTCATTCCCCCTCGTATTCGCCCATATCTCTACGATCGGCGTCTTAGAGATGAATAATGAATAATAATATAGACATGCTAACTTACCATCAACAGGCTTTGGCCTTGATGTTCTGTTTCAACTTGTATTGAACTTTCTATTGTGTTTATTACTATAATGAGTTAACGTGAACACTGTATAATTATTAAAAGTCCCAACATAGTGGGCCATTAGTTGATATTATCAGATTTTAATTTAAAATTGTCAAGAATGATATGTAAAATTTCAAATATTTCATTGTTAAATAAGTATAAAAATACTCATTGTTTTGCGCAAACCAACTCATGGTCCACCAGAACAGTTGGAGAGCACTTCACCTATAGAATGTTCACTGCAAGTGCTACGATACGATTACTTTGCGAACCGATTCGTTGAACTAGAAACCCACGTCTCTGCGTTTTTCATGGAGCGATACGGCCCCTTTAAGGTGGTGCAATCGGTTTGCAGTGATTTAATTATTTCCCAATTTCGTAATCAAAATTAGTTAATGTACCTTCCATTGAAACAGAAAAAAATACAAACTTTTTTTAACCACTACATTAGAACTCGTGAACTTTTGAAGTGGTTAATTTAGCTAATTTTAAATCAACGATAAGACAAAACCATTCAAAGTGCAAATTAATTTTTTTATAACTATGTTTTTTACACATAACTGAAGGGATTAAGATGTTTTTGATTTTTAAATGTAAAATTATCTAAATTTTTAACTTGTATGTTACCTTTAAATTTATAAATATTTGTAAATTTTTTTAATGAAAAACATCTTAATCCCTTCAGTTATATGTAAAAATCATAGTTATAAAAAAATTAAATTTGTACTTTGAATGGTTTTGTCTTAATACTGATTTTAAAACAGCTAAATTTACCACTTAATAAGGCCACAAGTTCTAATGTAGTGGTTAAAAAATATTTTGTATACATTTTTCCTCTCTCAAGGGAAGGTACATTAACTAGTTTTGATTAAAAATTAGAAGATTATCACTCACCAAAAACCGATTGCACCACCTTAAGACTAGAAGGGACAGTTTACTTTCCTCAGTGCTTCAGGAAATCATAATTTTCCATTTCTTTTTTAATCCAATCTTATCACTTATCTGAAAATCAGACCGATACCAGTGGTTCAGGTTCTACGTAAAGCTGCAGGTCCATTAGTTGCCCTGAGTAAAGAGATATTAATAAATGGCTCTTTCTAATGAACAGTCAACAATGGAAAATTGCTGTGGGATAACTGTAGTAGCATTCAAGAGGTTTTGATTTTCAAACGAAAATGATCACAATCTTAAATCAGTGGAACATTGTAAACCTCACTTAGTTAATTTTCAGATCCCAACTGCAATTAATCCACAAAATCATGATTTTTCATAATTAATTATGTACATCAATATAACACAAGAGGAAGGGATTTTGCAATTAATTATAGGCCTGCAGATACAAAAATGACACAGAGCTATTTTTTAATCTCTATTAAAATATATAATAGGTAAAATGTATTATTTAAAATATATTCAATTAGAGTTCTTAAGATGAAGTTTTACAATTGGCTAATGTCGAACCCATTTTACTTAGTACAGGAATTTTTATATACTGGAAAAACATTTTCTGATTCATATTACATATTGTAGTCTGTAATTATTGTTGTTATTATTATTTTTATTGCCATTTTTCTCTAAACGCCATGTGTTTATGTTGAATTTATTATTTTATGATTGTATATATAATAGATGTAGTTAAAAAGTTGTTATTTTTCATGCTAGTGATAGATATGGAATATAATAATTCTTAACTAAATATAGGTTTTAATGTGAGTTTTACACTAAACAATACTTAAAACATAATATTGATTTTAAATTTAAAATTATATAGCAATGTTTGCAACAGTTGTGATTTGGCCAATAGTATTATTTGTTCTTATGACAAAAAATATTATTTTTATACTGACTATATATGTTTATCTATACTCATTCACCCTCTTATTCACCCATATCTCTACGATTGGCGTCTTATGATAAATAATGAATTCATATAGTGCTAAATTAAAAGTGTGTGAGTTTTCTGTACTTTTTGTGACCTTTGTGTTGAACTGGAATTTCCTTAGATATTCCCCATAGTACTTTAGGGTAAAATACATTTTACCAAATGTTATTATGACCATTTTATGTACTGAACGTGTTTTTACTGATCTACGCTTTTTACTGTGTTTTCTTAAAAAGCAAGGTTTTAACTTTCCTCTCAATTTACATCCTCAATAACCTAAACTTTTACTGTAGTAAACTTCATCCATATCGTTCAAAAAACAATGCTCGTTACAATTTTTGAAATCATTTTGTTGACATTCCACGGCATAGAACTTCATTTTTTAAAAAACATACTAATTACAATGCTGTAAAGTTTTTAATGCTCTACCTGCCTCAGTTAAGGAGAATGTTAATGATGAGATTAGGTTTGGAATGGCGGTGAAAAATCTTCTGTCAAGTAAATGTTCCATGCACAAACCATTTTGGCCCATGTGGGGAGTAATTCCTTATGTCAATTGCATTTTAAACATGTTTATAATCTTTGTAATATTAACTGGACTTCTTAACAGATCAAATAGATACTATTTAGTTGTATTTTATAAGTATGTTTTGTTCTTATTAATGGCGCTATTATACTATTGTACTTACAAAATAAAGTAATTTGATTCTGATTCTGTATATACTTTAAAAGATAAACTCTTCTAGTTTGACGATAAATTGCCCTTAAGCTTTGTATTATTACAGCTTTTTGTGCTACGAATATATTTTTGTTTTCATAAATACAACCAGAGTGTAAATTACATATGCTTGAATATGTCATACTATTTTGGTTTGTTATGATGTACATCTATTTAACAGCGCTTAACATCTACAGTATATAGATCTACATTTTGAGGGTTAACAATTTTATAGAAGCAATCCTCTTTAAAAGTTATTTATGAAATTTTCTGTTTAATTTATTTAATGAGCTAAGCCAACTATTAAATAGTCAACAAAAAGCTTTTTTTTTATTCCCCACAAAGAGGTTTAGAATTCAGTTGAAATAAAAGCGAGAACTAATTTTGAGAGGAACTGGCTCTTTATTTGTTATTGGGCCATACTGATGACAAAACATGACAAAGTATTACAATGGAGGTCTTAGTTAAATAAGTACTGCTAGCCTTTGACAAGGAGCTGCTGAAACTATTTGTCTTGATGTGCTGCAAGTGATTAATCTGTATTTCTCTTACTCACTTATGTTGACTTAGCTATTTTTTTTGTCTGTACAGAAAGTATGTACCCTCCTGTGCTGATAGCGACCTCTATGCTGACAGCTGTCATCCTGTTCTCTCACCATTCTGTTGCAGATGATGTCATTATTCAAAAGAGGGTAAGTAGACTTAGTGTTGTTAATTATAGATTTAATCAGTGAATCTAATATAAACTGTAGAAGTGCATTTTATTGCCTAATTAAGCAAGAGATGAAATGAATCTTTTGAGCTGCAAATCTCTCTTTCTGATTTCTGATACATCATTCACTGAATTTGAATGGGAGGTAAATTTTCATTTAGCAATTTGCTTACCCCTCCTTTGATCTTATTTTCTTCGTTTATTACCACTTGAAGGCAATATGATGTCAATAGCCTATATTAGTAGTTTAGGCTGAACTTTATAAAAAGTGTTGGTCCAACAGTGTATACAGTACAGCAGCATTGATCAGGAATTCAAAGTATGCTGATGCCAATAATATCTTTTCATCCTCAAAAAATTTATAAAATTCATAGACTATAATTAATTAATATAAATAGATTTTAATTTTTATTCAAATATGAATAACATAATATTTAATTTTACAATATTGAAATGCAATTTCAAAAAGATATGAATTGAGCACTGCAGTTTGTGTTTTTCACCGTGAAAACTAAAGAGATTTGTTGGTAATGATTTTATTAAAACTGCTTACATAAGTTATTATTTTATGTGCGAAAAAGTATTAAATGGGTGTATATTGTACAGGCAGAGACAGTTTTTTGGGGGCAGTAGAAGGCTGTAGAAATAATGTTTTGTCTAGGTTGCAGGGATAGTTGTCATATATTATTAATACTACATTTTTATTTTTTAAATTAAATTCATATAAAAACAATTTAGAAAATTTTAATAGTTTTTATGAAACAAAATTTTTATGTTAGACCTGTAAATGATTTAGTTCTTCCCACAACAAGATTAACAAAATACAGTAAGAGCCATAAATATTTGTAAATCAAGCTCTTTAACAAAGTGTCTGAAACTATATTTATAAACTTTTAATGAAACAGCAATTTACAAATGTGTTACCAATCTCGACTTTTACTCTATAAATGAATTTTTGAACTCAGAAATAGTTATCATCTTTGTTGTTCTCTGTGATTTGTACTGTAGTATTTATTGTTTTTATTAATGACTTTTATTCATTCTTAAAGAAAACGATAGTCAACATTATTTTTATTCTGAAGTCAATAACTAACCAAAAAATGAATAAAATATTTCTATATAAAAATACAATATATTAAATAAGTTCAATTCAATGATTCTTAGAACAATTTTAATGACTATTTATTATCTTCAATTTAACATATTATTTAACTTTTCTACCTCTCTCCAAGTTCTATATGCTGTAATAAATATACAGTTTATAGTTTTTCATAAAACAAACATTGTTTGTCATTTTTATATTCAATTTGAATAAAGAAACATATAAGATTAGTAAATTGTTTATTTAGAGCGCTGGTCCAATGAAACGTTTCACAAGACTACAATCGGCTTGACTCGTAAAGCACAAGTATTAGCGTGGCCTCTTTATTGGGGTTTCACCCATACCATTACCCAATGACTCTCTACACTTGGGACCAGGGCTTTGAACTTTATCAGATAATTAAGTTCTTTAAAACGTAAAACTCAAGGAATTATTTTCAAATTAATTTACTTATGGTTTACTTTAAAATTATGTATGGTGCTAATAACTATTTTATATTTAGGTAGAATTTCATTAATATGTACTTGTAAAAGCACTCAAAACAATCAAAACACTATGTAAATTAATAGTTTTTCCAGCAGTAATAAACATTTATTCATTAGTTGATAAAATTTAATATTATAACCTGCTTAGTACTGTGATAAAGTTAACAATTTAACAAAATCAAATATTACAGTTTGTACTTTTATTTATTGGTATACATCTTTATGTAATATTATAATGTTAATACATGGCATGTAATAGCATTATATATATATATATATATATATATATATATATATATATATATATATATATATATATCTGGTAGTTATACTAGTAAACATTCATAGAATAGAATAAAACACACTAAAATGTTGTCTTGTGGAGTATTATTGTTTTATTCTTTATTTACTTTCTGTAATATGTTGTACATATTTTTACATAAATACTGTAAAATTTTTTATAATGAATCAATTTTTTGGTTTTTTGATTATAAAATTACAATTTTACAAAAAATTATGTATATGAAGTTCATAAACCAAAAGTTCAAACAAATCAGAGTTAAAAGTATTTAACTTATATGTTTCATATTTAAAGTCTCTAAACATTAGATACATATGAAATAATGATTTGTTGTTAACAACTAAAAACACTAGTGGCCGCCTATGCTGAGTTGTATATTAAGGTTATAATAACGATGAGATTATTATTTGTAAATCATTTTAAAATTATTTGTAAAATTAAATTGTAAATTTGTGATAAATTGTAAGTTAGGTCCTCTTAACACCGACATTTCATCTGCTCAATAGCTGCTATCGTGGACACTAATAGAGAAGTCTGGGGTGTCCATGTTGGATGGTAGTCAAGGTTCAGATGTTCTGTAATGAATAGAAATCAGTGTCAGGCTTTCAGTTATCTTTTAAAAGCCTTTTGGACTTCAAATTTTCAAAGTTCTTTTGTTACTCTTTCCCTCAGAACATTTTAGATCAGTTAGTTGCTGTTTTTATTAGTGATACAATCAGTGATACAAGGTAAAATATTAGTGATATGAAATATTAGTGATACAATGAAATATTAGTGATACAAGGTTTAAAATCAGTAACGATTCATAAATAATTTGATTGTTTTGTTTTGGGATTGCGTTCAAAACAAGACAGAGAATTCCATAAAGATTACAATAAAAGAGAATGGTCTACATAGTTCTGTATTTTAGAAATATATCTAATTTAAATACAGAGTAATTTTTTATCAGTATTTATTAAGTTTATTATGTTTACTAGGTGTATGATGGTGATTTAGCAGCCATGTTCGATCCAAAGAAGAAGAAACCATTCTGCAATGCATTTACAGGTACGTAGCTGTGTTGTCCAATTTGTAAGAATAGTTCATTTCCAAGATCTGAAAATATGTTAACACACTCCCATGCTTCTATTTGTGTCTGAGGAAACATAAGTTCATTTTCATAGGTTTTTTCAGACGAAAACTGTTATCTAAGCATTTATCCCATATCACCCCGACCTTCCACAGCAATAAATCTTCGAATCACTATTATTTTATATTTACTGTAGCATCATTTTCTATTTTTTGCTTTTCATTACAAATGTTCTGGATGAACATTTGTTGAATGTAACTCTCTAAATGTTGTACTGATGTTTGTATTACATTTTGTATTCTTAAAGTTGTATCTTTAATATCTATTATATCGTATATGTCATTGATTATAATTGCTAATAAGTGATGGAACTGACCCCTGCACAGACATATAATCCATGCATGGGTTTTATCCATTGTACAACAGTTTGTAGATATTGAATCTGCTTTTTTTTTAATATCCACTGCTATCGTCGCTCACTCAGGGGCAAAGTCATAAAAAATTCAAAACCAACAACTCACACCTTGATGAATTCTCATTACACTATTCACTCATGATTGAAGTAAATTAAATATTACATCAATCATGTTTGAACTGACAGAGCCAATCTGAAATATTTGTTGGCTTTATCATTTATATTATTTCCAAAATGAATGGCTAGCCTACATTCATAACCTTTACTGTTGTAGGTTGTGGTCGCAAGAGAGCAGACGAGTCAATGGCTACATTGGTAGACCTGAATTCAGAGCCCGCAGTAGAGGAGCTCAGCCGTCAGATACTTTCAGAGGCCAAGTTGTGGGAGGCCATTCAGGAGGCACGTGTTGAGCTACTTAGGAGACACAACGATCAGGTATTGTTTCATATTTCTTCCCTCTTTAAATATATCGTATGGTTTTTTTTGTCAGCTACAATTTTACAATTTAAAAAAATGCTGTGATATATATTTGAATCAAGATTTAAAGTCATGCCTTATATAATATAAAATAAAAAGTGATCTCCTGTAACAAAGCTAAATCCAATCCATAGAGTCATTTAAGACCTGCTGAACTGATTCTGTTTATGCTGTCAAATCCCTCCACAAACAGGGAGCACTCAGTAATTATGTGATCCATTATTTGGATAGACTCCCCGTAATCACATGATTGATCCCATGACCACACTCAATTCCAATTTATGTTTCCAATAGTTGTATCTGCCCACTCCAGTTCGGAACCTATTCAACAGGGTTCATTTCCTACGAGAGAGGTTCATTTCACCTACGGGTATTGACAGATCATTAATAAGGAACTTATTTCATCCTTATTAAAACTGTTACACGCTATAGCCCAGCTGAATTGCTCTACTGTGAAGCAGTATGTGGGTTTTAACATACTCCTTTCCAGTTAAGCAATTCAAATTTCTCGCCCCATACTATAGATAGATCTTGGTAATAGCGTGAACACTTTTGAAGGACAAAATAAGTTCCTGATTAATGATTCCTTAATATCAGTAGGTGGAATGAACGAAGGCTACAATGAAGGCTTTCTCCCTCTAAATGAAGGCTAATGGCAAACAAATAACGACATGCGTGTAATATTTAATTAATGCATGTAATAAAGGGATTTGAGTCGTGGTGGGGAACCATTCCACCGCCGTATATCACTGGCATGATTAAATTCTGCCTTTAAGCTCCTGTCTTTGCTCAACTTCTGTATCAGTGTTTCGTTGTAAAAAATAACTATATTCTGAACAAGTTTCATTTACATGAAAACCCCCTCAACAAAAATGCTTTGATACAAAAGGCTGAAGAACCAATCTGGGTGCTTCAAGCTGGAAGCAAATGGTTACCAACATTTACAAAAAACTGCAAGTTGCAGAAATCATCATGACTTGAAAAAAAGAATCACTGAAATATACACAAGAAAAAAAATCTTGTGTAAAAAATGTTGGTCATTTTCTTTTCTTACTAAAGGGAAAAATCTACTTTTTTATTTGAGAGGAAGGATCAGGTTTTATAAATTTCTAAAAAACTAATATTTATATATCTCTATTACTTTTGCAGATATATATATATATATATATATATATATATATATATATATATATATATAACAAAAGATTGTTACAATATGCTATGTTAAACTTTTCACAAATTTAACTCTACTACTTTATTTTGATAATTGGCGTACTAGTGAATCCGTATAGCATTGAATACACAGAAATTTTAAAACCATTATTTGTCTAAGTTTTTATATTGTATTCATATGTGTTACAGGTGGAAAGGGAGAGATTTGCAGCAAAACCATTTCCACTTTCTTCTCTGAAAAAGAGGTCAATTGAATATAACCATCCATAAAGAAACTTCATTGTAAATTAGAAGTTGAAAATACAATTTTTCTCTCAATAATTATGTTATATACAACCCAAATGAAAATACCGCTTTTTTAGTAACAGGGAAACAGCTTTTGTAGTTGTTTTATGACAAACTAAAAAAAAAAAAAAAAAAGAATAATTACCTATTCATACTGAGGTTATGATTTAATATCAGTTTATATTGAAATTGAGAATATCAAATTTTATGATCTATAAATCGTTGTTAAGAGTACTTTTAAAATGAGCTAGCTCAGTACATAGTTTTAAAAATGTTTTACAGTTCCTACAAATTTTCCGATATTCTTTGGTTATTTTGTAGTAAATAATAACATAACAAACTAATTTGCTGATATAAACAGTAGTAAAATTAAAGTTCGAAACAATTTTTCATTGAAAATGATTTTTTCCCCATTAATGGAATCTATATCAATCTCTCGTTGAAATGGAGTTGTGCAGAATTCAGTATAATTCCAAAAATAAAACATCAGTAAATTTATAGATCCATTTATCCTTACTTAACAGGTTAGTGATAGTCTTATCTTAAATTTTTCTGATTTTCCAATCAAAGTTTTCTAGTCACTTCTAACTGTTGATATATACAAGTCTTAATGAATACATTAAATATACTAAAAAGTATTTATAACAGGTACTGTCCTACGTAGCTATATTTTTCTAACACTAAAGTATAAATTTCAATTCTTGAAACTTTATATAAATCAATAATTATTATGTACTGCCTGTTCTCATTAAAAATGTAATAAAACTATGTGATGTAGTTGCCAGATAACAGCTGTATTACTTTATGTAAATGGAACATTTGTTGTTGTCACTGTGAATAAATTAATAAAATGTTCTATTGAGGAATTGTCATTTTTATTCTATTCACAACATCCAAGTAAAATACATGGTTAAAGGCACTCAGCCTTATTGACTCTATCAATACAGTATAACAGTTATGATATCAATATAATTTAATAGGCAAATAACGACATTTACTTACAAACAAATATACAGTACGGTTGCAGTAATCCGAAGATTTGATTGCAAGGGCCTGTTCGGAGTATCGAATTGTTCAGACCATCAAGGTTTGAGAAAAATGTTAATCATTCCATAAAATTACCATTTAACCCTTTGCACTCTGGACAAAAATTTTGGTCGGTGCCAAAAACTCCAGTCCATGTTAGTAAAGTACTAGCGAAAAACTCCAAGCCCATTTTGCCAATATTGTAAGGGTTTTATAAAAAATTCATAATTTAGTTATTTTATAACTTAGAACTATGATTTACGTTTTGTTGTTTCTGTTATAATATTCTGCACGTAAAAAAAATAAAATTATAAAATTAAAATAATTTATATATATATTTTTTTATGTTATTAAAAATGTATACCTAAATGGTTTTTAAAAATTAACTTTGAACCCTTATAACTATAAAAAATTGCATTGACCTATTATAAATCATTGTTATAACTATGTTCCTTGTATAATTACAAACTTTTATGCAAAATTTCATGCACTTAACTTCATAAATAAGTCCTTGGTAAGCATTTGTTGAAATCTTGACAAATTCTAAATTTTGCATATATACAGTGTATTATGTTCTCTGATCAACTTTGATTCTGCAGCACTAGTCTCATTTATTTTATAACTTCAAATGATGTATAATGTATCAGTAATAATGAAAAATTCTAAAATATATATATCTTTAATTATAAAATGTTTGTTGCTAAAGCCACAAGGTCAAAAATCGTAAAATAATAAAAATTGTCAAACAGCTGATAAAATGAAATGTTATAGAAACTTGAAAACACACAGATGAATAAAGATATACATATACAGTATTTACAAATAGACTAGGAAGTATTGATTTATTAGCATGTGTGTCTGACGGTTCCCGCGCAAAACCATGCGACTGTGTCGGTCCCAGTCGTTCGCACGCGCCAAAACAGCTGTAAAAAACGACTGCTGAAAAATAATATTCCATAGAGTACACTATAAAGTACTACTACGCTAAACTATAACTATAGAAGTTTATTATATCGTAATTTGAGCGCATTTTGAAAGTATATAAAGCCAGCAAAAAATATATTTTGAACGTCCGATCAATCGGACGTCAGAGTTTTTGGCACATTTAGTGATCGTCCGAAATTTCGGACGTCGGAGTTTTTGGCATAAACTCAATTGTCCGAAATATCGGACGTCAGAGTGCAAAGGGTTAATGATATAATAAACTAGATTATAATATTTTATATACAGCACAAGTGACCATCACACAACACAAATATATTACAAAACAAGTACAAAATGTACAAATATTATGGTGATCGATTTTGGTGAACCATGCTCACCTTCCTCAGACCAGAGGGGTTAAAAAAAAAAAAAATGGAAAATAGTGTTCAACAACTCAATTTATAGGCTTATGATCACATGACCCCATTGGCTGGAATCATCAGAATGGTGGCTGCCGTGATATTATTGGTTAATTCCTAGTGGCTGTTACTTCTGTTCTTCCTGAACATTTTCAATAATGTATTTTCAGCGACTAAAAGAACAGAAGTAACAGCCAATAGAAATTAACTAATAATATCCCAGCAGCTGTCATTTTGACGATTCCAGCCAATAATAGGCCTATAAATTGAGTTGTTATAAAAGATTTTCCATTCTTTTGTGAATCCCTCAGGTCTGAGGAAGGTGAGCGTGGTTCACCGAAATCAAACACCATAGTATCTGTGCATTTTGTACTTGTATTGTAATATATTTGTGCATTTTGTGTTTATATTTCATATTGTAATATAATTGTATTTTGTGACGTTCACTTGTGCTGTATGTGTACCAACACGTATTATGCTAATTAAAATACAAAAAAATTATATATTTTATAAACACAATAATATATTATACATACACAGTAATGAAAAAATCTAAGTATTTGTTAAAACTTCCTAGTTCACTTATATGGAAATGTTTATATCTTCTAAAATTGTTTACTTACAGCAAGTAAAAATCAATTTAAACTAATTTTACCTAATTATCAAAGTAATCTGTAATTTTAAAGTTATGTTTTTACGTTTATTTGACATTTTGATGAATAATTGAACACTTATTATGAAGTATTAGAACAACATTATTGTCAGTGTTACTATCTGTATCCAAAACTAACAAGTCCAGAAATGCAATGAAAACAGCTGTTTGCAACTGGCTGGGAGGGTCCTTCGGAATACTGTGTGATTCGAACTTCCGTGGGTTAGGTCTACTGTGACAGTACTGTAGTATTCGTGAATATTAAAGTGATGATTTATAAAAAAGTACAAACTCAGTTATCTAGACTTAGCTCATCCGAACTTCCATGCTGTCCAGAGAGGCTTACCCTAATAGTACGAAGTAGTATCTTCATGTCATGTCTCTTTTGTGTAGTTGAATAACAAGAATGAGAAAATCATGAAATATATTGCTGTTTATTCAGAAGATTTCAACGTTTTAAGCGTGCAGTGGTATTCCCTAGTTTTACTTTAATCTCATCAGAATTAAAAATGTTTAGGTTTGTAAGTAATTTGCATTAAGCTTTGAATTTATGAAATTTTTTAACTTTATACATACATTCCATCACATTCTTTTGAAGTTTATATCTAACCATCACACTGAGACCTGCATTTTAAGAATAATTACATAAAAAATTAGATAGAAAGATTACAACTTAAACTGTTCTATTTTAAGTATATTACAATAGGCCTAGTGATACATTTAAAAGATGTATTTGCTTTTGTATAGCTTTCATATTGATGTTCAAAAACATTTTCAAAGAATTCCCCTTACACACAACTTAATAAAGTATTAGGCTATCAATAATTGTTATCAGTTAATTAAATATTTTTTTTATTAAGTTTAAACATACAAATATCCCTTTCTTGAGATCTAAAAATAAGAAATAGTACAATGGATTTAGAATAAGATATTCACTAACCAACTCTAGACATTTTTAAAATTTAGAAGAACATAGAAAATATTACTTTTTTTACTATATCACTGAAAATAGTGACCTTTTTTGGCATTGTATTCCATATTAAACTTCAAAAATGTAAAATTTTATTAACAAAACTAATACTTAAGATTCTAAAAAATAACATAATATTCAATTTTTCGTAATTTCCTATGATTTCAATACCATTCTGAAAGCAAAAATGTACAACAAAATATAAATTGTACTACTTATATTTTTTATACATTTTATTAATCACCAATATCAAGTTTCTGAATCGCCATTTTAACTGTTGGCAGAAATACAATACAAAAGAACGTCATACAACACAAGTTTTTACAGTTTAAGTTAAAAATGTACAAATATTATGGCAATCGATTTCAGTAAACCACAGTATCTTCCACAGACCAGACAAATTCATAAATTCTACTGTCACAAACAATTCCTTTGTGAATCTCTCTGATTGGACGAAGGTAAACATGGTTTAGTGAAATCGACCACCATCATATTTGTACATTTTGTACTTATATTGTAATAAACTTGTGTTACGTTACATTCACTTGTATTGTATTTTATTTTTTTTTAAATTCCACAACAAAAAAAGAAGGAAAGTGGACAATGAGCCCTAGATGGGTTAAAATAATTTAAATTAAATCAAAATCTCTATAAATAAGAATTATGCCGGAGGGAAAGTGAAGAAAAAAAACCAACATTTTTCAAAGTCCCTTCATTTCCTTTTATTTTTAAAAAATATTACAATACTTGTTTACAGTCTTTACCATCGTACAATGAGGTTCAATCAATAACACTGTTTGAGGCCAAATCTCAAACACAGCCACAAATTATAAATTTATAGCAATGAGCAAAATCAAGACAAAAGTTATGCTGACAGCATTTAAATTAAAAAAATTTAAATTACTGTGGAACCAAATACCCCCCTCCCCCATGCTACAATGAGGCCAGTAAACATTCTGTTGTGGGAGTTCTAGTGTTCTAGTCTAATCTGTGTAAGAGTGGGTAGAAAGTAAATTTTAGGGCATGTAACATTTGGCTATTTTTAAAAGTTCCCCCAATATATTGTTTATTGGTGTCTTTTATAGCTATGAAAACATTATAAAATCAAATTGACTTTTAAATGATTATAAACATTGATCAATAAGTAAACTTAAGTAGCTGGTGTTTACATTATAAAATATTACTTCAGATATTGAATGTTTTACAAAATCGTTACACTTAGTCCCCAGACAATTTAAACTGTGGAATGATATATGTCTCAACTACATATGTAGCAAGGTTAAAATACTCTTGCTTACTTAACAACACAAAATATAATATTATACAAAAACAATAAACAAAATTATTTAAAATAGTCATGAACACTGAACAGCTTATAAATAAGTTTGAAGATAAAGAAAAGAAATATATTTAAATAATGAAAGAAAGTGTCACATTATGGTATTCTGAAGTTTTTCTCAATGAATAGAAATAAATTATCTGTTAAATTAATCCTAACCTCACCTTATAATCCATGTCATAAAATTGAAACAAAAAACCTGCAATTATTTATAAACCTTTCAATAACATACTATGTACCACTTGCCATAAAACAAAATCTGAATAAAATGTTCCTCCTGTTTACAAAAAGTAATGGCTTATTTTTAATCCACAGTAACTAAAAGAGACAGTAGGTATCATGATGAGGCTGCGCAGTAAACTGTGACAAAACATGAGTAAAATCAGCTGGAATTGTAACTATGGGGATTAGAACAGTTTTAGTTGCCGATTCGCTCATGTGATGCCACAGGGGATGCGCATGATACCTGCCATCTTCTTTACTAAATACCCATGATTTAATCAAACAAGTAAATGATATTCATTATTTCAGAATATATTATAATTTAAGTTGAAATAATCACATTACATTATTAACAACTTTTCTTCTTGTATATACTTCTGAAGAAACGTGCTCCATGTGACTTTTCTATGTTGTTGTTAAAAGTTTTTTATGACAACTTCATTCTCAGACTTCTTATATATATCTTCATGAGCAACCTCCTACCAACTTAGAACATAAAAAAAAAAGTAAAGCCATGATACAATTTAAAAATAGTTAATTTTTTGAAAATTATTAATTATTAATGTTGGTTTGAAAATGTTAGTACATTAGCACATAGAAGGTTACACTAGGGTTATCCCAATGCAATATAGAAACTGAGATTTGTTAATAAAAAAAAATTACATACTTCAACAGCTTATTTACTTTTTATTTTTTTAATAAAAACTTCACTAGCCAGTTCACATGGGCCTTCAGGCCTGTGCATGAACTTTATTCAACGAGTGAAGTACTGACCGTTGGCTCAGAGCGGATTTGAACCTTGGAAATTGCCCTCCACAGTCTGAGGCCTTAACCACTGAGCCACCACACCGGCAATGACGTTAGTTAACCCTAATACAGCCAATCAACATGTGTCAGATCAATCATCCTATCAACAGCTGATTAACAAACCTACAAATTGATCAAATTTGGTTTTAAGCCGTCGAAAATTATTACATTAAAATCTGCTTTAACCAACTTGATTCTGGTATCAATACAAGAGGGGATACTGGCAATAATCACATTGTACATACAAAATATAAAACTTCGAAATATAAATACTTTAAAAATATATTAATTACATTTCAACAAAAAATAGTTTATACTGTTCATATTTAACGATACTTTGTATAATATACACAGTATACTGTATTATATGAATAATATGAAGAACATAAATATATAAAACTTAGTTTCAGTAAACATTTTGAAAAGCCTATGTTTTAGGATTGATTTCATGGTGCTGACACTCAATATGCCAGTTAGAGTTCCTGTCTGATTTTATTTCACAATTAACTTAATTTATTTATAGTTATATTTTTGTCATTTAATAAAGAAGTTCCCAAAAAATAAAACAAAATAAAAAAACATTTATTTACTTAATGTTAGGTAACTCATTATAATATTTACTTATAAATTTCATTTTAAATAATCATTTGTAATAAGAATTGTAAATTCATTCATATAGCTTTCTCTCAAATAGCTTAAGCTAGAGAGATAATAAAAAACCTGTTAAGAAAAATTGTATTAGCAAATAATAAATATATTTAAATTTGAACTTTCTTATTTCCAATAATATTACTAACTAAAACAACTTGTTCCCAGTGTGTGGATTTCATGAAGCTATTTTGAATAGACAGATTACAATAAACATTTTTAAATCATTAAGTATAATACAAATATTTAAAAATTAACTATTTTACACTTTTAAAAAATGCTTAAAACAAATCAACATTTACTGTGATTTACTGGACAGGTGTTATTAATATTACTGTCCTATTTTTCAACGTCAAAATAGTGTCTAAAAATATACAGAAAGCTTATGTGTATTATTTCTTTCAGATATACAGTCTTCTAATGTGCAGTTTTTTACTTGGCCCATAGGGTTTTAGGATTTTTCAAAGTTGGTTTAAACATTGTTAAAGTTGAGAACCATCAAACGGTTTCTTCTTGATTCGCACATACATAATTTTTAAGACACAATGAATGCTTTTCTTCAATGTAATTATTATAAAAGACAGTAATGTTATTTAATTATATCAATAACCATCTATCTCCATTATATTAATTCCAATGATGTACTTTTTCAAAATCAAAACGAAATATTTTGGATTTGTACCATTAGTTATGACACAATAACAGATACCAAGAAATGTTTGGAATTGTATATAATATCCTGTATATCTTTTAAACACAGTTGAAACTGAAGCATTTCTGTTACAGAAAACGAATTTAGCTAATATTAACAATATTGACTAAAATTAGAGATTGCAAAAATGTAACAATCAAAATATCTTTCATTCGTATACAAGTAACAATTCATTTCTTCAATTTCTTTAGGTAATCCTCAAAGAACTCATAAATAAAAATAAGTTTGATGTGATAGAATATATAACAAAAAGAAATCAAAATTTTATCACACTGACAAATATAATAAGGCACGTTTTTAAAGTAAGTACCATTATAGAAATCTGCCGTTGTAGCGCTGCCGTTGAAGTTCTGCTCATTTGCGCTGTGTACCACATCTTTAGGGAAACCACAGCCACCATTACGGATCCATTCAACAATGTTTAAGGTTGCTTATGACTGTTTAAAATGTCTCCTCCGATTGAAAATACAATTGTGAAGTATGCACTGTAATATGTTTTCTTAACGCTAAAGACGTGAAAGCAGCTGACATCACCATGAGATCTGTCACATAGACAATTTGGTTTTAAAGAATTGCCACCATCACAATTGTAATCCTCTAGGAATGTGAAAGAACTGGCTAAATATTTGCTTCTGTAATTCTCCGTCCAAAAATTCAAACATTTTTAAAACCCAGAGAGAGCATAACTTTCGGAACTTCAAATGTTCTGTCACAATTCTATAAATCACACTACTTGGCACTTGAGGAAACTCGGTAGATAATGATTGTAAAGCGTCTGACTTTTTCATCAACTTATGCATCACGTCATCAGTAATGAGTGAAGGTCGTTCCCTCTTTCCTCATCATGCACATTTGTATGGCAATCTTTAAAATCTCTCATCCATTTCCAAACTATCAAATCACTCATTGTTTTTACTCCATACACATCACACGTCACGGTAAATGTCAGCTGCTTTCACGCCTTTAGCGTAAGGAAAACACAAACAACTTTTCACACTGTCAAATGGATCCATTATGGCAACAGATAGTAGTATACAATGTGCATGTGCCGGTTGCAGTGCTACAATTCTAAAATGGTAATTTCTTTAAAATATTACTTAAAATCATTTGTGTGATTTTTTTAAGAACCGTGAAAGGGTCTAGTATTGTTCTCTAATTTGTTTTACTCTAAGAGGAGCCACAAAAAATACTTTCTTAACAAAAATCAAGATATTTTTGTTAAGAACGCTATTATACTATACTTTGTTAAGAAAGGTAATTTATTTATATACTTATTGGTTATCTTATCTTTACTACTAATGTAAAGATAAACTACTAAAGCTTTGAAATAAAATTACAAAAGCCAAAAATATTTACTTATCTGGATTTCTAAGAACAAGTTTGAAGTTAACTCCAAGTTATATCTACTTGGCATTGTTACTCACTACATTGAAAATCTCTTGTTCAAATTTAACGTTTTAACATGTTCACTGCATTTACAGAAATAGTGATATAATTCTTCTGCTGCGTTACAAGATCATAGGTCTCGTTTTCTATGATTTAAAAGGTAAAAATATATGGATCTAGTGGTTACTACAAAATTGTATATTAGAAGAGCTTTCTGTAACTATTTAATTTTATTTCTCTATGTTAATAAGTAAAATGACCCAATTTACATTATTTTAGGAATGAATTTTATATTATGCTGCCCTGCCGATTAAAGGCGGCAGTGAGAGACCTCAGAAGCTTGTAATGCATTGAACGTGTTAATGACTTTATTAGTAATCAAAATTTCAAACAAGTAGGAGTTTTAATGCTTGCCTAAACACAGAACCAAAACACTATTGATATACTCCTGGAATGACTTTTTTTATAAAAATGGAAACTGACATTTGTCTCTTTCAAATATCTAAATTTTCTTTCTAAAAAAATGTTGAAAGTGTTTTTTGTGCCAAACTATATTTAGATTTTTTTTTATCATGGAGATATTAACAAATCTTTACATAACATATTCTCCAAACAAGGATATAAAATTACATATAGAACAAAGAACAGTATCAAATATATACTACAACATAACTATTCTACTAAAAATAATGAAAACAAATACAATAATTCTGGAATTTATAAAATTAAATGTTCAACTTGTCCTAAATATTACATTGGCCAAACAGGAAGAAGTTTTAGTAGAAGATTCAAGGAACATATACCAAAAAAAAACATCAAAATTTATCAACATTTGCTGAACATTTAATACAAGAAAACCATAATTTTCATCAATTGAAGAAAATTTAGACATTATCCATTTTGCACCTAAAAGTAAAAAACTAGATGCTATTGACAAATTTTACATATACAAAAACACAAAAGAAAACCCATCATTATCACTCAACGATCAAATAAAATTTCACTCAAATATTATGTTTGATTCTGTCATGAAGAAGCAAAATTATAAAATTTAACAAGATCTACAACTTATCTATCTACATGTTTATTAAGATTTTTATAGTGTTAGCTGTTGAATTAATTATTCTAAAGTTAAATATATTTATAACCCTATTTGTATTCTGTTTTCAACTGATGATGGTCTTTCGAGACAGAAATCGATCTTGAACATTAAAAACACCAAAACAAGATTGCTAAGTGTTGTTCTTTTTATATATATATAAATATATTTAGATGTTTCTAAAATAAAGATTTTGTATTTAAAAGCTTTAAACTAGGACAAAAAAACAAATGAGCAATTCTGAAATAGTAGTATTGGAAATTATATCCTTGATTCATTATTAATTCCTATATATTAATGTTCAGTACATCGTTTGTGTTTCTCTACACTGTAATAAATGTATATTTTGACAAACTTTTAAACATTATCACGAAAAAATCTGTATCTTTTTTTATACTAAAACCAGCACTACTAACATGGTAAGACTTAAAATACTTCATTACTAGTGCACTACTAACATTTTCAAATATTATAATTACATCTAGATACAATTAAATACTTTACATTTGAGCCTATTACATTAGTTCTTAATTGAATCAATTAAGAACTATCTGTTTCCAACTATCCGAATCGAACAACAACTTTACTCTTAATTAATTATTTCCAAATTATCTTTGAACTCATTTCATATACAAAACCTGAAGATATGTAAAACCAACACACTTTAAGAAAGAACTAACATTTCCTATGCTAACCAGATATACTGGAAACTTACAGTTGTTATTTTTTTAAGTTTTATTTTTACTAAGTTAAATTTTACAATAACAAAATACTGTATAGCAAACACAAATATCAAAATTGAAATATTCTGGTTTTTTTTTTCAAATGTCGAAATATTTTACAAATCGTTAAAATTATGACAATCAATGCTCACCAATACTGAGAGTTCAATAAGCCATTAAAACGGTTGTTGAATATTGGGTTGTAAATTGACAAACACAAATGATTTATTAGGCACCAAACATTTGAATGCAAGACATTACCACTGAACGACAAATACAATTTCTAGTACATTCAGAAATCAATAAAAATGATGCTCTCATTATATCACCAATCAACTAAAATATTGATTAAAATTAATAAGGTAAAATAACAATTTATTTCAAAGCAATATAAAAATAATGAAATCAATAGCAGTTTAGAGTGGGTGCGAGATACTGTATACATCCTACAGTAGTGTATAATGTAACTTGCCCCGCCTGCTGGCCTTTGTTGTTTAGCACTACCCTTCCAGGAGTTGACCCCTCTACTGATTTTGAAATGAATACAATAGAGACGGGGTGTCAACAGAGCGTTCTCCTGAACTCTGTTATACTTTGTGCGACTACAGACTTATCTATTCCTCAAAATACACTTGAATGGATTTATCAATTACCCACCTTTCAGAATTGTATTTGTTTGCTGCATAGGAAGAGTTAATAATGCAACAATTTATTTATGATTCTTATTTCTGACAACTCTTCACCTCTCAACTACCACCCTTGCACATATCAAAGGAGCAAGTTTTAACTGTGAGCTATCCTTCATATAAGTGAGATATAAAAATTGTTTTTGTTTTTTATGCAATAGTTTCCAATGCTGCATCATTATAGAAGATTTCTAATAGTAATTTTTGTTAAACAAATTGGAAGTCTTCGGCAAATCTTGATGTTGTTGAGGCACGCTAGCTTCACAACTGCTTCTGTTTATTTGCCAAGAACCTTTTGTGTTGTAAACTATATGTAATAAAGTTTGGAGACTTTCATTTTAGATAATTTAGGAACTTTTAGAAAAAGATAAAATTCAGTGAGATTGCTAATTCAGTTGAAATAATTCATAAACACTGCCCAAGAACTTAATTCTACAAAAATAGAGTTAGAATCATTACAAAATAAATAACGGTTTTGAGGATCATTTCACTGCTAGGCCTGCTTGGTTTGCGTCATACTAACCAGAGGACTTTTATTTATCATTGTGTTTTATTAGATATTTATTTCAAAAATATTTATCCTTTTTGGCGCATACTGGCATTGGAAATAATATATTAAAGAAATATCTTTTATGACCAATAGAATAACTTACTTCCTATCATTGTAACAAATCGTTCAAATTTTAATACAGAAATTATTTTACAAAAGAAGAGGATGTCTGATTTGATAAAGTTCAATATAGTAATAATCCAAGAATATAAAGTTTTACTAGATTTATTGAAAGTAATAAAAACAAGACTTTTAATACAAGATGTTCTCTTACTTCCATAACTGTGGAATGTTTGTACAATAAATATGAAAAAAAATAAATAAAATACCATGGGGGCCCAGAATCATTCAATTAATAATTAATTAATAAAGGGCAGGCCAACTCCTCCCATCTGTGCCAGTTTGATGATTATTATGAGAGCTAACGTCAGTTGCCTGTGTCCATTGGGTGCGTAGGTGGCTTAGCATAAAACATATGGAAATGATACATGTAACAGGTATTTTTAAACGCTAAAAGTTCCTGGCTAATATTGAAGAATAAATAATGAAATCAGTGAATTTAAGAGAAACAGTTATTTTGAGTTGATATTAAAAACTGTGGAGAAATTAATACACTAATATTTGCTTGATGCATGACTGATCAAATTTAAGGTTAATAAAATTACTTAAAGCAAAAATGTAGATTCGTTGGCAAATAAAATTGTAAATGGCAATACCGAATACTTGATATCATACATCCAAAATGGAGTTAAAATCGAACACAATTTTGCATTTAAGACGCAAGCATGATGAAAACAACAAGACCACAAAAGAAACAAGAAATGGAGTTACAAAGAGGATTTCACATCAATTGTAAAACATTGAGTCCCTTTAAAAACGTTCAATGATTTTTTTTGATCGAGGTCACCAAAATCGGAGATAGACGAAAATTTAAAATGACAATAAAATCATTCTATCATACATCCCATAGATATATTTCAATACCTACTAAATACTGTAAATGTATTTGGTCAGGTGGCAGATCATTTACACCTATTTTGTAATTCATGTACTTGTACCAATGTACTGTTTATTACATACAAAATATGCCATACAAAGATGCGTTGCTAAGTAAATTGGCAACATGACTTCTTGTATCCAGCATACTAATATGTTAAGTAGAGGCTGGTGTAATATTTTTGATTATTCACTGGAATATACCCTTTTAAACTGCTGCAGCTTTTAAGGAATCCTAAGTAAATAAGAATTGAAGTTCATTTTCCTATGAATTTTATTTTTAGTTCAGCCATTATCTATGTGATCGTTAATACAAAGTGAAGGTGGCTCCTAGGATTTGGCTTCACTTTATTGTCTCTTTTGATCTTAAAAAGAATACTTCCTTCAAGCTCTATTTTGTATCTTTAATAAAAAATAAACGTAGTTACATTACAATCAAATAAAAACAAATTACTATACAACATTAAATCGAAATATTACTTTTTTCTTAAAAAATATAACAATACTGGGTGGCACAAAATAAATTGAAGAATTCTTTTGCAAAACCTTTAAATAGACAAAGTCTTGCGGTTGTTGTTAAATATTTATTGTAATGCATTTACAATGTATGTGTTACAAATAAAAGTTTGTACAATTATTAATGTCAGTTTCCTCATTTTAAACACTTAAAGGATTTAAAAACATTACACAAGAAAACAAGTGATAAACCAATTTTATTTTACAAGACCAGGCTTCGATTTAATCAGTCTGTGTAAGGGGCTGTCTTTGAGCTCACAATCTTAAACAATAAGCTTTAGAGAGAAAACTTTAACAATATATAAATTGAAAGAGTTTTGAAACTCTTTTAAACTTAATATTGAGATATTAATAAAATATTATTTCTGTAATTAAAAAGGTTTGTTTTTGTTAAAAGTCCTACAAAAAATTATAAAATAATTTAACCAACTTTTTCGTATGTGTAACACGATAAATAAAATGTCTTAGACTATAGAAATAAATTTAATTGTTATATATTCTAACAAGATATTACAAACTTTAGTGGTAAGACAACTAAAAAGTAATTATTAAATATGTAAAAAAACAGACACATCTATTTTTCATTAATTAATACCTCGGTTTTTATCAACATTTATTTGTAGAAAACCCCAAAAAAATAGTTTCAAAACAAGACACTTACTTTGATCGATTTATAACTAACAAATTACCAAGTTATGATTCTAAAACCTATAAGTTCTGATAGATTAATACTATTAGTAACAATAGTACAAGTATGAAACCACATATTTCAGAAATGACTAGGAATCAAGTCCACTTAATTGATAGAAATGTCTTTAAACAACCTTTAACAAACCAAACTGTTCAAAGTATTACTTATAAAAAATAAATAAAATAAAAAAAAACCTGAAGGTCAGTCAGTATTGGTAATATCTGCTGAACACACAAAATTGAAAACACCAATAAAATTTATTTTACATCATAACAAAAGTATGATAAACAATAAAAAGTTCCTTTCCCTATTGCACAATCAGAAGCAAAATAAATAACAATTCTCCGGAAATCATTTCATTTTGTATTTACACAGACACTGTCACATTCAAGTGTCAGTCAGTTGTCGGGCAGTTGACCTCTTGCAGCTGCAGAAGCCTGGCAGGCACGTGTGAACGAGGCCATGCGTGGCACTATGTCCTCGCAGAGCTCTTCTTTCCTTTTACTACAGTGGGTTTGTTTTTAATACTGCCTTTTCTACGCCGGTTCGTCTGGAAAAAGAAACTTATGTCAACACTCAAACTATCAAATGTCAAGCTAACAAACAAGAGATTTTCAAACTCTGAACTTTTTTCAAGTTCAGGAAAATATACTCAAAACCCAAAAATAATGTTTTTATTATCTTTGTTAAGTTAAAGGAGGTAATATTTTACCAGGTGAAGTTAGAGCTAAGAAGCTCTCTCTAATCTTAACCTGGGGACTAAAGGCTTATGGGTAACTTCTGAACCACCAGTGAGGAGACGGGTAGGCGGTGTGATAGGACAGAATCGCTTAGCCGTCATCTATCCAAAGAACAGCCATGCTCGATGTACTTTAGAGCCATTATCTTGTGATAACATCAGAAATCTCTGGTCAAAGTTATGTCTTAAGCTTATTTACCAAGTAATTTTAACCATGTGTCAGACAGTTTTCGTATCAAGGTATATGGTTCTTATCCAGTAGCATATCAATCAGCAGCTGTTTTCTTGAATTGGTTCTCACTTCCCAAGACGTTATTGTTGCAAAACGTCCATCGCCAAGGTGAATTTTCAGCTCTGGAAACTATATAAAATTTACTTAAGAGTAAGGCCTTGGAAAATAGAGGAGCGATTAAAATATCCACTTATATGTGTTCAATAGTTGCATTAATGAATAAGCAATCAAAAACTTCCCTTTGAAAAGGGCTGCTTCGGTTTCTAATAATATATTTGTCTAGTCAAAAATGTATAATAAACTGCTGCAGGCAGAAGGTTGAGTATTCCTAGATACATTCCAAGTTTACATTCATTAAATTTTGGACCAACACATTGATCAGGTAGTAGCTTTGAAAAGTTAATCTAGGGCCACCAACAGCCTTCAACAATACTAAAAACAATGCCCATAACATTTTTCCTGATTCAAAGTGAGAGATCATTTTCTACTTTTTTTCCCATATCAAATCTGCCTTTTAGTTTTGGGTGTGGCCTGCACACCTTATACTTCCTTAACTATCAATGAATTTATATGGCAGGTTTTATTTTTTTGAAGAAAAAACAAATTAATACTTCATAACTGAAGGCAGATTGAGGTGGAATCACCATGACAGAAGGTAAGTGACTAAAGGTCAAGCGCACTGAATGGTCAAGCAAGTGGCTATGCCCAAGGCCATTAAATCCAAAACAATCCTTACCCAAACTAACTTGATGTTTTAATCTTGTTAACAAATTCAAAAAGAGACACTTTTGAGAAATATATTGAGGCAATTCCTAATCGGTGCAATGTTAAATTAAGTAGCTAAACAAGATCTTAACCAAACAATCAGATGATATATACCATTAAATCCTGAAAGTTTAAATCACTACGAGTCAAGTTTTTAATACCATTTTGGAATTCCGCCATTGTAGTGCTGAGGTCAGCGTTTGGCACATGCAAGATGTGAACCACTATCTGTTGGCAAGCCACAGCTGACATATGGATCCATTCAACAGTGTTTCAGGTTATTTATCAGTGTTTAAAATGCATCGTTCGATTGAAAATGCTGCTAACTGTGAATTTAGCACTGTGATACGTTTTCTTAATGCTAAGACGTGAAAGCAGCTGACATCCACAATAAGACCTGTGAAGTTTATGGAGAAAACACAATGAGTGATGGGGTGATAAGGATATGGGTGAGAGCTTTTAAAGATGCAAATCAAACACAAGAACTGATTTGATCATTTGGCTTGGAACTAATTGATCATCCACCAAGAAGTCGTGATCTGGCGCCCAATGACTTCCATTTATTTTTGAGCTTGAAAAAGCATCTGGGAGGTCAATGCCACAACAAATGTCAAAATGTCAGAATGTCAAAACAACCATGCTGCAGTGGTAGTCCGGCCAGGTGGAAGATTTCTTTGAGGAAGGTTTGGGGTTGGTTTTGAGACTGGGCTAAACAGATTTGGTTTTTAATAAGGTTGATAGGGTAATCTGTCTTTTGGAAGGTACTGACAAATTGGTTATTGTATTTATTTAGGTTTTTGGGAGAGGAAATCATACGTTTGGCATGAGTGGCTAGGCTATAGAGTAGGAGAGTTTTGCGTTCAGAAGAAGATTGCCAGGTGAAATTCAGAGATGAAAAGTTTTGTAGGCTGTGAAGAAAGGTTTCAGAGTCAGTCCAGATCATGAAAATATCATCGATGAAACGGAGCTAATAGAGGGCTTGGACAGGTTGTTTTTGAAAGAAAGTCTTCTCCAATTTCCTCATGAACAGGTTGGCATTTGAAGAGGCCAAGCAGGTACCCATAGAGGTACCCTTAATCTGGAGGTAGTTGATGCCATAACTTTGGAAATGGTTTTTTTCAAGGATGAATTGAGTCAGTTGAACTAGGAAGGAAGTGCTAGGTTTGGTGTTTGGAGAGCGTGCATTGAGGAAATACTCAATAGCAGCTAAACCATGAGCGTGGGGTATATTGGTAACACTGGCCAGTCAACAAACTTACATTTCCTATTTTGTGTGTTTTTTGCTGTTGTGAAAATAGTTCGCCAAATTATTCTTTCAACACAAGTTTCATTAAATGCGAGATGACACTTAACACGTTCGCTGCGGGTCGCGCCAGGCGGCGCGACCTCGAACTAGCCGGGGCTCTGAACACGCCGTGCGGCGCTGGCTGTCCCTAGCAACTACATTCAGTCTGCCGTGAAGCAGTGTTTGCGTATGGTCACAGTGTGTGTTGTCCGTGTTTTCGGTATGGATCGAGCTGTTTCGTGGTGGTTTTCGTTTCTCGATATCTCTTCTGGTTTCTGACATACATGCTAGTTATTTTGTGGTTTATATACATATTATTTATTGTTGTTTATGAATAGTTTACAGTGTTATTTTGATTAAAATATGGCTTCTACATCCTGTAAACGTCCCCAGCGTCATGTGAGTGATTCTAGTGACTCTGATACTTCCGTCTCATGTAATGAGGAAAATGGTAATACAGACAATGAAACATTTTCGACTGATTCGGAGGACGATTATGATTATATTACACCTCCTATTTGGTCAATTCATACATCTGGATTGAAACAAATACAGTTTGTGAGGGAAGAAAAATTTCTAATTCCATTACCAGGTACAGGCAAGCCTATTGATTTTTTCAATGTTTTATTGGATGAAAATATTTTGTCTATTATTGTAGAACATACTAACCGTAATGCTGTAGATGTGTTTACAAATAACTCTAAACTGACTCCCAAATCTAGGATTACTAAATGGAAAGACATTACCGTCAATGAACTAAGAACATTTATAGGCCTATTTATTCACACTGGAAGTATAAAGCTCAATCGTTTGAATGACTGTTGGAAGTCACATTGGCTTTATTCTCTCACTTGTTTTTCCAGATACATGTCACGTGACAGATTTTTGAACATTTTACGTTGCCTACACTTCAAAGATCCTAATGCCCAATATGCTAACGAGAAAATTGCAAAAATTCAACAATTTGTTATTACTTCAATGCAAAAATGGAGAATACATATTACCCTCAGAGAGAACTGTCACTTGACGAGTCCATGGTTCTATGGCGTGGTAGGCTTCTTTTCAGACAGTATCTGAAGGGAAAAAAGCATAAATATGGAATCAAATTGTACACATTGAGTGACCCCCACGGATTAATTTTGAAATTTATTGTTTATTGTGGTGTCTTGGATGATCTTGGAGGGAAAGGCCATGCAGCGAATGTTGTCCTGAAGCTTATGGAAAATAAACTGGGGGTTGGACATAGTCTTTACATGGATAACTACTACAACTCATTTGATCTTACTGCAAAGTTGTTAGCCAGAGATACGTATTGTACAGGCACATTACGTAATGATCGAAAACATAATCCTAAAGATGTTGTGGCTGCAGTATTGAAAAAAGGCGAAACTATTGCCAGATACGCCGAAGGTGTTTGTATCGGTAAATGGAGGGACAAACGCGTTGTTACATACATTTCCTCTGAGTATGAAAATGAAATAGTCCAGTCCATAAACAAGAGGAATGTAATGCGTGAAAAGCCTCTTCCGATTGTAAAGTATAACGGCTTTATGAAGGGAGTTGACAGAGGCGATATGATGATGGCTTATTATCCAGTGGAACGTAAAACCCTTCGCTGGTATAAGAAGATCGCCATGCACATCATTCATATGCTACTACTAAATTCACACCTGCTATACAACACTTATAATACCAATACTGGGAAACACAAAATATCGTTTTATAATTTCCGAATGAGTGTCTTGGAGGAACTGTTGCCCAAACCAGCTGAGCCGCTAGTAGCTTTGCCGTTGCGTGGCACGGATCACACCCTCACTACTCTTGGACCACGCCCTGGGAAACCCAACTGGTCACAAAGAAAGGATTGCCGACAATGTCGAGCAAATGGAATTAGAAAACAAACAAAATATGTCTGTGAGGCATGCCCAGGTTCTCCAGCCCTCTGCCCTGGTGCATGTTTTGACACATTTCACAAGAACTAAATGAAGGTCCTTGTGCACTTGTATATATTTGTAAATATATATTTTTTTAACCAATTATTTATTTATTCAAAGTATTACGCTATAGACTTATTAGAACGCATATTAGTGACGATAAAGTGGACAAATAGTAGATTGAAGACCCAATGGACAGTCACGAGAGGGCGCCATGGCCTGACCACGCCGTATGGCGTGCTACTTTCAACATGGCTGAAACTCATTATTCTGGGGTTTATAAACTGAAAACAACACTAAACACTGGTTTTGACACCTCAAGGTATGTTATTATTTAATAAAAATATTCAGGGTGGTGGGTAGGTTTACCATGTATATTCAGCAGTGAACGTGTTAATGAAACAGCTATGTTTATTGCCTTCTTATTAATATAATAATTATAATGATAATAAACATTTTTCAGGATTTTCCTGATCAAATCCTGAAAAACCTGTCTCTGCCCATACTCTTCTCAATAGCCAAAGTTTTGACCAGTGTTACACCACTAAAGTAATCAGATCCCTTCCTTCTCATGCCAATAGTTCCCAACTCCGAAGGATGGAATTAGCACATCAATGGATAACAAAATCCTGTGACCCACCTAATCTGAACATGAGATAGACCACTTCCCCTCAACCCCTCCCCCATCAGCAAACTTCATATATATATACCAACTGGAAAAACTGCAATACCTGAGTGTTGCATTTTTTTCAGGTACAACCCCCACCACTAAACACCCCTGCCACTGCCACCTACCCAGCAAAAGTGAAAGCCAAGTCAGTCTCCCTCCCCCTCTCCCCCCTCTCTCCCTCTCTCCCCTCCCCCTCCCTCTCCCCCATATAGGTTATTAACAATATTAGGTTCCTGAAATCATACCTTTTTGGATACAAATAATTCTGATCGTTTGATCTTTCTATCAGCAACTGGAATCCTTGGTCTATTAAAGTCATCTTCTTTCTTTACCCTAAACAGAGCACAAAACAAATAAAACATACTTCTATACGCTAAAACAGCACAAGAAATTATCATACACAAATCATTACAAGTTACTGCTATTTAGTAAAATTTTTGTACTCCAAAGGAAAATTTCTCTTGGCATTAGCTGATCATAAAAGGAATAAAACTCTTCATTGAACATACTAGTTTTATTAGCCCAACTAAATTTAGATCTGTCCACCTATCAACCAACTAACATCAATTTTACCACATTTCAAATCTTTCCTCTAGGGGTGTGCCAGTAGTGATTTTTGATTTCGTTTTGAGTCGAGTAATTGACATTTGTTTCGAGTATCGAGTATTTTCGAGCGAGTATTTACAGAATGATTTCCTGTTCACCCAAGACAACTGTAAAAGGCAGACACCATCCTAATCCTATGTTAAGTTTTGCCAGATTCCTAAATATATACATCTAAACTGAACACAATAATTTTGATTTGTTGTTTGTAACTGTAACATTTGATAAATAAAACTTGTTACTTCCTGCCTTCCTATATTTTATGTGGCATTGTTTTGTTTAATCTTTTCCTTTTCAGAACTAATATTATGTAAGAAATTAAGAAAGTATATTATTACTTGAAACAACGTGGATTATAAAGATTTAATCTGTTCACTCACATCACATATCAGATTTTAACATATCAGCTGGCCAATATGTTTATCTGGAGGTTCAGTTCAAAGTGTACCGCGAAAACGTAGTGAAGCTTGTTGGCAAAAGTAGCATCCAACCAAACTGATGCTAAAATTCAGGCATCATCGCCAAATGCGGTCATTTGCTTTGAGAATTGCCTCCTCTCAACAAAAAATTGATTGTGTACACGCCAAGAAGAGGGGATCTGTATTCTGTGGGTATTTAATTCAGTAATAACAAGGTTACAACTAACCGGAAATAAGCTCTGAATTATATAATCAAATTTCAAAATCTGGATGACAAAGTTCAATCAATTGATAATAATTACTAAGCAGGTTTACTAAAAATAAATTTTAAAGTCCCTTAGGATGAATTAGTTTTTAAATTATGATTGGTAATGAAACATGTGCAACTTGAAACTACTTCGATACATGAGGCTACACTGAACAACAGATAAATAATTATGTTATAACGAGCATTCATGAAAACCTGGTGTAATCGAATGAAAACCATAGACGTAGTCGGCTAATATAATAGGTCTAGCCGATATTAGCGACGATATGCAGTCTGAAATATCAAGTAAGTGTCAGATTTTGGGCAGCTAAACGATAAACTTATGAATAAAAAACGAGACGTTTGATAAGGTTTCGGTTCAATGATAATTATTTTCCGAATCTCTATATTCGTCGTATTTTGTTTAGAACATGTCTTGCAATATGTTTTTTCCTAACTTGAATTCGTGATTGTTTTAAAGTCTACAACGATATCAACGTCAATGTGAACAGGGAACCGTTCAGTGAATTTACGAATCAAAATTATCGTACTTTACCACCTTTTACACTCCAACTGTGTTATTGTCTAATCTAGTCAGGAAACCGTTCAAAAATTTGACAGGAAAAAATATCGTATGCGCAAGTATTACACACGGTTTTGGTGATCTAAGGTGTTTTCGGAATAATAATTAATAGACGTTCGCCACGGATGTATATACATATATACTGTATATATATTTTATTTGACGGAAAATAAATCAATAATGTTGTGTCACACGCTGCTTGAACGCCATAAGCATATTTTATATGATACGATACGGTATTTTCTTACATCAAATCATTAGACGATTCCCTGCTCAGATTAAAAATCAAAATAAACCTCAATCGACTCGCAAGAAATATACGATAATTTCAGTTCTGAAAAGGAGCTGAACGGTTCCTTGCACATACGTAATACTACAACCGAGATGAACTTTCACCTAGAAAAGATGGAAGTTCGATTCTTGGGATCTAATGTGACCCGTTCTCGGGACCCTCTTAATTGAACGGTATTACTGATATGATCGAAAATATGCGTAATTTCCACGATGCACAGACTATTAGATTTGTATTGGTAACAGGTCTTTTTGAGCATCTTGAACCGAATCTCTTGTCCCCTTTCTTGGGTCATAAAGACACTAACCAGCACATCTGTTTTATTCACGCTATTTTAGGTTAGGTTACAAGACTAGAAGACTCGACAACCAACATGTGTGATCGCTACCTTCCCAGCTCTGTTGATCACTTTGAACTGAACTAGTTCAAATCATAATGAACGAACTCGTTCACTACATTGACTAGTTTATTTGACTGTCGTCGTGTACTACCTGTTCTTAGGCATATTGTTTAGTTCATAATTACGTGTATCAAACTGATAACTTATGATTAAGGGTAAAATAAAACACAAACATTTTTTATTGATAGCTTATAAAATTGTTTACTCTTAAAACTAAATTAAGATGTAAATATTATGTTTCGTGAAATACAACTACTCGCTCGAACTTCGAGTAGTTTCGGGAGCTGCGAGCCGAGTTGGAGTAGTAAAATACTCGAAGTTTCGAGTACTCAAAAACCCCTACTTTCCTCCAACGTGGGCAGTAAATGACTAAGAGGTTCATCGGAGAAAGTGCGAGAAATAGAACATCAGGAAATATGTCCTCAGGGAAATAATTGATGTCCTGAACACAACGACTCAAAATTAAACCATTAATGTAGTCAGATACCTTCCATCCTAAGCAAATCATTCAAAACTGTGAAGAATGCAATTAGAACACCAATTGATTACTAAATCATGTGACCCTCCTAGTTTCAACATCAGATAGATCATGAACACCTCCCCCTACTCCTAAACTATCATATAAACTGAGAAAAAGCTAAGTTAAAACCTGTTTTATTCTATGAAAAAACTGATTATCAACTACCCAGAAACAGTTGGAACTAAATCAGTTTCTTCTTACCTGATGAAAGTGCCAGAGGCAATAAAATGTATACTATGTGTCTTGATTTGTTCTTTTACATACTGAGAACAAGTAACTGGACTTGTCTTGTGTACAAGTTATGAAACTTACTTGTTGGACACGGATCTCTCCTATTACACTATGTTCTAGCCTAGTGCCCTATAACCTAACTTCAGAAAATAATACAGGTTTAAATAATCCACATCTTAGTTATGATCTACATCTTCTGGTATCTACCGTGTGAACATGATATTTACATTTGACTATTACCAGGTACTTTTATCAAACCATGAGCTATTCTAACATGCACGGAATTTATGGTGATTAACGTAAATATTTTTACTTAGTCTTCACCAAAATACTAGACTGCAATATTCATGATTGTATGAAGATTTTAAAAAATACTCATAAATCTATTCACTACCAAAACATTTTCACATGTTATAAAACTCAAAGCTTAGTTATATTTCAAAGGTGTGATGCCAAGAATATTAAAAACTAAATTGGATGTCGCTACAGCCACTAATTTTGCCATCAATTTCCAAGGAAGTTTAGATCTTCCCAGAACTTGTTCGGGCACAAAAGGTTCAACCTTATCCTGGTCTCAAAGCCTAGTCTTGGTAAAATCTTTACTTCTGCAAAAGATCATTTACATCCTAATCAGCATCAGAATTTTCTGAGACATGAGACTTGCCCATTATTTGATATATATATTATATATTGCCGGTGTGGTGGCTCAGTGGCTAAGGCATCGGATTGCGGAGGGCAATGTCCAAGGTTTGAATCCCCACTGAGCCAACAGTCGGTACTTCACTCGTTTATAAATGTCACGCACAGGCTTGCAAGCCCATGTGAACTGGCGAGTGAAGTTTTTATTAAAGAAAGAAGAATATTAGTCAGTTATATAATAAACACTGAATACTTACCTATATATGCGAACTAGCCAGTGTTCAGTAGTGTAGGCTTCGTCCAAATAAGTGAGATCAAAATTCTTGTTACCAATTATGACATTACGAGTTCGGTCATACCCCGAGGGACTCCTGTAATCCAGCTGCAATAGAATAAATAATTCTATTATATTTATGGCAAGTATTTGTACATGAACAAATATTAAATAGCTAAATTAAATCTTCAATACTGTGATAACCATTTGGACATGAAGTCTGACATAAAATGTCAAAAATTGTTCTTGTATTGAAAAAAATTCTTAGCCTAATTATATGTGAAACTACAGGCTTATATAAATTCCACCGTCAATAATCCAAAATATATGAAAATAGTTCACAATAAAGTATGCCTTTTTAATTTACCATGCCCTGTTACTGAAGCCCTAAAATAGGCAATAAAATAGATTTTCAACTAAAGGGACTACAATGATGGAATTTTGGTGGACTTTCATTAGGCTTCTAATAGGGTCAATACTAGTCTTCTTCTTCAAAAGAAAACACGATTTTTGCATACTACAAGGGTTTGAGTCATATATTTCTATACTGGTGAAAATATGTAAGATTTTATCACATAAACTGCAGCAAAATTAAACTTTAAATGTTAAATCAAAATTAAAATTGATCAAATACAGAAAACCTGCAAGTGTTTCACTATTAATCATTTTTAAGTAAAAAATATGTTTCAACTTAAAAATTTAATCAAGTTCAAACAGAAGTTGTATATCCAAACAAGTGCCCCAAACTGGCAAGTGTCTGCTCAATCCCAAGAAACCCAGTCAAATTAGACAAAAAAACCTGGTGTTCGAAGGAACAAATACCCTGAATTTTGGAAATTAGCAAGGATTTCTAGATTACAGAAAAAGAAAATATGATGTATAGAACAGCTGTTCTGATTTCCTTTGCTCTCCTGGATTTTGTAGGATGCAAATTTTGAACAAAACATGGTATAATAAATAGGGAAATAGCAAAAGAAGAAAAAGAGGAATAGATAAAATTAATTTTAACTGCAGTAATTATCATAAAATAGGACATTCGAAGTCGAGTTTATGACACTAGCTGTCACCCTTCAGTTATAGGTTCCTTAATGGGACAAAAAAAGGAAAATTTCCACTACTTTTCTCCTTCTGCTCTCTTGAAAGACATACTAAGATCACAGGCCCATACTGAATGAAATGCAAGACAAATAAGTGTCTTTAGCACACGCCATTATAGGTGCAAGCCTTAAAATATACTCCCACCAGGGAGGAATGAAGAATTATGGATCATGTCGTAGGTGGTACGCTCCAAGGGTAAGACACCTGGAACCGTGTAGCCTGGTATGTTGAGGCCATACTTTGGGATGAAAGGCAGATTTAGACCGATAACTTAGTGGTGTAGACTGTGGAATGCCTTGAAGGCCAACAACAAATGAGCCTAGTCTTAAGTTATGTGATTGGTTCCAGGTTTGTCTTAGTAAAACAGAGGATTTTTTAGTTGGTAGTTTGGGAAACCGAGTCCCTCGCCTTGTTCCTAAATGAATTTTAACCTTATCAAACTTGGAATAGGTATACAAATTTATCTAACGAACTTTAACAATAAAAAAAATGACACATCAGTGTTGTGTTCTCTACTTTGCGTGGAGGAAACATCACCTTTTTTACTGGAATGTTTGTAAAGAAAAATAATTAATTTACAATAATCCTAAAACAATGCAATTATGAAAACAAGCTCACAAATGCTCAGTACTCTTGTGTCATGCTACAGTTTATCTCTCTAAGGCAAATTTAATTTATTTCAAATAAAGTAAAATAAGGCCTAATGAAATCAGTTTTAACTAATTTCAACAATTTTAGCTAATTCAACAAACTAAAAATAACAAAAATAGCTGACATTTCAGTACCTTAAGCTCCCCAAACCTATAGTAACTCAGCTTGTACATGAGGCAGTTGAGTAACGTGGGTGAACCCTCAGCGTCTACACGGAACTCTCCTCTGTCAGTAAAGTAGTCACTCTCCTGGAGACAGTAACATTTACAATTACATACCTTACATTGGTCTTGTAACAACACTAAATATTTAAAAACATCAGCAAACTTTCCAACAAATGTTAACTTCTCACAATATGAAACGGTATACAAATAAATTGGTTGGTAGCTTAGTTAGTTAAATCCTAGCTTCATGAGCAAAAGGTTCTCAGTTCGATCCTAATCAGGGTTCAAAACACATTTTGAAAGGGATAACCACCAGCTGTTCAATTGTCAATGGGCTATTAATTAATGACACTTTTTAACGAATATCCGGACTTACCTTGTAACAAGGACTACATTCGCTCATCACACTCATTTAACATCCGTATTCACCCATTTCTTGACAATCGGTGTCTTAAGATAAATATAACAAAAAAAGAAAAATAGAAAGAAAAAATAATCTTTAAAATAACTAGAAGCTGAATATACTGTACACATCTGAACTCTTTAAAGTAGACGTGTGCGAGTACTCAAAACTTCGAGTATTTGATGGAGTATTTTATTACTCGAACTCAGCTCGAAGCTCCCGAAGCTACTTGAAGTTCGATCGAGTAGTTGTATTTCACGAAATATCATATTTACACCTTAATTTAGTTTTAAGAGTAAACAGTTTTATAAGTTATGAATAAAAAGTGCGCTTTCTTGTGTTTTATTTTACCCTTAATCACACGTTATCAGTTTGGTACGCGTAATTTTGAACTAAACAATACGCCTAAGAATAGGTAGTACACGACAACAGTCAAATGAACTAGTTCACGTAATGAACGAAATCGTTCACTATGATTTGAACTAGTTCAGTTCAAAATGATCAACAGAGCTGGGAAGTTAGCGATCACTGTAAATAGTTACTGTAGTAGCGATCACACATGTTGGTTGTCGAGTCTACTAGTCATTTGTAACCTAACCTAAAATAGCGTGAATAACAAGTGATGGTTAGTGTCTTTATGACCCAAGAAAGGGAATGAGAGATCCGGTTCAAGATGCTCAAAAAGACATGTTACCAATACAAATCTAATAGTCTGTGCACCGTGGAAATTATGCATATTTTCGTTCATATCAATAATACTGTTCAATCAAAAGGGTCCCGAGATCAGGTTACTTTACATCCCAAGAATCAAACTTTCCATCTTTTCTAAGTGATAGTTAATCTCGGTTGTAGTATACGTACGTGCACGGAACCGTTCAGCTCCTTCTCGGAAATGAAATTATCGTATATTTCTTGCGAGCCGATTGAAGTCTATTTTATTTTATTCCGAGCAAGGAATCGTCTAATGACGTAAGAAAATACCGTATCATATCATATAAAATATGGTAGTTGCGTTCTAGCAGCGTGTGACACAACATTATTGATTTATTTTCCGTCAAATAAAAAAATAGATATATATATATATATCCGTGGCAAACGTATATTATTTACTATCCCGAAAATGCCTTACATCGCCAAAACTGTGTTTGATATTTGCGCATACGATATTTTTCCTGTCAATAACACAGTTGGAGTGTAAAAGGTGGTAAATTACAATAATTTTGATTCGTAAATTCACTGAACGGTTCCCTGTTCACACTGACGTCGATGTTGATGTAAACTGTTGGAAGACCTTTTCTATACAAAATACGACGAATTTAGAGATTCGGAAAATATTTTGTATTGAACTGAAGCCTTATAAAAGTCTCGTTTTTATTCATAAGTTTATAGTTTGGCTGCCCAAAATCTTCACTGTATCACTAGTTGGCACTTAGCTGATATTTCAGACTGCATCTCGTCTCCATTATCGGCTAGACCTATATTATATTAGCCGACTATGTCTATTGTTTTCATTCAATTACACCAGGTTTTAATGAATTTCTCGTTATGACATAATTATTTATCTGTTGTTCAGTGTAGCTTCATGTATCGAAGTAGTTTCAAGTTGCACATATTTCATTACCGATCATAATTTAAAAACTAATTCATCCTAAGCGACTTTAAAATTTACAGCTTGTGACAAAACTCATATCATTAGAATGGGACTGAGTCAGACTCATCGCAATATTTTTGTCACCATGGGATGATTTTTGTCACAAAATGATTGGGATGCGATTGCACATATCAAAATTCTCTTTCCCATAAACAGAAATCTGACTGAAGATTGCTATTTTCTTCATGTTAACTATATTTAAACTGGACCTTCATTTATAATGGGTCATAAATTGTTGTAAACATATCTTTTATACTTTCAAGTTTTTAATTTGCTGTGGTAATAAAAAACCCGTTGAGGTGCTAGGAGAACAACCATAAGTAAACATGATACTAATAATATTGGAAGCTATTTCATACAAATTAAGAGTAAGAGTGTCAGTTCCTAAAGATAATTTTATAGCGACTCAAGTAGGTAAATTAATTTGTCTTTATTTACAAAATATATTTAATTTTATTAAATATCGTTTAAGAACATAATTTTTATACTTAAATATACTAAAAATGATTTAATTTAAATTTGTTGGGAAAATGTAATGGCTACAGATGGTGTTATTCTAGCCAGTCCATTATGCCATTATGAAAATATAAAAAAAATGAAACTTTTTCTCAGATGTAAACGGTATGTTCGAACCTACCCTGATGTCTTTGGGATGTTCCCCCTCAGCAATTCGCACCATCCACAAGAACTTGTTGATGTCATCACCAGAGTACCCTATGACACCCCCGAAGATGACCAGCACATAGTCCACATCGAGTGACAGCATTATCTGGTAGGCTTTCTCTTCTGTGGATGACATAGCTTTACCGACCTGTATAAAGATATATAACAACATTATACATCTCATTAAATTGAACTTTTGTATGTTCATAACAATAAATAAACGAAAATTAAGTTTATTTAATGAAAACTGACAAAAAAACTGCATTACAGCCCCTATTCAACACAGAGTTGGTAGCCAGCTACAGCTGAAGTTAAGGCCCGTTTTCACTGTGATAGTTGCTCCCACGATAGTAACTATCGAAACAACTATTGCTATGTAAACAGTTTAGATAGTGTGGAGTGCTCTCACGATAGTACAGGAACTATCAGACCTTCTCTCACCGTGAATACTGCAAATGAGATAATCTCTGAGTTATCAAAAATCCAAGACAAATTTTTCAGAGTGGTGGGGGTACATCAGGGTCTGAAGTATTGCAAGGTTCTGAAGTGCAGTCAAGTCGATGTCGAAAGAGCTTTTTCGAAGGAACTTTGTACACTGGTGTTCCTCTTCAATCTAATAAATGGGAAAATCAGTGTCCTGAATTACTCCAGAAGATTAGTTTCCGAGTTCCATCTGGTACAAGATCTCAGGAGCTTTTCTGGAAAAACCACCACCCTACCTCATACGACTGGAACACCTTGGCTCAGATACAGATTCGGCTGCAAGATCTCCAGCTCCATAGACTTCTTCACTTTTTCTCTCCCAGTATTTAGAGAAAAAGTCATGAAAATCCTAAGAGTAGATTAGAGATATTTAACCTATTGTTGTAAGGCCATTCAATGTTTCATATTAGAAAATGTATTACATTAACTACTATAGTATTATTTTGTTACTGATTGCACAGTGCCTTTATATTGCTTGTTGGAACCCATGCATAGTTTTATTATTATAAAGTATTAATTTTTTATGGTTGCTTGAATATTTTTTTTATCTTGAAAATCCTAAGGATAGTTTATCGTTGTTAACTTATTTATTGATATAACGAATAAGGCCCTTTAATGTACATTCTTTCGCAAGTGCTTGAGTGTGCAGGAATGATCGCGGGAATTCGCGCCGATTTAAATATGCGTTATTGTGTTTTCTGCTGTTAGAAAGGAAAGAATGTGCGACTAAAGGTGTTTCGCATGCGATTAACTGTGTGAAAGTAGATTATGTTGGAGCGTGTGTAAAACACACAGTTTTTGTACTCATGGCTGGTGCATTTCTACTCACACTCCGATGTCTTTACACCTATGCTCTTTCGATTGCGAATGAACAATCAGGCGCAAAAGAATGTAAGTGTAAAAGACCCTATTGTTCTTAAGCTATTTCAAAAATATCTTTTTTTATTATTATCCCTGTCTGAACCGTTGTAAAAGTACTCAATAAAATGGTAATACTGATGAAAAAAGAAAAAAAAAAAAATGTTTTGTGTGATAGCTAACTTGACTCATTATAGTATATCACACAAATCTTTTTGGTTGTGTTAACTATCACTATTGACACAAACAACTCTCACCGTGTAGACGCTACTCTCATAAAACCTAAATATCGAGGCGAGTGCCATGAGAGCATTATCACGAGAGTACTATAGACGTGAAAACAAGGCTTTAGATCCAAACTGATTTGACATAGTTCTGGTGGGTCACTTTTTACAAAAAGTTTTCCATACAAAACACAATTTTTTATTAATGCATACATGTTGAATTTTTGTTACGATCCTCATACTAATTCTTGTTTGTGTTAGTCCGTCTGGACTGTATTCTAAAATACACTAATGATTATCATTCGCAATAATTAAGAAATTAATTAAGCTGGGATGAGTTAATTATTTATAAAAAAAACACTATTAACATCCATTTTCAAGCTTATTATTAAAAATGTTTAAATTTAAAATTAACTGAAACCTTTATTGTATTCAATCAATTACATTTCAATGGATTTATATTGGTCAATAAAATCACCAGTTAAGATATTGACAATAATAACAGTGTTTTCCAACATTGATGGTTAATAGACAAACTTAATTGCTCATAACGTTTCACAATACTATATGCAGTACTTATAAACTGCATTGTGGTAGATGAGACATAAATAGATAATGTCATATAGCCTAAGACATCATTTGTATGTTCAGTTATGCTATAATATGCTTTTTGGGAAAACAATCTTTTCAGTTATGTTCTATATTTTGGAAATGAATATTTATATTTGTGTGAATAATAGACAGTCATGTAGACACCTTCTAATACACTTTTTAAAATAACACTCAAGGAAATTTGAATAATTTTTTATGTAAATAATCTACATATTCTAAACACTTAAGATTAAGATCAAAGTATAAACCTAAAAATGTTATATTAGTTAGTTGTACTTATCTTTGATCTGGCAACACAGATCTATTTATTTTTATTAAATTGCATTTATTCATAACAAATGTTTTATCTTAATTCATAACAAGTCTATGATATAAACAAAAATAAACAATTACATACTCTTAATTATGGTTGTTTCATTGTGTTCAAGGTGACATAAGATTTATTTTTGAAGAGCTCATTACATAAGTACATGAACTAAATTAAAATTAAAAATAATTAGATAGGTCAATCTAATTATAAACAACATTGTGCTGAGGTTAGATCCTTGAGGTACTCCAAATATAAATTTTTGCCAATCCAAATAATCTTTTACTCATTCTTTTATAATTACCATTCTCTGTCTGTGTAACCTAAATATGAGAAGAGATTTAATGACATTATCGTCAATTCCTAGATTTAGTATATTTTAATCAATATATCATAATTCACAGGCAACAGCCTTAGAAAAAACGCAGTAAATACTTCTAGTTTAATACTTCTGATAAAATGACTGATTCCATAGATTCCTAATCAATAATAACTACAAAGTAAATCGAATATGTAAACATGTCAAACCAACCAACGCTATGTGGCTATTGTTCCAAGTATTGTTGTCAACAAGGGTAGTTCGGTTGGCCATGCCCGCTATCTGGTAGCCGTAATCCCACCAACTCATAACCCTCGCATCACTGGCAGTGTTGTGGGAAAGCCAATGGTAAGCTTCTCGGAAGTCATCCAGAATCTGGCGAGATCTGTACGAACAACACTATTATAAAACACATTATTTCATTATAAAACAGACAATATTAAAACATAATTTCTTGTTTTACAATTTGATTCTAAAAATGACTGAAATACTTTTTAATTGTTCTTCGTGACAAGTTGAACAATTTTACTATCAGAGAAAAATTTCAGTTCAGAGGACAAGGAAATTATATTCTTAAACGTATTTATAAATTTCTTTTTTCATTAATGACATGCCCTTTAATGTATCTTCTAAATTAATTATATCTAATTGCAGATTATACCACTGTTTTAATTAAGTAGAGAACTGTTTCAGAACCAAAATATACAGTTAATAAAACAATTCAGGAACTAGTGTACTAGTTTTATGCAAATGGCCTTACTTAAAAATTCACCAACACAAATTACCTTCCTGACTGAAAATAATAATAACAACATCACAACTTATTAAAAAAGCTTTACTTCCAGATAACTTTGCAATTGAGTTAATGAAAGGAAGTGTTTGGGTGTTTTTCTTGATTTGGACATTCTTGTTTAGCAATTTATCTATAAGAAAAAAAAAGAAAAAAATAAGCATCACACGTGTTTTCTATTATTTTCTATACTCTGAGACTGGAGTCACTACTTATACAATTTTAGGTTAGGTTTAAGGGCACTAGGGGTTTCTCTCTCTCTCCCTCCCCCTGATTTTGTGTTTCTTTTGTGTATGTTACTACTACTCTGGTGTTAGTGAACTTGTCTTTTAAGGTAAGTTTGCTGATGTCCTATCTCTCCAATATACTAATTCTAAAAACAAAATAATTGCGGGCTAAACATCTCTGTCAAAGTATTTTTGACTGTCCACTTGATGGAGGGAAGGACAATAGTGCATGTAGACAATACAGTATTCCTATTGCATTACATTTCCTGGCAGAATTATCATTTGCTCTTTTAAGACGGTGTTACAGTACACAGTATTTATTTAAACATATTATGCGTTATTTACTGTGATAAACGTAAATATGATTTATCTTTTTAGGTTGAAAATACTGCTGTACAATGTTCACTCTTTTTTTTCGAAACAAAATTTAAAAAAAATGAAGATTAAGTTTCTTTTATGACAATCTGAAAGTAATTCGGATAATCAGCGTTTTAGATAGTTAGAATTCAGATAATTAGAGCCCACTGTACTCTACGTACAAAGGAAAGTAAACATGAGCAGCATTTTGTAGGTATTACTCACCCATCATTGCTATACGAAGCTAACACTATGCTGGGACTGGAGTAAGCATTGCTGGTCACCCAAGTACAGTGGACAGCAAACATCAGCAGCATCATTATGACACCTAGTATGACTACCCCTCTTATATTAGGCCCCAGTCCATCCATCTCTTTCTGTTGCTCGTGCTTCATCTTACGCAGCTTGCCAGCCTGTATTGGACATTAAATAAAATTGACGCTAAAAAGAATTAAGGCTTTTATTTGACCAAATAAGATAAAATAAAGCTGTAACACTTTTGCAGAAAGAAGAACATTTATTTACTGTATTGAAACTAAATAAAATAATAACGCCAAAAACAACAATTGGTAAATATTCAGTATAATGTATCCAGCTAACATTTTTGTTCTATTAAAAAATGTTATACAACAGTTTAACCTCAAAACAAAGTTAGCATTTATAAATGTTGGAAACATAAGTTTATCTTGATAGTATTTACTTTAAAAGGTTGTTATGATAAAGTACATATTACCAGAAACATGACAATCAGTCATGGAGATACAACAGTTTAACCTCAAAACAAAGTTCGCATTTATAAATGTTGGAAACATAAGTTTATCTTGATAGTATTTAATTTAAAAGGTTGTTATGATAAAGTACGTATTACCAGAAACATGACAACCAGTCATGGAAGTGTACAAGTAATTGGCTTCTGTGCTGAGTTTCACTCTGATTGCCTACTGCTTGTGATCTATAATGTAATCTATATAACACTGATCTATAAAAACTCACGCTCTCACATCTAGTAAAAGGTTGTTATGATAAAGTACGTATTACCAGAAACATGACAACCAGTCATGGAAGTGTACATGAAATTGGCTTCTGTGCCGAGTTTCACTTTGATTGCCTACTGCTTGTGATCTATAATGTAATCTATATAACACTGATCTATAAAAACTCACGCTCTCACATCTAGTAAAAGGTTGTTATGATAAAGTACGTATTACCAGAAACATGACAACCAGTCATGGAAGTGTACATGAAATTGGCTTCTGTGCCGAGTTTCACTCTGATTGCCTACTGCTTGTGATCTATAATGTAATCTATATAACACTGATCTATAAAAACTCATATCTAGCAAACAATTACAAGTTTACCTTATCATACATGTTGGTGCTGTCTGAACCATCATCACTGTCTTGCATGGGGTTATCCTCCTCTTTAAGAAACAGCTCCAGGAGTTTGGAGAAGGCCACGCCAGAGAGGACACAGACCACAGGAGTCAATGTTAGCATCAAGCGGACCATCACCCCAGCAAAGTACACAGCACTAATGGCGTATAGCACCACTGCAACATAACAGAGGCTTTACATATACTCTGGAAACTTTACTTCAAATCTGGACTGAGCTTGTAGCTTTTCCAGTTAGATAATATGAAATACTTGAAACTCTGTAATAGTTAATTTAGCCTTTAATTATAAATATTTCTTTTGCATAAAATAGACTATTTAACAAACCATGGTAAACTAGGCAGACATATAACAAAAAGACTATATTTAAAAGTACGACAAATTTAATATACGATAGAAAGATCGCTAAAAAGATGAAATTATTGATGTAATATAAATCATATTATATACTAATTGTCGTGTATGGTTCAGAAATATGGTCTTTAAATGAGAGAGGATGGAAAAGAATATAAACAAGAGAGATTGGTAGTACATGAAGAGAGAAGGAGGCAGAAAGAAAGGCCACAGAAAATATGGATAGAATGATTAAGAGAAGACATTAATAAGAAAGGACTGAATTAGGAAGATGTATTCAGAGAACTATGGAATGTAGAAGGCTGTTAAAAAATCTAGACTCAGACAATGATGGAATAGTAGCGGTAATGTATGTATAAAAGAGTTAAGTTGTTTTAACTCCAAATCCATTTAATTTATTAGTACCAGTAAATTTCGGTAAGTAAAAACTACTACTACATATACATGTCTATAAATGACACAGTTTATGGTGACATAGTTTCACTAGTTAATAAGAAAAGATTTAGAGTACAATTATTATTTAGCAATGAGGGTTATAAGTGATTTGTTTACATTAAAATATCAGTTTTGTTTTACTGATCTGATTGGATTGCATAGTTTATCTTATCTGCATCTTACATATCTTGATTGTACAATTATGAAATAAATATTTATAGAAATATTAAATTGAATCTCTTACCAAAGACACGCTCATCATTTATTTCCTTGATGCAGTACCACAGACCTACAGGAAATGTTGTTACTAAAATGTGGAGATCAAAGAAGAAGGAGAACCATGTAGTTGGTTGATGTTCTGAAACGGAGGCTATGATCGGAATGTGGATCTTGGCATAGCCTGTGTCCCACAGAGAGTAGAATCTGGAAATATAACCACATTCAATGATGGGATATTTTAAAACAGGTCAAGTAACCTATTCATACATAGATAAAAGACCTATTCATGTTTTTAAAAAATTATTTACAAGTTTGAATTTACATTTCATTTATACATAGCTGTTTTCGAGCTCACATTACTGATGGGCCTTCTTGCCTAGTCTTGGTAGGCCTCTTGAAGTTACCCTGCATTTTAATGGGGCTACTTATCCACCTTCTTTGTCACTCAAAGATCTAAGTGATGCTGCTTAAGAGAAACGTAACTAGACCTGTTTAAGTGTAACATCCACAGTATATACAAACAATTGTATCCAGTAGAACATTTATTACAATTTCAAAGTGACCTGAGAAGAACTTTCCAATATTAAGGATTTTAACACTTAATTTATAACATATAATTATGTTGATAGATGTATTGTAACTGTTTGCAACCCCTAAGACAAGTAAGTAATGTTGAAGAATCGTTGTTTCACTAAAAGACTGTATTTTGCAGTTGCCCTGCAGTTAGTGAATTTCTTCTCCCATTCAGGTAGTTAACTCTCTTTTCATAAATCCATTGATTTTATAAACAAATAGATTTCCCATCAAATGTTAAATGGTGAGCTTCAAAATATCAGCTGTTTTTTGGTCCATTGTAGAGTGCTAGTGTAGTCTAATGTAAATGAAATGCAGCTTAAACCAGCTATCGTTGCAGGCCTTACTAACTAACAAAATTACATACACAAATATTCTATTAATTAGATGGAATATCTATTGTATGCACAGATAATCAAGAATAAACCTCAACAAGAATAATTAAAATAACACAGTGACAGTGCATCAGTAAATTAAAACTTATCTAAAATATTAATTTTAATCTGGTTCTTAACCGAAAAGCTTTATATGAATAATAAAGACGAAATTATCTTTCATTTAAATCAGAAATGCTCATATGATTTTGTATTGCAACATTTACTGAACATTCAAGCAAAATTAGGGGCCCAGTGATATGGCATTCTCAGAACACAGATGTACACAAAAAATCTGTGTTAGTAGAAAAATGTATGATGTCAGCAATACAAGGGTTCAGTATTAAATGCGTAATACGTTCAGAATGTTTACCTCGAGTGATCTGATTAGGCCTATTTTAATATGTTAACCGTTATTTTTCTAATAATATACTTATGTAAAAATTGAATGTAACTCCCAAAGTTAGGTCACCATCACGATGTTTAGTTTATAACATGTTAATTGCAACGTTAACTCAAATGCAATGTTAATAAGTTAATGCTCGAAAATGTTGATAAATAATTCTTTAAATTTTTCAAAAGAATGACGTCAGGAAATTAAAAATGTTGTCTAGAGAAAGATAAGACACCATTTTTTAATGCATAACCGTGATGTGACTTCTAGTTTATTCTATAGACTGGAGCTGGTTTGCGAACTTTTGTATTTACAAGCAACTTACTCTAGTATTTTTAAGTAAAAGATATTAATTTTGTGTATCCTAGACTTGGCGTATTTCAGTGGCATCAAGCCTATGTGAACATGCTGGATTGATATCATACGTTGATTGTGAAACGAATTCACCATTGGAGGATTGGTTTTCAATTAATAATTGTTATTATCTGTCTGGATTGAAAAAAAAAAAAAATAATAAAACCAATGTACACATATCTAAAATAAAAGAAATGCAACAATTAAGTTCATAGAAACACATAAATAGCTAATCAAGAAACGAAAAGCGTCGAGGGAAACAACGTGACTGGCACAACATGATTATAGAGATATTTAATCTTCCCTGGCAATGGCTGAGCTCACCCTGAAGCAATGTATTGGAAATGAGAGTGGAATAACATTAAACTACAACATCGCATGCCAATTGCTTGGGGCCTCCATAGATTCCCCCCCCCCCCCCAAGCGTTAACATTATAATTTGTACCAAAAGCAAATATTACATGCAAATAAACGCTTTAACAATCCATGTCTGGCCTATATATAAAATATAGATTTTTTAGCCAAAATAAATCTGTACATTTTGTGACGTTCATTCACAACTTGAGTTTGAACATAAATACAAATTGGGGCCTACCTGCCACTCCAAGGAGCAATGACGCCAGCGTAAGTCAGAATTACCACAGTACAGAATACAATTGCAGCCATTCCAAGAGCAGCAAATGTAAAGAAATACTTAAACTCAGCTTTTGAAAGAACACTCTGGAAATATCTGAGAGCTGCAATTGCAATAAGCAGCACAAATACTCCTGAAACAGCAAATAAAGATGAAAAGTTTGTATACTAAACAGCAAAAAAACATTAGCAAAATCACAAAAATTGTATGTACAAAACAGCTAATCACACCACAAATTCTTCACACTTAACTGCCACTCTAAAAAAAATCACTTTAAAGCTCAGTTGCAAAGCTATAAATTAAAAATAATAACTTTAATTTTCGAAAACGGACATAGCATATCATGTAGGTACAAAAACTATCAATCTATGATAAAAGGATATGTTAAAAAATAAGTATGAAACATTTTTCAGAATTGGACTTAGCTTTTTCTGACAAAAGACTTTAATTACGTAAAATATATACTTCAATAGTTCTAACCTTAACCACAAAAACAGCACTTTTTCATTTATTTCTTTCATTTCATCTAAATAAAGTAATTGTCTCATAAAATTATACTATAATCATGAAACCAGCAATGAGGCAATGTACATTATTTTCAGACAAGTATAAAATAAGAAATGTTCTAGCTTAACCTGTTTGTCTTTTATGGTAAATTTAAAACATAATTTTAAAGTTTAATAACTTGCATGTTTTTATAGTTTTTAACAATTTGGAGTCGAACAATTTATTCTTTATGTCCTATTATTATTTTAATTTATATTTGCATGACCTATATAATACATAATTACATGCACTATATCAGTTATTTAAATTATTTATAGGTCCTATTAAACTATTACATTTTCTATTAAAGCACTATTCAACTAAATTATTACAGCCAGTTAAAAGAATTAAAACCCGTGTGTCTTCCTCCTCTATCATTATAAAAATTTCTAAATGTGTTAAAAATGTGTTCTATTCAAAGAACCAGACATTATAGCAGAAGCCAAGTGCCGACGTTTGCGATGGGCGGGGCACGTAATGAGAAGAAATAATAATACTATGATAAAACAAGTGTGGAAAGAAAACCCTGACGGTAGAAGGCCCCCTGGACGTCCTAAGAAAAGATGGAAGGATCAAGTGGTCATCGACATGAATAAATTAAGGGTCAATGAAGAAGACGCAGAGGATCGTGAGAAGTGGAGGCAAATTGTTGGTGAGGCCAAATACCACCTTGGGTATCAGTGGCCATGGGAGTAAGTGAGTAAGTAAGTGTTGTTACTATAATAGAATCAATGATCCCATCAAGTTCAACCTATTAAGTCACTGGATTTTTAAGGTTGGCATACCACAGAACAGTGTTTTTTATAAAATTGCACGAAAAAAGTACCAGCACAACTGGATTCGAACTTGCAATCCTAATGTTGCACATGGCAACAGCAGAACATCTTAGACATTTTATATACATTGTCTGTTTCAACACTGATTGAGTGGCGCATTTGTTAACTACTAAAGCAGAACCTGTATTCCCCAAGCTTCGACCCCAAAGCGTTAAATAACACAGAAAACTTAAGATATTCAAATTCTGAAAACAAAACCAGAATTCATGCACTGTCAGCTGCATATCTCTACAGTTAATTTGAGTTGAACTGTACATGTATACCACAAAACACGCAACTAAGTGAGTTTCAAATATAACTTTTAGTTTTGACTGTTTGTCAATACAAAAATATATTTCTAAAGAACATCAAGAAGACAGAATATGCTCTGAGTGCCAGATACATTGATCTGTTTTAGTGATTCCTGATAGTGATACAAAAGAAGTTTCAGATTGGCGATGTTGGTAACCTGAATGACATAGAACAATGCAAAGACGACAAAGAGCTCTATGAAGCCAAAAACAAAACACTGTGTACTTCATCCTGAAAACTGGAAACTTTTGAAATTCAACTATGGTGAAAACTTCGTCCTAACGATTATTCAACTGTTATGTGTTCAAAGTCAAATGTTTAACTGTGTTTGAGCTCTAGAAAACTGTTTAACTTTCATCTAAAATGGGTTAAGTTCAATTTTTACAATTCTACAAATCATTTCAAATAACAATGCCTCTTCTGTAACTTTAAAAAAATCTCATATCTGTTACTTTAAAAGTAAAAGTTCATATCAGCATATTATTTGCCAATTCCTAATGTAAAACAAAGTGTTATAAATACATATCCGACTGCAGAAAGAGTCGATTTAGGATTAAAGAAAGCTCCTATTTCCCCTTTACTCTTGGATTTATGTATACTTATATCTAAATCTAATGTAAAACTTTATCATGTTAGGGAAATAAAAAAAAACTCCTTTTTCCTAATTTTAGTCAGAAACATATAAAACAAGTGAAAAATGGTGTGTGCATCATTAAGCTTGTGTCATAGGGTTTAAGGCGTAATGATAAACTGAGGATTTCAGTAAATAAAGACTAAAACAAATCTGATCATATCAAGGAACACAAGTATTTTTAAGAAGCTATGCCAGCTTTATAATTATTATTTTTTTGTACTTTGAAGCATTGAAAATCTGCAGTATTTTTCTACCAATCACGAACAATCCAAAGCCAACAAATAACTTTCACTTGAGCCTTCAGTCTGTGCATAAACTTAATTAAAGGTGGAATGCTGACCATCAACTCTGAATTTCCTTTTTCTTACCTGAAGCAGCCATGTGTTCACTAGTTCGGATAGGCTGGAAACCCACAAAGGGAATCTGCATCGAGAAGAGTAGTCCGAGAATGTAGAAGGTGGTGTAACTTGTGAATAGGCGGTTGGAGAAGCGGCCCATGACTAGTAGCGCAAACACGTGAAGTGGAATTAGATTGATAATAAACACATAACCTCCCCACGCAGACACCTGGAAAAAACCAAATAAATATTACATTAAAATTGGGAAAGAATTGTGAATTATAATTTGCTGTCATATTTACAGTACATTAATAATGTTATGAAACTACGAAGAGAAGGAATAGGAGAAGATATAAAGGACGTATATTTGAAAGAGATAAGTAAAAAGAAAATATTTTTGTTGATTTAAGATACAGATTTAAAAAAATTACATTTGATTGGAAATGGAATTAAATTATATGGAAGATTTTACTTATAAAATTGAAAAGAGTAATTTGATATATTCCTATTGAAACTGCCCCACAAAAAACTATAAAAATCTATTTGTATCAAGAAAAAGAAAATTTTATTTTTTTCCAATACATTTCCTTATACAGTAGAACCCCGGAAATCCTAACTAATTGGGGGAACAGCCCGTTCAGATTCCTTTAAGTTCGGACTATCCGAAAATTACCGTAACTAATCATTCAAACCGTTCCTACAACTATTCGAACCGTTTAACGCAGTCGTTATGTTTACTGATAGATTATGACGATGTAGTGGGTCTAGGATTAAGAATTAAAATCACTAATACATTTTTAGCCTGCTAAAGATTTTAACCAACTTCATAAGCATTAAGCCAACTATTAATAAGCTTAATAGCCTTAACTAGCTTAACTTAATTTGACGCTATTTATTGTACCTTTGTACATTTACAAATAAAGAATTTTAAATTGAATTGAAAAAAAGGATGAGTCATTGAGTTGACCTTACATTCCTGCACCTGTCTGTCACCCTCCCGTTTCAGATTGATGGTACAGATCATGGTACCTAGAAATGAACACGGTACATATCAAAGGCGTAACCCCTGACGCGATAGTAGATTTGTTGATAAGCGAAGTAGATCAACAAATAAACACAAAAATACTTGTTCTAATTCTTTGGTTACAATTCTAGCTGATTACTGGTGAATCGCTTGCCTACTACTTAGCTTCTATGTGATTGGTAGCTTTAGTTCAATCAAATCAGTGATTTTGCCAAAGTGACGTCAGTCTACTGCGCAGACTCGCTGTGATACGTACCATCTGTTCTAGTTCTAGTTACCATACTACAGATGCGATGCATATACAGCCCCATTGTTTGAGTTTAAATGCAAATCCACTGTACAGTTCATTGTAGTTTTTATTAATTGTATTTGTATTATTTGTTCAATAATGTAATTAACATATTTTTTAGCTTTACAGTAGGCTCTTTTATCGAATTTGGTGTTTAGTTTGTTATTTACGTAATTTTACTCTGAAATGTAGTTTGGTTTTTGGTAGGCCTATGCAACTGGTCTTGTGTTGGAGTGTGGTACGAGAGTTAATTAATCCTACACTAATCAATTTTAATGTTATACCTCACACTGTGTAATAAACATGGTTTCAAGTTCTTCATGTTTACAATGTTTTATTTATTTTATTTTCAGTTTCCGTTGGTTTGGATTTGCCGAAAGTTAGGATTAGTGGGGTTCGGATTTGCAGGTTTTAACTGTACTATACCACGCGTTTTACATAATATTATTGAAACATGTTCAATGTCTACAATTTCAATGTACAAAGACAATAAAATATTATTTATTTTAAAATAGTTTTTTAACTGCAAGAAAAATACTTAATGTGTATTAAAGAGATATAATAAGAAGTACTGAACAGAAATAAAAAGAATATTTGTAACTTACCATATAAAAATATGATAATGCAGCAAGACATGACCAAAAAATGGACCCAGTCTTCACTGATTTTACCTGAAATCATAGAGTAACCAAATTAACGATCATAATTGAAAGAATCCAATTTTACTTAACCTTCACCTTGCAAAAGTAAATATACATGCAGAATTTTCCCTTCCCCAAAACACGATTGTATATACACATACAAAACTCACTTTCAATCAATAACAAACGTAGCACAGTCTGAAGGTGATTGAGCAATGCTGAACTGTATTTACTTCAAATGTTTAGATTAACTAAGACTATCACATTTCTAATAACAAAAGCTTCTGGTAACGACCACATCAAGGTGTTATTTACAATAACAAACATCAGCCTATGCGGTGATGTGATATCCTGACTCTGAGACACCACCCGCTTTAGCCTACTATGTTTTGTTCATTCAAACACATCACCAGCTGTTGCTTTTAAATCATCAGTTTTGGTGTCACTGGCAATGTAAAAGTTTGTTTTTCTGTTGCATATTTTATGTGATATAGTGTGAATGTAGGCAATCATTAGTGGCTATAATTGCCAGTTTTGAAGAGTTAACAAATAATTGTTACAATTGAATGTAGGATATTGTAATAACATAGTAGGATAAAATTAGAAAAATCGTGTTTAGCTATATTATAACATACTCCTTAAAGAGTTGAGATTTAAATAATTATTTTTATTGCATTTTATTTATATTTGTACTGTTAGATTTTTATAATTTTTTTATTTATAATATTATTTTTTATATATAGATTGACACCGTAAGTTACATGAAAACGTATCTATGGGGACCATTTAAACTACTATTAATTTTAATAATAAATTTAGCGATTGAAAAACGTATAAACTACATGAACAAAATATCTCTAAACGTATAATATTCATTAACATTTAAATTGTTAATTTAATTGTAGTATTGCTAGGAGTGGGCAATACAACAAGCAAGATAATATTCACCACTTTGAATTTCAAATTTACTTTTCAACAAACATATCATTTTTATGTGTTTCATCTTAAATTTTGTCATAATTACACATCCCAAATCTTTCTATTTCAACTGACATTAAATACATATATCTCTCAATAATTTGTTATACTTTTAACAGTCTCAATTGGCATCAATATAGACATTAAATTGCATATTTTATATTGCATTACCCTACAAAACATGAGCTTTAAATGATACTAACCCACAAATAATAAGTAAACTGTAGAGCAAATATGGCAATGCCCTCGTTGTCGTAGCTACCAGCAACTGACCGGCTGATGTAGCCTGGCACGATAGCTATGAAGCAGGCAGCAAACAAACCTGCACCTGCACTCCACAGTTCCTTGGTCAGGAGGTAGGTAGAGATGGCAGTCAATCCACTGTTAAAACATTAAGAAAAGTCAAAAATCAAGATTGAACGTATAGTTGTCTTTCAGATGTTCTACAATTTACTAACAATGTTACAAACAGATGTGCGGGAACTGTAGCTAGGCAGGAAACATACCAATTGACCAATTGATACGCAATCTGCCACATTTTAAATCTTTGCTACACCAGTGACAACGATATTATAATCAATACAGTTTATGGTCTTGTAAAAATGACATTTCTTAAATTATGGTAAAAACAAGATTGAAGAATGGCTAGGATGAATTGAAATATTATTATTATCGTAGGTTAGCATTAATTCTATATAGCATAGTCTTTTCAAACAACGGTTTGTATAATCAGAAAGTGATTGGTCATTCGTATTGGAAGGGGGAAGTGGCTCTATCAGCTAAAGCACACCCGACTGTTAGTCTGAGGTTACCCATTACACGTGAAATGGATATATCTTTGACTCGTTATTTTATTTTGTGATGGAGTTTTGTTAATGTTGTATGGTTTTATTATTGTTTGTGTATGTGTCTGACATCAATTAGTTCTGATTTATTGTGTTTTTATTGTATACTTTTATTGTATGCAGTTTCATCAGCATCACTGACCATATGGTATTTTTTATGTTTTTATATATTTTTCTTGTTTATTTCACTTATCTGCTTTATACTTTTCATTTTTAGCCTAACTATTTTTTATTTCTATTTGATCTTGGCTGGAAACTGAGTTTACACACAAAAATTATAAACATATATATTTTTAGAATTTGTTTATAATTATTAAAAATTGTAAAAAATACATTTTAAAATTATTTCTTAATAATTTGGTATTTTTTATACGTTATGACATCGTCTAGCTAAAACAAAATTAATTGTTAAGAAAATTACATTTTTATATGCTTTTCAGTAAAAAAGAACAATTTATTCTGCACTGCCAGTGTTTATAATAAATTAGTTTGCTTAACTAACTAAAAATAAGGATTGTATGAACAAACCCATAAACTATTTTTTAAGGCAGATTAAATTATTTGAGCATTTACCTGATTTTATGAAGATTTAATAATTATCTGATTAATCTAATTCACTGTGATGGTGTTTGAACACTTAAGCCATTCAATTTCCTAAATATGTTGCTTTGTTATGACTACAACTTAGTATGTTTTTCTGTTTTTTTATATCTTTATTTGCCAGTTCACATAGACATACGTTCTGTGCATGAACTTTATTCAACCAGTGAAGTAGTGGTCGTTAGATCATTTGGGGATTCAAACCTTGGACTCCGCAGTTCGAAGCCTTAACCACCATGCAACCACGCTGGCAACATTTACATAAATCATAAATATCCTTGATAAACAAGGGTACATAGGTAAAAAGATAGGGTCTAATTTTTAATATTAGACAACAAAAAGATAGGTTGTCGGCACTGGTGGGGCAGTGCTGTAAGCTAGCTACTTGGGGACAAAGTGTTTGGGAGATTGTAGGAGATAGGTTGGATCCTCGGTCCTCTTAATACCGACATGGCGTCCACTCAATGGCTGCTATCGACGTAGACACTACTAAAGAAGTCTTGGGTGTCCATGTTGGGTGGTAATAGTTGTACGGATGTTGTGTGGATGAGATAACGGAGTATCAGGCTTGTCAATAAGCTGAAAATCAGACCAACACTACGTGGTTCGGATTTCACGTAAAGCTGCAGGTCCCCTAGTTGCCCTGCCTGTTGGGCGGGCTATTAATAAATGGCCCTTTCTGAGGAACAGTTGAACTCAGTTAGTAACCAGACTACACTCATCCACACTCATATCATCATTCATATTCGCCTTAAAATACGCACAACGTTGTGTCAGCGTCTCATATGTAAGAATAAGAATACTAAGATCGTATTTCTGTTATTATCATTATTTACTATTCTAGCCTGTGTAATCTATATATTAACAACACGAATAACAAGAAAGTGGTATGAGAAATAAGTTTCAATTTTTTACACATTATTGGGTTATCTATCCCAATGTAGGCCTACTCATAGAAAAGCATATGACAATACTAATTAATGTTGAATCTAAAATATGTTAGAATAAGAATATGTTAAAAATGTCATTATAGTTTAGATTAGAATCCTGTCTCACCTAAAGATTGGTGCAAGAAAGACACAAATATCACGGATATGTACTGGAATGTTGAGAGTATGTAGAACGTAGTGAATGGCTCCAGATGTGATCATCAGACCTGGATAAACAGTCCCACCCACAATTCGGCCCAAAGGGTACCAGGCTCTTTCATCGAACCAGTTAAGGAAGTTGTAGAAGCCATGTTGGACCATGTACGCTGTTGCTCTGTAGTTGAACCTGTAAAATATGAGTATTGTGAAAACTAAACTGTGGAACAGATTAAGGTGATTCATTTTTGAGGCTAAATCAGAAAAAAGCACGTAGGTGGAAAAATCATTAATATCACAAGGGAAATTTTGTTTCCATTTTTCAAACTAACACTCTAATTTTACCCTACATCTAAAGCCATGTGCATGATTTGCACAACTGAATATGAATTTAATGGACAATTAAATTGAATTAACACTAAAAATTATTTGATAATAGGTATGGTTTTAAAAATGTTCAAATACAATTAAATTTTTCTATTTGCTACTATACCAACACTACTAGTTCAATCACATCGTAAATCTAATTAATTACACCACTGTAGGAGGTATGCACCTCCCTCGTAGAGAGTGGTCATTATTGAATCGGTTCTAAACAGGATTCTATATCGGTCATTATTATATCGGCAGATGTAACTACTGGAAATACAAATGGGGATTGACAGTAGATCAGTCATGTGATTGTGGGGAGTCTATCCAAACAATGGATCACATAGTTACAGAGTGCCTCTTGCACTATTTTACGGAGGGATTAGCTAGTATAAATAGAATCAGTGAGGCAGGTCTTAAATGGCTTGATGGACTGGATTTAGCTTTGTGACAGATCATTTGTTATTTATTTATTTTTAATTTTTATTATAGTGTAATGACTTTTTGTCCTACTATAAAATCAGCTTTTACATAATTTCAAATTTAAAAAAAATAATAATGGTAGCTAACAAAAAACTATACCATATACAGCACTAATTAAGTTATTAGTGTAAACCGCATCAAAATAGTCCGATGACATTTTAGGCGGTGTTGCCATATCATTCTTCAGAACCACCCAACCACATGTTTCATCATTGACAAGTATGCATATTTTCAATACTGTACACTGAATAGGAGTTGCGCTGCCGTTCTGGCAATAGTTTATCAGTTTTCTGTTGATCCATTGCTAATAACATTCCAAAATAAATAGTTATAAATCAATAATTATAACACATATTCAAAAATAAATTTAAAGTACATCACCACTTAGACACACACTTTTGTTTATGATGACAAATAACAATGATGTTTGTTTACTGCAACAGTTGTTTATTAGATAATAATTTTCGATTAATTTATATATGAAAACATCGCTGAGCAAGAAGTGAAGAGGGGGGCTCCACATGCAACAGCTCTCATCGGGCTATTTTGGTTCGATTTACACTAGGGCTACCTATTTCATCAATATCACTACAGACCTATTCCTAATAAAATGTTTAGGGCTAATTTCATCACCAAACAACTTCTTTTGACAGTTTCAGATAAAAAAATTGTATTATTCAATAAATTAGGTCACCATATATACATATTAATATAATTAACTTTGCTGTATACAATTAAATGTTCTTAAAAAATCAACAAAAATTATATATTTATAAAATATTAATTATTTATATTACCAGCACTCAGTCCTGTTTGCTATTCACAGATTCTATACAATAAGCTTTATAAATTCCGTACAGCAGCCCTTTAGTTAAAGCAACATTCAGCTGTTTGCTGAGGGTTTCAAAATCTCATGGTATATTTTAGGAACTGAGATTTTCACTCAGCTGTTGACTCTGGGTTGCTGCTGATCATATGCCCAAGAATATAGGAAAGAGAATGATTATTCAATTACAAAGATGATGAGTCCGTCTTCTTTTCATACCTGAATGATGGCTCCAGAATTCAATTTAAGGATACAATGTATCATTTTGATGTGCTAGCATCAAGTATGTACTTGGGGCCTTGTTTATGTGTCAACCCAGACTTGGTTCTAATGTAATAGTTGAAATAATGACATGATAAGTGCAGTAACACGACGTTCCCTCAATGGTTGCTTGGCATGGACACTACAAGTCTAGGCTATCCATGTTGGGTGATAGTAAGTGTCCGGATGTTGTGTTGGGGAGAGAACTAACGATTAGGCTTGTCAATTATCTAAAAATCAGATCAATACTAAGTGGTTTGGATTCCACATAGTTCCCATAGATATCTAGATTGTTGGGCTATTAATAAATGGCCCTTTCTGAGCATAAATTGAACTCAGTTAGTAACCAGACTAAACGGGTCATCTACACTCATGTGATCATTCATATTCACCTAAAAATATGCACAAAGTTGTGTCGGCTTCTCATATCATAAGACTATGAATATTAAGTCAAACTCATTTAGTAACTATACTTCACAGGTCATCCATACTCATCCTACTATCATAAAATCATTCAAACTGGTTTGAAATACATACGAAGTAGGGTTGGCATCTCATACCTGAGAATAATAATAATCTAAAATTCTTCCTATCTCTTAACTTTCTAAAATAAATAATAAAGGCAGTTTGGATAGCCTGTTTGACTGTTTTGCAAAATTATATCGTTATGCGTTTTTTATTTTAAAAATGTTTCATAATTGAAAAATATTTAGTACATATATAGCTATTTCATCATAAATTGTGTGGATATACTCTCACTTAAAAGATGTTAAATTTGAGTACAAAAGTTATTTGCAATCTAACAATAAAAATTAATAGTGCTTTACTTTTATTCCGTATAGTACCTAATTAATGAATCTTAGCAAGATTTATGTATAACCTATGTATTACCTTCTTTACAACAAAACTATACATAATATACAACCACACAATCAAATATTGATGAGCTTAAATATTAAACATCTTCGCATCCTACATATTTTTCATGAACTTTTTTTATACAAAACTTTTTTTTCAGCTTTCACCTTTTGTTTAGCCATAATATACATAATTAAATAGTCAGACATAAGTGTACTATGTTTTTCAAAATTGACGGTCTTCCCACTCTACAGTCACAAAACTCGATGGCTCACCCACCAATGTAAAATATCTCCTATGTCTAGTGCTAGATAATTAAATAGTCAGTGACAATACATAAGTGTACTATGTTTTTTTTCAAAATTGACAGTCTACCCACTCTACACTCACAAAACTCGATGGCTCACCCACCAATGTAAAATATCTCATATGTCTAGTGCTAGATTCTAGAAGTACAAACCAACTTATCACATGGTTAATCATTTAATTCCTCAACTCATACAGGACTAGTTAATAAAACGAATTTGAAATATTAAACTAGTTATTTATTTTTAGTAGTATACATACAACATATTATATCTATATGGTGTATACAATACTGAAGAAACATAATTTCATAATCAGTGAAAATATGGTTTTAATATTCCAAGTACTTAAGAAGCTAAATGTATCTATAGGCTATTTAAAAAAAAGTAGTTTAAGATTAAAAATTACAAACAGATAACAATCAACAAAATATTTCTTTTATTGCAGTTTCAGCTGTACATTTCCAACTCATCAAAGGTACCAACATAGACATGAACAACTACAAAATTGATGCCATAAATCAAATCATGGATGCTACACTCAGTATCTGTTATATGTTACAGTACTATGATTGTCTTGTGGGTTTGGATGCCATGAAATCGTCTGCATCAATAATGTGCAAGTACTTGAATAACATGCTAAAAGAAGCAAAACTGTTGCGGTGACTGGTGCTGTTGACTACACAGTCAACATTACATTAGAAGCATCCTATCGCTACCCTTTCATGTTGCCACACAGTTCTCTAACATGTTTGAGCCTAGGCTTCTGGACCAAGTGTCCGCGGAAGGACAGTTCTAATTCAATTGCATCAGTCACATTTTTGCACCTCGACTGGGATTTGAACCCAGACCCACCAACTCCCTGACCACAGGAGGTGATGTCTTTATCCACTAGACTACCGAAGCGCAATGCAGCATTGGCCAAAACCTGTTCAAAACAGCAAGAGCTATGAGTGGGAGAATTTTGCACTGCGATTTTGAATTATATGGTTATACTTTGTTTTTGAAATTTGTTAATGATGGAGTATCAGATGGGGAAGACAAAGGTTGTTGGACATTTGCCATCATTACGTGAAAATTACTAATCTCGACGTTTCGATTCGGTAAAACCCAAACCTTTTTCAAGTGCTAAAAACTAAATTACATCTACACAAACATGTTATAAAACTACGTTCTTAAACTAATAAACTTATCTACATTATAACCTAGATCATAGAATGCAGTACAACAAAATATGGTTGTAGTTATTCTTTTTTGCCACTAATTCTGGTCATAACAGGTAAAAAGTGCTTTATAGTGAAAATGTTATCTCCCGAACAATTTAACCGATTGTATGGTGCGTTTATTCACTATTTAATGCTAAAACACAGAAAGAGCTCTGATCGTGAGTCGTCACCAATAGGTTAAGAGTATGAATATCCAAAACTTATTAAATTTACAACATGCAATCATACAGGGTGTCTTTAAAGACTAGCCCCTTTTTTATGATTACAGATAGTGATTTACTAAGGGAATGTTTATTGACCAACTGAGAAGTCTTTTGATATATAAAAAGTGATGACAGCCTCTCTGAAAATGGGGTTGTTTGAGAGCAAGTCAAAATATTTTAATAGAAACCCCTAGCAAGTTACACCTTATTATAAAGGTAAGTTATAAAAAAAAAACGAAGAAAAGTTTAAACTAGAGGTCTCTAATGTTACTAGGCTATATCAAATTTGGTGCCTAATTAAAGTTGGAATTGTTTCCTAAAATTCCCTAAGTTGTGAATAATTTTGTAATGAACAAATTTGTAACATAAATTCGGTGTTTTGAGAAACAATCCCAATTTTAATTAGCAACAATATTTGATGATAACCAAATTGATTAAACATCAATTAGTTAGTCACCCTGTAAATTACAGTTAATTTACAGTCACCCTGTAAATTACAGTTAATTTACAGGGTGACTGCACAGATTGTCGAGTGTGCCAGTCTGTGAAGAAATGAATTTTGTTAAATAGAAAGAGGGGTCAATTAATTTCTTCACAGACTGGAACACTCAACAATCTATGCAGTGCTTATTAATTGGTCGGCTAAAGTTAGATTTTTTCAGCTCAACTTTTATACATCAACTCCCAATCAGATTTAAAACAGCTTATGACCAAAAGATGTTCGGTTGTTATTGGGCCATTAATAAAGCTTAAAAAGTCTAAGGAATAGTCAGTTTTAGATTGTAAAAAGACTACATTCACACATTCAAACTAATTGAAAATTCGTAACAATCGTATCTTAACAATCTAAGTTATGTCTTAAGAATTTAAATAAATTACAATATTTTGGTTCCTTTGAGAGGGATAAAAGTTAAAATGATCCGTGTAAAATCTTGATCCCTTGTCAAGCTATTTGTCTTGTTTTTAACCAATATTTTAAAAATGTTTTATTTTGCAAATAACACTGTTATTGGTCTTGGAATAATGTTATCAATGGATCATTCAAGAATTCTTTAATAATTTAAAAATCTGGTTTGATAACAATACCCCATAGGTTAATAACAACAGAAAAAATACATCCCTGTTTATGGATCAAAGTAGAGATTGTAATCCTATAATTTAAGGAATGCATTCTTGTGATGATGCACAGTCGATGTATGGCTGGGGAGAAGGCGAATGCGATCGGACCAAATATAAAATTCTAGCTGTTATTATTGATTGTAAAAAAAGTACATATAGGTAAAAAAGGCATAAAATTATACATAGGCCTAGGCTATGATTTTGTCTCATGTTTAGTATCTGAGTTTGAACATCCTAGTTGATAGAGAAAAAAAGTACAAAAATACACAAATTAATTATTCTATGACATGTCCACAAAAATCTAAAAGGTTTACTTTAAAATTTTCAAATGAGATAGAAATGCCTCTGCAAAACTGAAAGGATGTCTGTCAAGCAGTGCATTAGGCCTATCACAAAAGTGAGACACTTACCATGGATCGAATTCATGAATAATGCTTTCAAATCTGATTACCGCAAAAAGTCTAGATGCAAACCCCGATACCCACGCTAATAACAAAACTGTAAATGTAATTAAACTTTTCCAACCAGCAGGGTTGGAAAATAACGATTTCATTTTCCTTCCAGCTCCTCAGAAATTGAGTAACTATCACAGCCAAACACAACAATTCAAGACAGAAACCGATTGACCAACCAAAAGCAGCCAACAACGTAGCAGCCGGCAGCCGGTTACGATTTGGCAGGTGCATAGAGTATTGTATAGTTACATTTCTGTTTGTTTTATATAAACTATTATTTTACTAACTTGTTTTCATATAAAATTAAATAAAACATAAAATGAATATTATTTTAGTATAGAACCATTAAATTGTATATTTAAAAAACAAATCAGCTGATATTATTTGTTTTCATATGAATAATATTATTTAATAACAATCATGAATATCAAATATTAACTCTCCCCTCTGAATCATTTGGGTGAGTGTTTTGTTATTTATAAAAATTATAAAACTAATTCACAATTGAATGTTAACTATAAATCATATTTTATTATCTATCCGGCAAGACATGACGGATAAGGCCACAGTATAAGGCCCATTCTACACGAGCCACAAAAACGTGACTGGTTAGTCGCTCAGTCGCTTGAAAATGTTGGCCATTCTATGCCTGTTGTAGCACGCATAACCGGCATATGAAACGCGATCCATTCTAAACTAGTGACAAAACACCTCACATTTGCTATGGATCCCGTACAAGTTGGGTGTATTGCTCTTCACTAATTAACATTATTAAGTTTATTAACAAAAAAACGTAAAAATGGCGCTGGTGGGTACACCGGTTGGTGCTAATCGCCTGACTTTAGGGGTGTTTCATCTTAGTTTCGCAGAACATCGGATATACCCTAAGAAGTTTTCAGTACTACCGCATGTTTGTAGAGACATTTGACGAACTTTTGTGGTTAATCACTCCATTCATAGCAAACACAGATACAGCTATGAGAAGAAGTATAGAATCAGCAGAGAGACTTGTAGTAAATTTAAAAATTTATATTCACTTAAAGGTTTTTTCTTACTCAACCTCCGTTCGACCATAAAGTAGCCCATATATAGTATTTTATTTTTTATTGGTACTCCTAACATTTGTTTAAAACTTTTAACATCATACAGAGGAGATTGACCCACGATATCATAAATAAATCACTCAGTGTCGAATATCTTGTTTGCAATGACACCAATCACAACACTGCACTTGCAAACTGGTGAAGTAGAAGTTGGCTCGGCCGGCCAGACGCTTGTAAATTGCTACATGTAGAATGATACGCCGGTCTCCGGCGCGCGAATTTTACGCTACCTTTTGCGTCAACGTGTCCTTGTGGGCACGCCAACGAACGCGTCCACACGTAACCGCAAAGTCGCCCGTGTAATGCCCAACTTAAACTCTGTGGTTCTGTAAAACACGCGTATCACTCGCAGGCAAACGGTCGTGTTTTTGTGGCTTGTGAAGAATGGGCCTTATATAAATACAGTAACGAAACTCAGCCTTTTTTCTTGCTTCCCAGCGATGTTAGTGAACCTAGCTCGGTAAACAGCTGTTGTATCACACTTGATTGATGTTTATGTCAATAGTGGTGTTAAAAGACTTTATTTATGTAAGATAGCGTAGCTCTGCAATAGCTGTCCACTATGAGCGCTAGCGTCTAGCCGGTTGCAATGTTCACAAGAGTACTCTTCTCTACTGTCTATATTATACAGTGGAACTACGTTCCGAGCGTGTGCGGGCTGGCATAAAAGTGTCCGTGTTTATTTATTTATTTATTTACGGTATAAACCATTTTACAAAAGTGTCAAAGAATATATAACAGCTCAAGACAAATTAAAGATGAATTCATCATTACAATACGTTAAAAGCTGTATCATGCTAATAAATATAAATTAGGATAATTTATCACATATAAGTTACATGCCAATAAATAGATTTCAAATACATTAACTTACATACAAGAATATGTCACTATCTATAAAACAAGCAAGACCATAATGCTGCCCACCTAAGCAAAAGTGCCGTAAGTCCAAAAATGTCAATTTTGAGTTAGATATGGTTTCCTACATTTTTGACCACGGGGAATCCAATGGACTAGTCAAAATTGCCGTATCTCCAACACATAATGAGATATTAGGATTTCTATTGCAGTATGTCCAGTATAAAGTACCATGTTTCTAAGCAAGACTGCCGCAAGTACACAATTCTAATCAAAAGTGCAGTAACTCCGTTGGAGTTACTGCGTTTATGCTTAGACCTCTGTACTTACGGCAGTTTTGCTTAGCAGTTGGTGTACATACTGCAGTCTTGCTTAGTAGATGTTTAACAGCTGGTGAACATAATGTACTGTTTATTTGTTGTCAGTGAATTTTCGAGGTTATGTTTGGTTGCAAATCAGTTTATTTTTAGTTACTGTGCATGTTAAGTATGAAGAGAAAATATATTTACAGTTGATATTTGTTTGTTTAGTGGACATTTAAGGTATTTAAAGTTAACGTATTTTGTTTTTTTTATGGAACATGAGTAATCTAAAGTGTAAAAATGTGTCAGCTCGTTCAAAACTTATATTAAACTTAGCTCTTGAAAGCACCAAGACGGGTTCAGATGAACAAGATGGTAAATCGCTAACAGTTCTACCTAAAGATGATAATAATATATGTAGTGATTTATTAAAAACAAAGTCTAATAAATCACTACCTGGACTAACCTGGACCGTCAAGTTTCAGTGTATGCCAAATATTGCCAGGAGACAATGTTGCAAATGAAACAATATCAGATACTGTTATTTTGCCAGTGGTACCAGAAAACCATATACTAGTGTTTGATATGAATACAAAAACACTTCTACTACGTCCATTGGAAGAATTTGATTTTAACGAAATTGATTATTTAGTGCAACAAAATGACAATATGAGCATGGAAGAGTATGTTAATTCACAGGAAAATGAGTACTGTGATTTGAATTTTTCTAAAACTGATAACCTAGAAAATAATGTTAATTGTCTAGAGAATGAAAACAGCCTTGACGAAAAAGACAATGAGAAAAATGAATTTGACGAAGTTGCTACTTCTGAAGAACGCGAGCTTTTGCTTTTGACAAGTGCCAATGACTTCAGCTTAAATGATAACCATGGGACCACTTCTATAGACCAACCCATCACAGAAATCGATGGAGTTTTAACTCACAATGTCAAGAAAAGAAGGAAGTTTGACAACAGCCTAGAAGAAAGAAAAAAACTGAAAGTTGAACAAACAAAAACAGCTCATGGAGTAAAAGAGGTACCCTGTGAAAAGGCCGATGGTTTTTGTAAAAAGAAGTGTGGCCAGAATATCGACTCTGAAAGAAGAAAGCTAATAAATAAACATTTTTGGGATATGGAGTGGGCTAAACGTAGACATTTTATTTTGACCTCATGTGAAAAACTTGATGTACAAAGAAGAAGAGGAAAAAGTATTGATTCAGACAGGCGATCCCTTTCTATTAAATACTATCTTAAAGATGACAGTGACCTTTCTTTAAGACCTTCTATATTCCTTTAAAATAAAGGAATATTTTTCCGTATGTTTACTTTAAGTTAATAATAATTTTTATTATTGCATTAATGAAAATTATTGCAATTAACACTTTTAAACATAAAAATAATCTCAATGAGATGTTTAAAACAACACTTTTTAATGGTCAATTAATTGGTACCGGTAATATAAGACTATGGACATACGGCACTTAAAAAAACAATTATTGAACACATTAACTAAGCAAAAGTGCCGTATGTACGGTATTTTCTTTATTTCTATTTTTTTAACCTATTAAACATTAAGGACATACAGTAAAACTTCCTACATGTGTTTTACATAAATGCATCCAAACATCTGAGTAAAAAAAAAATCTATTAGTGTCATATGAAATAATACAGCAATGTGGTAAACTTTAAACAATGTTTTCGCAAAATCCAATTTTTGGACTTACGGCACTTTTGCTTAGGTGGGCAGAATACACATACAGATATTTGAAAAAAAAATAGTACAATAAGTATCAAGCAGGAATATGACAAGCAGTGAACACAACTTAACCAAAATAATATTAGAGTATAAGTGACGCAAAAGAAAACGATATTATGTAAAGCTAAACATGACAAAGGTACAGAATTTGACTTAACTAATTAACAAATTTCCCTTACTATACGCTTAATCCTAGCCTCACTAGTAGCAAAAATATCTACATGCGGTGATAAGACATTGCCAAGCAGCTGGATGCGAGGGATGGTGGAAAACTGTGCATAGCTTGTTGAGAACTGTCTCCGCACGAACAAGTCCTTTGATCTTGTAGCAGATGGTAGGCGAAATGAAATCCTTTCCAGCAAGTCGGGACAGTCAACCAAGCCATTCACAAGTTTGAAGAGGAAGACCACATCCTGGACATTTCTCCTCGTCTGAAGACTGTGCAGATCCAGCATCTCCGCAACACTTCCAAGAGGTACCTCCAGGTAAGGATATCCAAGTCGGAAGCCCACCAGTCTGACAAACTTATTTTGAATCCTCTGAAGCGTCAATTGATGTGGAGTCCACACAACAGCACAATACTCCAACAATGGCCTCACATTGCAGCAGTATAGAGTTCTTAAAGTCTGCAGCTTAGAAAGATCCTGGGAGGTACGTGGAAGAAGTCCCAATGCTCTACCAGCCTGCAGGCAGATATTTTCGACATGCGCTTCAGCACTCAGGGAAGCAATGAAGGTTACACCAAGATCCTTGACATTTGCAGGCCTGGCGAAAACATAGTTGTCCAAGTTATATTCATAGCATAGTGGGTTATTATTCCTGCAGAAGGTGAAGGCAAGACACTTTTTCAAATTAAGGTTCATGCGGTTTTCAACACACCACCTTTGTATGGCACAAAGATCTTCCTGGAGAACTAAACAGTCCTGCAGTGAACGTATGGCATTGTAGACTTTGAGATCGTCTGCAAAAAGGACGATATAGGAGTTTTAACGATATAGGAGGACGATATAGGACTGTACACAGTTTTAATGGTGTCGCCCATCCGTCGCGTCTGTGCTTTGACAAGGACTGCGCGAAAGGCGGTACTTGCTCACGCGCATGAAGCATACCATAGTCAGGTGGTCAACTCGTCTATATAGTTTAGCCAACCATACAAACCTTGCCCCTTTCCTACCCAATAAAAACTTGTTTATTAATAGTTTTATTTTACACTTCAGGGACATTTTTGTTCTCCCTTATATATAGAATAAATGTTTAAGAGTAAATTTCGTGTTTGCCCATTGTATTGGTAGCACTGCACAGAGGCTTGGCAGTGCCCGGCAGTGGCACTGCACAAGTAGTTGGCTTGTAGGATACTTCAGCTGCTCCTGAATGTTTAAATGTTGCCCATTTGATTGTTGCAACGGAAACCCAACTTTGTGAATTTATTTATATAGTAGTATTATTTATTTAAAATAAAATTGGGTGTGCGTCGGACCACACGGTGGAAGTTATACTTCTTTGGCCATTCTCATACACCCACTCACGCATACAGACAGGATATATAAATGAAATATAAGACATTTTTCAATATTATTCAATATATTTATCTTCAATATATTATACGTGACTTCATTATTATATTATACACCTATATTATCATTATCAGTAATTTCTTCGATTAAATTTCTTCGATTAACAATCGATTAATAGATAGTTCTTAAAAATTTGTTCTTACTTTTCAGCGTGAAGCGGTTTCTCGACCAACATCCCATCCCAAAGTGTCTAACGGGCGCAAAGAAGTATAACTTCAAAAATCATTTTCAGATAAAATATTTGTTATATTACCTATATTTAGGGTTGCCACTCGTCCGTATTTTGTACGGATAGTTAGTATGTTACAATCTGTGTAGGTACCGTCCAAATAAAAAATTGGGTAGATGTCTGTATTTTTTGTTCTGTTAGTATTATAAATACTTGATTTTGTAAAAAAGAAGAACATATAATATTACTTTTACTTTGGGCAATCGGCAGTCGTATGTTGTGCGATGACTCACATACTTTACACTATTTTACTAACACACACACCCTCTCCTTGAACAAATTTGGTCATCTTGAATTTGGCCGAAAATAAGTATGAACAATTTGTAAGAGTGTAGGAGTTTGCTCTTTCTCTACTCGATACATCGGCACTGATTGATTTTTTTGTCACTTATGAAAAATGTCTGGACACCCGATCTGAATAGACTGTCAGTGGAGAAGGTCAAAAGCTATTCTGAACATCAAAGTTAACAGTTAATGTACTGAATTTTTAAAGCCATTAAAAACAATAGTTCTTTACTTGAAAAAGTAATCTCTTCAGAAAAAACTACTGAATTCAGACTTCAGCCAGTACAGTACAACTAGTACAAGTGATGTCTAATCGTGTCCAACAGTCCAAGGAGATTTATACAATTTCTTGTGTTTTGCCAACTTAACTTAAACATAATGAATAACTTACTTTTTTAAAGTAAAAAAATAATGTTTTTAATATTATATTATTATAGCTTAAATTAAAATATAGTTGTAATATTGATATATCACAAAGTAGTTAATAATATATTCCCAAATTATATATGATAACATTCACAAAAGTCAATGGGGGCCACAGCAAGTGCTTACATCAGGTTGCTAATAAGTGCAGGCCTCCAAATACTGCGTCATAGCTGTTGACTAGAGGCAAGGGGCGACCACCCTTAGGCCCGGTACATGTTACCTTAGAAAAAGTACAACATTCTAAGCAATTTATATTAAATCTTATTATCTAAAACAAGCCACGTCTAGACAAATTTTTTTAGCTCCATGATATCTAATTTTTAAATTTATGTGGGGGTTTTCGACCACAAGAAATCGATTGGTACCGGTCTCAACCCTGGGAAAATTTATATTTCTGCTCCAGAGACTCCTAGACTTCTCGTGTATCACGACGAGGCTGCGAAGTAGACTATGACGTCACATGGGTGAAATCAGCTGATTTGTTTTTTCTGTTAAATACTGGTAACTAAATCTACCACTTACATAGAAGCATTCAGCTAAATGATAAGCAAGTTATGTATGGTATCACTTATCAGCTGGATTTGTAATTACGGGAATTAGAACAGTATTTTTGTGTTCATTTTTGCCATTTAGCCCATGTGACGTCATGGGAGATGCGCGTGATACCTACAGTCTTCTTTTCACCGTCGTTAATAAGGTTAACAAAAACCCAAAATTAATTAAGGTGAAACTAATTACACCCAAGTGGGGTATCAAATTAAAGGGATTCTTCTCTTACTTACTAATATTTCATCAGATTTTAGAAAAGACTATGTTCCTGCATGGCTTAGAAAAAAAAAAAAAATACAGTGTTAATATTTTTGAAGTTATACTTCTTTGCGCCCGTTAGACACTTTGGGATGGGATGTTGGTCGAGAAACCGCGTCACGCTGAAAAGTAAGAACAAATTTTTAAGAACTATCGATTAATCGATTGTTAATCGAAGAAATTACTGATAATGATAATATAGGTGTATAATATAATAATGAAGTCACGTATAATATATTGAAGATAAATATATTGAATAATATTGAAAAATGTCTTATATTTCATTTATATATCCTGTCTGTTTGTGTGCGTGAGTGGGTGTATGAGAATGGCCAAAGAAGTATAACTTCCACCGTGTGGTCCGACGCACACCCAATTTTTTTACAAGATACTACCAGTTTTACAATTATTGAAGTTATACTTCTTTGCGCCCGTTAGACACTTTGGGATGGGATGTTGGTCGAGAAACCGCGTCACGCTGAAAAGTAAGAACAAATTTTTAAGAACTATCGATTAATCGATTGTTAATCGAAGAAATTTAATCGAAGAAATTACTGATAATGATAATATAGGTGTATAATATAATAATGAAGTCACGTATAATATATTGAAGATAAATATATTGAATAATATTGAAAAATGTCTTATATTTCATTTATATATCCTGTCTGTTTGTGTGCGTGAGTGGGTGTATGAGAATGGCCAAAGAAGTATAACTTCCACCGTGTGGTCCGACGCACACCCAATTAATTTTTTTATAACTTTTACACTTATGTATTCACTAAAGTAGTAGCAGAAGCAGATTGAACAATTACTTGTTTCTTTATTCATAAAACTTCATTGTTTCATTACCCCTTATATTTAATACGTAACTACCCAATGAATATATTTTTACTAATGCACTTACCATTTTTAATATTGGTACTAACAATTTAAAATATATATTTTGTTGTATTAAAGTAAGGAAAAGCGCATAAACATTTTTTTACAATATTATTTTAAAATTTGGGCATGAAAGGGTTAATAACGTCTTAGGAGTGACAGTGATTATTTTCAACAATTAATTAGTCCATGCACTACAGTATTAGTATTACTGTATAAACAGTCTAACTAAACCCGTTGTGGCGTTGTTGTAGCATTTGCTTTTAAATTGAATATTATTGATCTTTTGAAAACGTAGATTATGAAAAATGAATAATAAAAGATGTTGATGTTATTTCTTTTGAAATCAGCTGTTATTTATATGTCAATGCCAACAAAAACATTGTCTAAACTCTGTAGTGGTTTTGTATTAATAAAAAACTATTTATAACGAGTATTTGACCGCAGCTATTGATATTATTGATATTAATATTAATGATGATTTAAGGTATACACCACCTGCAGATAAGAAACATGTATGTATGTCTCAAAATTCTTTCGAGCAGTTTAACCTAAATTTACAAAAAATGGTAGCCTATCATAATAATAAGCCTTTGGCATTATAACAGGCTGAAAATTATTTTAATTGTTGATTTGGTTCCTCTATTGCATCCAAAAAGAATATTAATAATTTGATTATATAATTTAAAAATAATAGTTCATTGTAAAAACTGCTGTTATCAGTAGACACTGTTAAAAAATGATCATTGATGCAAGCTCTAGCCTGTATATTAATATGTCATCCTGTACATATATGCTAAAGGAGGCCTATTTGGTATTCATGCAATCATTTTGTAAAATCTAGACATTTTTATCACTAGTGGGTAGAATAGGTATTTATTTTCCAGTAAAAAAATTACTTTGTGGGAAATTTGTTTTACACTATAACAAATCAAATAATCTTGGTTATCCCAAATCTTATTTTTTGTTGTAGGACCTATCTCTGTTATTTAGGGCGTATTGTTTTTATTTTAATGTGTTTTTTATGTTGAAAACTATTTCAACAGCTATTTCTTAAGATACCGTGGACAGCAAATTTCTTATATGGCGACCATATGCAGACGATATTTATTTATTCATAAGACGCCGATTGTCAAGATATGGCGAATATGGATTTCGAACAAGTGTCATCACAACAACAAGGCTCATCAGTGTAGATGAGCGAATGTAGTCATTGTTACAAACTAAGGCCGACTATTCCTTAGAAAGTGTCATTAATTAATAGCCCAATGACAAATGAACAGCTGGTGGTTATCAGCTGATCCTTCTCAAAATGTATTGAAAGCAATGACTTAAAAACAAAATTATGAATTCATATATTTATTTGCCAGAGGGATTGTTGGCATGTGTTTTGGAACCCAGGCACCCGATTTTAATTGAAATTACAAATGTTTAGGAGTATACAATATTGAGTATGTATAGGATTAGGTTAGATTAGTTTTGGTTAGGTGATTTAGCAGTGCTTCTAAGGCAGAAAAATAGTTTTATAACAAAATGAATTAAATACATATTGTATTCTTAAAAAATAACACTTAGGCCTACATTAAAAGCAACATTATTAAAAAAGCTGTTTTTTTCATTACCAATTAATAAAACCTCCTATATAAATGCATATGTGTTAGATTTAACGCAAGTCATTGGGGAGGACACACAAGTGAACTTTCAAATCCACTGGAGTGAAATACTCCAGAATTAATAGAGTGATTTATAAATTCATTATTGTTGCAGAAAATATCATGGCCACATTAGAACAAAATCCAACTAATGGAGCAGAGGCAGGTGATGTTTTCACCGCAGATGCCAAGAATTTGATGTGTGAAAAGCTTGTAGCCTCAGAAGAGTTGGAACAGAAAACACCCACTGTATACAACCAGTTTGTATCACCTCGAACAATCACTGGGCCTGCCAGTCAGCTACATGTGGCCAATGGTTCAATTGACTGGTAAGTTTGGAGTAATTATATTTTTTTATTAGTTTCTATGAAAGAATGTGGATTTTTATCAGTTTTACAACAATCATTTTGTACGTTCATTGTTTTTTTAAATTAATGGGTAGACAAATAATTGCCATCAATGGGTTAGAGGCATATTGCAAGCTATAGCTACAGATTTGGACAAATATTTAAGGTAAACATTTTTAGTAACTTCATCTAAGCTATTACCTGTCACATAATACCTCAAATACTCTTAAAGACGTCAAAGCAGGAAATCCAATTATATCCATGGAAACCCTGATATTTCTCTTCATAATTATATAAAATATGTCATTATCGCTAGCATCGTTTACATGTTATTTATAAAAAATGAATCTTATAATTGACCCAATATATTACAGTTATCAGAGGATTAAAGGCATGAACCTAGATGGATGATTCAAGACATTTGTTTATACAATAAACAGTGCTGCACATACCCCCATTACAACAGTTATAACATGATGTTCAGGATTTATTTTTTATCTTGTTTACTTAAAAAAAAATTACAAAAGAACAATATTTGTGTTTTATAATTTAATTTATTTTAATTTTATTTTATTAACCAATGGCATACTCCATTTTACAATATTAAGAATACATATATCAATATGGCAACAATGTTAAACAATAAAATCTATGAGAAGATGTCATAATACAGTATAGCAAAATTATTGAGAAGCCACAGAAAGAATAATTATGTACAAACTTTACGACATAACAATTGAAAATATAAATATTTAGCAAAATACAAAAATACAGGCCAGGATAAAGACACATCACGTGATCAGGTTTCCATCGGCGGCCGCTCGACGAACCGCTCCCATGACTGCAGTGAAGAGGTCAACTGAAGAGCCAATCTCATTTCCAAAGCGCATAAGCCGAGGAATGGGACTGAATCGAAGGTAGTTGGTCCCAGCATGGTCATGTTCGAAGAGACGTTGATGTCTATTAGTTCTGGTAGGAACGTGGAATCTAATTGTACCCAGCAAGAAGGTGCAGTTGATTTGATGATTGAGGAGTTTGAATAGGAAAATACAATCAGCCACCCACCTCCTACATTCAAGACTCTGAAGACCATGTATAGCAGACAGCTCCTCGACTGGGACTTCACGAAAGTTGAAACCAGTATGACATCCCAGGAACCTGACAAAACGTCTTTGCACAGACTGGAGATGGTAAATATGGCCGAGTTGGTATTGTGACCAAACCACAGAGGCATACTCGAGTAACTGGCGGACGAGGGACTTGTACAGTATCGTAGAGGCGTGGGTGTTCAAGCCATGAAGAACGGGAGATGAATCCAAGCATTCGCGAAGCTCTGGTGCAGACGTTGCTGATAAGGGGGCCAAATTCAAAAGAAGAGTCGATGAGAACACCAAGGTCCTTCATGGTACTGCAGCTCTCCACCAGGTTTCCATCGAGAAGATAGTCTGCTACTACTGTGTTTAACTGTCCTGTGTACTACTGTCGGCACTGGTGGTGCAGTGCTGTAACCCAGCTACTTGGAGACAAAGTGTTTGGGAGATTGTAGGCGATATGTTGGATGCTCGGTCCTCTTAATACCGACATGGCGTTCACTCGGTGGTTGCTATCGGCGTGGACACTACTAGAGAAGTCTGGGGTGTCCATGTTGGGTGGTAATCATTGTGCGGATGTTGTGGGGGAATAAGAAGTTATTATCAATTAACTTCCTGCTGAAAGTGATCAATTTGGTCTTAGCGGGATTCATAGTCATGTCATTCTTAAGACACCAGTCCAGTACGCCATCAAGGGTTTCCTGCAAGAGCTGGCAGTCATGGTGTGATCCAACTTCAACTAGTAGCTTGATGTCATCAGCGAAGAGCAGAAAGGGAACCTTGATGACATCCTTGATGTCATTAATAAAGATGATTAATAAATTAATAAATAAAGATAATTAATTATCTATCAGATTGATGACTGCCAAACTGATAGATATCCCTTCTTTTTTATCTGTATTACTTTTGCTTTGATTAAAACATCAGTTCCATTCAAATCACTTAACAAGGACAAGACTGTTGTTGTTTCAAGTTTCTAAACATCTGAGAGACGTTGGTTATCCTTATATAAAATACGTGAAGCGGTTTTTTCAACACAGCTCCTCCCTTATTTCTGTACCAATTTATAAGGTCGAGGTGTCAAAAAATTTGCTTCTGTTCGTAGTTTTGCAATAAGGTCTTGGTTCTTGAATATTTCTACACTGAAGGGTATGGGAAGCCCTTAAAGTCCACTTTTCGGCTATAAGAATAACATGGAGAGATATTTAAATGAATAAAAAAGTAACAGCTGTTAAAATGTAAATAACGATTTCCAAAACATTTTAACAGCTGTAATGTAAAAAATGGTGTTTGTAATATTGAGGAGGTTAGATCTTTCAAAATGTTGAACTGTGGAAGGTTGTAAGAATGGTTTTATCCACATTCGATTGTAGGGCTCTACTCTACTGGACTTGGTTTTAATAGTAATCTAATGTTTTTTTAATTTATTTAATAAATCTTCAACTGTTAAACAAAAACAAATTAAATGAACAAGTTTGGAATAGGCTCATATCCTTGGGTGCTTATATAATAAAAAATAAGTCGCTATTGATGTGAGTGAGATACTGTAAATAAATGTAATATTGTAAAATTTAATTTATATAGTTAACCTAGTATTATTTGTAGTCAAAAGTCATAGGTGTAACGAGCGCAGTGAGTGACGGGGTTGGCAGGTAAAGCCTGCAGGAATGTTCCCTAGTATTAAATAATTATGATTTCATTGCACTTTGTCTTCCCAGTGGTTTGATTAATCTTTTCTGTTAATGTGTTTTTAGGAGCTACAATGGTCTGGTAGCGTATGGTTCCAACTATACAATTGTGGTAATAGATACTACAAATATGCAACCAGTTCAATGCTTAGATAGACACAAAGCGATTGTGAACAACGTAAGTAGTTAAAACAACGAATCTTTTAGTTTGGTTAAATATTTTCAATTTTAACATATTAGGTGAAGTTAAACAATTCTTTGAATCATCAGTTATTTAGTGAAGGCTCATCAAACAATTTGTTTTATAGAATTTAAAAGGAGAAATTTTGGTTTTAATTTATCTTTGAGACTCGTGGTTTGTCCTAATTTACAAGAAATGTAATTAAGTTAATAAGACCTAAGCATAATACAATACAATTACAATAAATATACCCTTAGGTACAACAAAATAGAATAGGCCTACTGTATACTTTCTGTCTGCAAGCCTTGTGAGCAGTGGACATTGTATTCATAATAAAATCAACCACCGATTTAATATATGATTAGTCTCAACTACTTTATCAACTACGGTACTACAACAAACTTTATTACTTAGCTTATTTCAAAAGTTTTAATCTTATTGGCGTTTACTTAACAGCTAATGATTAATCTTCATAAATAATGAAGAATTAGCTCCCTTTGCAATTTTGCTATTTCAACTGAAGACAAAGAAAATTGTACATTTCAACATTACTGAAGTCATTTTTGACAATGTCACATATTTATGTACCCGCCCTCCCATTCACAGTGGTAATGACCCACCCGCCCACCATACACGTACAGTGGTATTGACTCACCCGCCCACCATACACGTACAGTGGTATTGACTCACCCGCCCACCATACACGTACAGTGGAATTGACCCACCTGCCCACCATACACGTACAGTGGTATTGACCCACCCGCCCACCATACACGTACAGTGGTAATGAATGATACGATTAAGTCCAATCGTAACTTAATTTACTAAATACCAAGAAAGATAGGACAAAATCAATTTACTTTTATCAGATTCTTAATTTACTTGTACCAGAAAATAAAGCAAAAACAAATAAAACAATAATAGGTTTTAAAAACAGTGTAAAGAAAGTAATGATTAAAATAATAAAAACAAGTAAGTTACTGTAAACTAAGTTTGTAACTTATCTAATAAACTAGTTTAGCTCTAGTATTTTAATAAAAATAAATAAAGAAAGTATAGAAGATAAAAAGTTATTAACTATTCAAGAGTTTAATTTAAAAGTTAATAAATAACATGGATGGGAAAATACCAATTATTTGTGTATATTTAAATTTGACTTTATATTGTACCCCAAGAGTTAGAGTTAGAGTAAAAGGGGATATGCAGTTGGTCCAGCCAACCCTTGCAACGAAGCCTGAGGCTTTTTGTGCCAATCCCGGTGCCTAATTGTTGTAAAGCTGGCAATCCTTGACCAGGCCAAGGAGCTTCTTCACTAGATTAGTAATTTCCGACTGTCCCAGAGGTGAGCCTTCAAAAGGTACTCTTCTGCTGGCACCAAGAGCCTCACGCTCCCGGACAGTGTGTTCTGCTGACTCTTCGTCCAACCCACAGAGGCGACAGATGGGATCCTCCGTAAGGAGTCCCGCTGTTCTTAGATGCCTCCGGAATTTACCGTAACCGGTGATGAGTCCCACCACCAACTTTACGTAAAATTTACTCAACCCAAGAAGTTACTTTGTTGACTTCTGGGAAGGATTTCTGACAAGAAGCTTGCCGAGTCCTTACCCTGGGAACCGCCGCCATCTTTCCAGATGTCTGGGACCCAGTTTTGGTTGCTATTTTGACAGCTGCAGCCGAAACGCCGCAGGCCGGCTCAGGACCAATGAAGGGCTTAATAGCACCTTCCCTAGCCAAGGCATCGGCCTGCACGCTGCCTTCTATTCCCCTATGTCCTGGGATACATTCCAGCAGGACCTGATTTCTTGAACCCAGGATGCTGAGGGACTCCACACATTCCCAGACCAGACCAGACGAAACCTTCCAGGAGTCAAGGGCCCCTAAGGCCGCCTGACTATCTGAGAGGATATGGATATGTTTCCCGCAAACCTCTATCATAATTTGCGCTGAACGTATGGCGACTTCAGCTTGGAACACGGTGCCATACGCTCCCAGGCTCACGCACGCGTTGGTCCTAGGGTCACCGGTATAGACAGCAAATCCAGCTCTGTTGCCTATTCTTGACCCGTCTGTGAACCATACAATTGGGTCGTGAGAAGAAACCGGGCTACTAACAGCGTCCCAGTACTCCCTCGACCCAAAATCCACAGTATGGGGTCTGGTGAAAAGATACTTAGTCCCAATGAAGTCAAACCTCATTGAGAGTACCTCATCGTTTACTAGATTGACCACTGAGGAGTGACCTGTACAGGACCCCCTCCAGTGATCAGTCAGTTGAGGCCTATAGGCCTTTTCCTCTGATTGCCAGGAGTGCTTCTCCTGGCTATCTTCATCCTATTCAGAGCCTCAGCCGTCCGATCGAGCTGATCAGAGCCTGGGCTCCGAGAAGGATGTTTTCGAGGTCAGAGAGCGACATGCCCCCCCCCCGCCGAACCCATGACCCGAGCAGCGAGGACTTCAGACTGGCCTACTTGGCTACCTTCGTTCCCCGTGCCAAGGTCCTTGTCTGAGGGCTCTGAGCGGTCCTCAGCCAAGTTGGATTCAGAATCGGAGAGAGACCTGTCCCCCCCGACATTGATTTGGCCCGAGCAATGGAAAACAAGGGCTGGCCAGTGAGGCTGCCCTCTGCTCCCATGCTCGGTTCATTATCTAAGGACTCAGTGCGGTCCTTAGGTATGTAACTATAAGTGTGTGTGGTAATGAGTTCAGGGTACCGCGGGGTCACTAAGCCCGTCAGCTGCACACCTCAGCTGCCCCTGCGAACCTCGGTCCGGGACTGCTTATTAGGGTTTCCCCTTATTCGCAGTTGTTCACCCCATCAATGACGAGGTGGAACATTCGCTATCCGCCACCTGCGACCCGCCCAGTAGCTGAGGCTCGCCCTGGACTTGTACCCCAAACTGAACTGTTGCTAATCATGATGTTTCCAGGCGGTAATAATTCCAGCCATTCTGCTGCTGAGAACTCAATTTTTTTATTTATTTAGTGTATAACGTAAATACGTTTATTTATTAAAAGTAAAAATAAATCACTAAGTGAAGAACTGTCCTCATCAATAAATACATCACTCTCAATTTTCAAATCACTTTGATCCACTCGATTAATTTCACTATCATACAAACTCTGAATTGGATGTGCTATTTTAGCATTACAAATTACAATCTTTGTTTGGCGGTAAAGCTACGCCACCAGTATTACAAGCAGCTATAAACCTAACCGACAATATTTGCACTCAGATGATGATGAGTTGCAAATAGTTTTAATAATTACGTAGATAACAGCACACATTCTCTAAGATGCTAGTAGAAATGTTTATAATTATACTACCGATAGCTGCTGAAACAAGTTTCATATATTTCTCTTAGAGAGAGCAGCAGAATTGCATGGTTTTGTGGATAATTTTGCTTTTTAATTAATCTATTATTTTACTTAGTTATACCTATAAAAATCATAAGAATATATAAACCATTGTTTATAATGAAAACATATTATAATTTACTAGAGTTTTTTAGAAGTCCAAGACTACTATTCTAAAACATTTAGTGAGTATATATCAGCTATAACATCAATGATTTTACTGGTTAAGGCTACACGGGCTGTATTTGACACAACAAATTTACATAATATGCAGAAATTGTGTATGTATATTCATTATAAATACATATATTATTTCATGAAAGTGTAATACAAACTACGATAGAGTAATAAGTATACAACTAACTGTAACTAAATATTATTAAAATAAGTATACATTCAAATTCAAACCATCTTTATTCAATTTTTGTTATGACATTATAACATGAATAGTGTAAAATTACAATAGAGTTATAAAATTTATAGCTCGCTATTTAGTTATTTATAGTAACATTACTGTATGTTATATTAAAACAAACCAGTTCTCACAACTTTGCTTTTGAAATTTTTTAATGATGGAGTATCAGATGGGGAAGACAGGTTGTTGGACATTTGCCATCATTACGTAAAAATTACCAATCACGACGTTTCGATTTGGTAGAACCCAAACCTTTTTCAAGTGCTAAAAACTAAATTACATCTTCACAAACATGTTATAAAACTACGTTCTTAAACTATTAAACTTATCTACATTAATAATTATCTACATTGTAACCTATATCATAGAATGGGGTACAGCAAAATGAACTTCAGCTAAATATAAAAATGTTAACAGGGTTAAATTAATATAACCAATTTGGCGCTGCTAGGGTCACGAAATCAACGAAAAAATGTTAAAACACAATTAAATTAATATTCAAATCAGACTGAGTTTTATATATATTATTAATCTACTTTTTTAGCCAATGATGATTGTAAACATTTCAACTAAAAATTTGAACAAATATCATTTATAGAAAAATAATTAGTAACACTTATAAAAAAGTATTTTTTTGGGTTTACTATATACTAGGTTGGTTAGTACCCTTTGTCCACTATATTTTCAAAATGTTAATAAAATATATCACAGTTTGTTCATGAGTTATTCACCAAAAAGGTAAAATTGTCACTTTGTGCAGCCATATCTCCATAAAGAAATTTGTTCGAATTTTTTCCGTAGCACATTTATTACTTAAATGGATACTAACAATTTTATTCAAAACATTTTCAAAAATAATTTTTGATCAATCACTTAAATTTCTTTGGTGTTTTCCAACGATACAGTTTTTTTAACTACGTGAGATTTTGAGAGGTATGAAACTTGTCTCGTTCTCAAGTGGCCTAAATTAACTTAATTTGACTATTACAAATACAAAGAATGAAAAGCCTGTGGGTAGGCCTTGTCACAATTAATTTTTAAAAACGTACAACCTATTAGAGCCAATTTCAGGCCCTGAAATGTAATGAAAAAATATTAAAATAAACAGGCCAAATTACAAAACATTAAAATACTTACTTGTATGCCGGTAGGGCTTGTCCGAACATCACTTACATTAGACACACCACAACTGCGTGTTGTGCTGTAAATGCAATATGTTTACTTTTCCCTCGTACATTTATCAATTCCAAGTTGATAATTTCATACTCTACGAAACTTGATAAGTGGAAGATGACTGGACCTAAAAGTTCCTTCTGATTTCAGACAGTCAATATACTTCTTATTTAGCTTTTTATTTAAGTATAACTGGGCCAGATAGTAAATGACCAACATTTTTTAAGTAGCGCATTTAAGCGTTTGGCATGAGAACGGAATCGTTACACCACTGAATTGTCTTTCTTCACGGTCTTAGTTGAAAAAAAATTATAATGAAGTGTTCAAGTTTGTTTGCATACTGTTTATGGTTTACATTAATATTCATTGTGTTATTGTTATTATTAATTCATTGTTATTTGAATTCTAAATGATGATTTAATGTAATCTTTGTAAGCTTGATTTGTTTGTGTTCAAGCTTTGTAAGCTTGATTGTTGTTTGGTTCAATCAAACCAACCAGTGGTCACTGCTGCTAATGACATGCTGGGTGGGTGTGCTACTGAGCTGCCAGTCTGGAGCTTACAGACTTTTTAGCTGCCATGACAACAATAAATAGAATACCACAGTGAATGAAGAGTAGTTCTCCCTCTCACTTCTTTCTCTCAGTGCTTTATATTATAGTTATCTTCATTACCAAAGAAATACCTTATAGTTTTATTGAAAAAGCAATTTGGTTCTTAGGTGTTATGGAGTCCTCGGGTAAGAAACAAAGTTGACGATACAGCTTCAATTGAGTTGGTGTCCTCCGACATGACAGGCCACATCATTCACTGGGACATTACAATCGGCACTCCGCTAGTGGTGTTGCAGGAGGGAACTAAGCCTGTTGTTGGTAAGAACTCTCTTACAATCCTTTATTTTCAATAAAAATTATTTAGGAGCGTTTTGAGATAAACTCATATTTACTGAGAAAGGAAGCCCACTTAAAATGTTTTTTACCTTTTTTTTTAAATGCCTTTTACCAGAAGTACTTTTTATCAGGTGACTTTTAGTTCCAGTACTTATAGCTGGAAATGTCAACTGACATGTATCAATCAATATCAACATCAATAGTAATACTTAGATCTTTTTATTTCCTTCATTTTATTATACGCTATACTCTAATAACAAATTTGTATGGCCAAAACTGAAAGATGATAATGCAATAATGTAAAGGTTTTCAGAATCTATATTATCAGAATTTTACATAACTATCAAAGACTAAATAAATTAAAAATAACCCTATGTAGCTAAATGTGAGAGATTATTAGAAAATGTTATGATGTTTACTTGATTTTTATTGTAACGTCTTCAAACTGTATCTTTATTAACATTTCATGCTATCTCATAACTGTGATTTTTAAAATTATGAGATAACTTAGAAAACTTAACTATCAGAGTAAGATAAAATAAAAAATTAAAAGAAGAGGTTTAAAAGGCATTATTTAAATTTTGCTGTTGAGATTTTATACTTTAACTAGGCGATACTTTAGCACACTTTACATACGGTAATAACCCTAAAACTCACTACGCTCTTGTCTACCTTGGCATCCATCAAACTTACATCACATCACTCACTACAGACTCATGTATCTGTCATCTGCCGCAGTCTATCATTAGTTGATTTTCTAACATGGTTTTTGAAACAAATAAACACTAAACAAACGATTTATTTACGGTAAAAAATATGTATAGAAAGATTGTCATTAATTTTTCAAAAGTAAGGTTAAATTTTGAGGAAACAGTTCAATATAAATAAAGAACAAGGGGTAAAGTTATTAAAAATGAAATTCCCGACCAAGAAAATTTCATCACGTTTTAGAAATGATCAACTCCTTTTACAATAAAACTCCAAAACACTGCTTATTGCCCAAATTCTAGTCAGATATGTTTTTTTAAGTAAGCTTGTTTTCTGTAAATTAAAACAATACTGTATCCTGAATCCATCCTAATTTAATTTATTGTTTTGATACTGCCCTAATGATATATAGTATAGTTTTTGATAGAATTTTGATCTAAGAATTTTCGGCCTAATGATATATAGTATAGTTTTCGATAGAATTTTGATCCAAGAATGCTTGTAATTAGCAATTGTTAGTGGCATCTTAGGTATTTGTAATTGATATTGTAACACACGTAATTTGTTGTAAAGAACAATAACATAAATTTACTGGTTTCTTCGTGTTTGTAGGAATGGAATGGGTGCCTGGAGAGAAGAACGATCTCATACTTGCTACTCTCCACAGTCCATATTACTTTGTAGTATGGGACATGAATAAACAAACCAAACTCTGGAAAAAAGGATTTCTGGACAACATTTTCTATTTCCAGTTCAACCCTTTCAACAGTTCTGAAGTAGTGTGTAAGTACTTTATTTTCTAAGTACTTTATTTTAGTTTATTTGCAAACTGACACTTTTCCAATTGTAAATCTAAATCTAATCATTGAATATTGTAACTTTTTAGAGTAAAAAAATGATACGTAAGCAGACACTTGTAGGGAATATGCTGATAGATGGCAGTTGGCAAGGTAAATAATAGGGGTGTGCGAGTAGCTCGAATTTCAAGTTTTGCCACTGTAATCTTTGAGCGTATAACGGAATAATCAAGAAAAATATCCCATTTTTCAAACAGATTATAAAGATAAATATTGTATGTAGGTTACTGTATTTAAAATAAATCCATAATATCGTAGCTATAGAGAGTTCTCGTGATGTATTCGTGATTAACGCACACCATTTTTGATAGTACGGCCACATCGATTATGGCGAAAAGTAGTCTCCTTATTTATAAAGAAGGCATGTCCAAATAAGATGTTCCAAATAATCGTCACTAGTTATTGATACATAACGTGATAACTGGTAAAGGTAACAAAGAATCAGTTATTGAACCGTATCAGAACTTTGTTACATATCCTTGCCAACATTTGAAACTAACTGTTGCTTTTATTTTCTGGATCGTCTTTTATAAGTTCATGACCAAAATTACTCCAAGATTGTTAATTTCGGACAAATATAATTAAATCACGTTCAACCTGAAACAGAAACTACGTATATGAAACGTAAACTATATAAATAATATGTAATAATTTGAGACTGAATGTCTGTAACAGTTTCGTTCCGTCACCGTGACTAATAAAATAACGAAATACCTATTTGTAAATTTCAGATGGAGTTGATATTGGTATTCCTCGTTGTTAATAAATTTTTACAAATTCATTAACAATTTTACAATTGTATTTTTTATTGGTGAATTTGTAAAAATTTATTAACAACGAAATACCTATTACTGTAGCTGCACAGTCACATTGTATTGTCGACTCATCTAGTCGTAATATAAATACTGCTAGCTGTGGATTCAGATTTGTCAACCCAACCATTTTGTTTTGATATTTGGTTGGCCACCAGTGAGATATATATTTTATGAGAAAACACTTTTTATTCTGTGGAATAAAAGTTAAAATTAAACACTAAAATTTAAAGTTTTGAAAATGTTATTTTTTTTTATATTATCTCCGTTATTCGTCGTGATTTTTTTAAAACTAAGATTTAGTTTTTCATGCTGAACACACGAATACATTTGTGGTATTTATGCAGTTTCTTGCCACCAAACATAATTGGAAAATTTTACTTTAAATGGGTCTAGAATTGGCTGTTTTTTCACGATATATGCTTTTTATTCAGCGGAAATCAATATTTTACAGAAAAATTCGAAATACCAATGTCACAACTTTTAGTATTTGTCATATTTCCGTTAATTTAAATGGTATTTTAATTTTTTTTTATTTTGATGTGTGTTTTTGTGCTGAATACGAATTTGAAAACTATTTAGGTCTATTACAATTTTTTCAAGATATATAAGAAAAACTACTTTTGCGGCGAATTGTGATTAGCGGCTATTACGCAATCATTATATACAATAACTATTAATCATGAAAACCGAATTCACCTATATTCCTGACGGTAGGCTGTCACGGAGGCCAAACACTCGATTTAACACAAATTACAAATTTTTGTTGAGTAAATAGACAACTAGGATAAGTTAGGTTATGTTTGGTTAGGTCAGTAAAAAAAGCATTATTCGGGCTGAAAAAATAATTTTACTGCAAAACTAATTATATAACTGTGATCAGTATTAAAAAGTTACTTTTTCACTATCAGATAAAAAACTAGGTTTTCGATTTTGAGGTAAAAAATGAGTTTTCCATGGATGAAATCAACCTCCTCAAGGTAAACTCATATTTCACCACTTTTTCAACAAGAAATCATATTTTCAGAGGTGGCAAGAAAGTGCATTATTACCAATTTGTAAACTATTTTGGTCTACGACAATTATTTCTCGAGGTATCACGGAAAATCTACGTTCACGTCAAATCACCTATGCCTGCTAAATGCATAATGCTACGATGCACAACTAAGATATCGCTGTCCTAAGATGTTTGATCATATATTACAATTTCTAGGCCCATTGCCCTACCATGTTTTTCAACTAGGTTGCAGTTTTAAATTTCATTAAAATATTTTGAGGTCTTAAATGTTAGGTTGGGTTAAAGTATATCTATCCTGTTATTAGAGTACTGTAAAAAAAATTTTATGACTAATTTTATCATTTAAATTAAGTTCCTAATTTATTGTTTTATTTTTTTTACTTATATGCCTTGTTCTTTGTTTATTAAGAAAATATGAAGTTTTCAGGTTTATTTGATTAAAGCTTATAGATAAACTTGGAAGTAGAGTTTACAATTAGCTGTTTACTGTCACTATATATGCCCAATTATAAGGTTTAATAAAATATTTTAATATTTGGGCCTATTGCCTACCATGTTTTTTAATTAGGTGTCAGTTTTTAATTTCATTTAAATATGTTTAGTTCCTACTTGTTAAATTGGGCCAAAGTTGTGTACCTATAATAGTCTATTGTTAAACAGTTTTTAACATTGAGATTCTAGTTACTTCTTATTTAACATTAATATTATTTGATATTTTTCTTATATGCCTTATTATTTGTATACTAAGAAAATATTAAGTCAAGTTTGTCAGTTTGATTTTATTTAACCCTTAGAGTGCCATTTATACAATGCTTATTTTCCATTTAGCGCTAATTTATTGTAAAAAAATCAAAATAAAATATTTTAGTTGCTTATTTTTTTTTATTGTTCTGTACAGGAAAATAAAAGATATGATAACATTTTGAAACTTTTATTAGCTTACTTAACCTTTTATCTCATATATGATTTATGTAAATAAGCGAACTTTGACTTGAAAGTAAGACTCAGGCATAGATCACTTTTACAGTATGAATCAATACAACATATTATTACTATCAATAAAATATGTATAATTGAGTACATTTACTTGTATATAAACTGATAAAGACAGGGCATGCACATAACACATATAATAAAAAATAAGTAAATCCATATAGCACTTGATTACAATGTATTTAGTAATCAATACAATACCCATACACGTACTGTGTATTAACCCACCCGCTCACCCATACTCATACTGTGTATTAACCCACCTGCCCACCCATACTCATACTGTGTATTATCCCACCCGCCCACCCATACACGTACTGTGTATTAACCCACCCTCCCAGCCATACACGTACTGTGAATTAACCCACCCTCCTACTCATACACGTACTGTGAATTAACCCACCCGCCCACCCATACACGTACTGTGTATTAACCCACCTGCCCACCCATACTCATACTGTGTATTATCCCACCCGCCCACTCATACATGTACTGTGAATTAACCCACCCGCCCACCCATACACGTACTGTGTATTAACCCACCTGCCCACCCATACTCATACTGTGTATTATCCCACCTGCCCACCCATACTCATACTGTGTATTAACCCACCTGCCCACCCATACTCATACTGTGTATTATCCCACCCGCCCACCCATACACGTACTGTGTATTAACCCACCCGCTCACCCATACTCATACTGTGTATTAACCCACCTGCCCACCCATACTCATACTGTGTATTATCCCACCCGCCCACCCATACACGTACTGTGTATTATCCCACCCGCCCACCCATACACGTACTGTGTATTAACCCACCCGCTCACCCATACTCATACTGTGTATTAACCCACCTGCCCACCCATACTCATACTGTGTATTATCCCACCCGCCCACCCATACACGTACTGTGAATTAACCCACCCGCTCACCCATACTCATACTGTGTATTAACCCACCTGCCCACCCATACTCATACTGTGTATTATCCCACCCGCCCACCCATACACGTACTGTGTATTAACCCACTCGCCCACCCATACTCATACTGTGTATTAACCCACCTGCCCACCCATACTCATACTGTGTATTATCCCACCCGCCCACCCATACACGTACTGTGAATTAACCCACCCGCTCACCCATACTCATACTGTGTATTAACCCACCTGCCCACCCATACTCATACTGTGTATTATCCCACCCGCCCACCCATACACGTACTGTGAATTAACCCACCCGCTCACCCATACTCATACTGTGTATTAACCCACCTGCCCACCCATACTCATACTGTGTATTATCCCACCCGCCCACCCATACACGTACTGTGTATTAACCCACCCTCCCAGCCATACACGTACTGTGAATTAACCCACCCGCCCACCCATACACGTACTGTGAATTACGTACGTACAAAAAAAAATCACAAAATCAAAATCGGCCGGATTATTTATATTGACACTAACATAATAAATTACTAACATATATTAAACTAAAGTAATGATAAAACAACTAAATACACAGTTTCAAAGTTGTAAGGTGGCGGAAATGACAACCGCTCGGCAAGACAGTGGCTGTGCATGTATGTGCTTGTGGCGTTGGGTGACGCAGCGGAAATGTACACTGCCAGACAAAAACCAGTTTCGTAGTAATTGACAGGCCAACAAAAGGTGTGGGTCGCACAATGTGTCTCTCATGAGTCACCGCCCATAATCCAAAAGCACTACTGGATTAAATTAGAAACATTACTACGAAAATAATATTTTTGTAATTATTACGCATATATGCGCTAATGGCGTTTAGAGCAAAGTCAACATATGCGTGTATATGCGCTTACGGCGTGGTAAGGGTTAAGTTTTTGATCAATTCTCATAGTAGAGTTAGCGTTAAGATTATTATATACCGTTTTTTAATTTTTCAGGGTGCAATTTATGTTTAATTTGAATATTTTTAACTTTTACTCCATAGTGAGTCAGTGATGAGTTATATATAAGATATCGTTTTCAATAGTTATGCAGGGTTAGTTGCAAAAATATTTTACATATTTTTATGAATGTTAAATTTATATTTAATCAAAGTTCAGTGTTCCAATTATTTAACAGATTCTAAAAAATGAATTTATTAACTATTCGAATCAATTAAAAAAATACTCAAGTCGAAAAAAAAACTCAAACTCGAATTTATGTTCAACTACTTGACGAATCCTTAAATTGCTACTCGCACATTCCTAGTTAATAATGAAGATTAAATAATGGCGATCATTTGTAATACATTTATATTTTAAATATGCTTGAAAATATTTACATAGTACTAGTTGTTCTTAAATTATATGTAGTATTTATTAATTTGAATTAAACGTAGCTATGTCTTGTTATTTTGGATGCACTCTAGGTTTTCTGTGAAGAAAAGGTGAATGCTTTCAAACTTGTGCTCCTTATAAATCTAAGCGAATATTGTCATTTAGTGAAAGAAGATAATGCATTAACAATCATATCAAAGCATTTATAAAAGCTGTTTTGTAATGTTTAACAAAACTGTTACCTATGTTACTAACAAAACATCCTGTTCTATATTAATGATGTCTGGATATTTTGTTCTTGAGATTATTGACACATACAAACATTAATATTCTATTATAGTTGGATCAACTCTAAGCAATTATATTATGTGTATGGTACACTCCCCTCTCCCCCTGCACACTTATATATTTTTACAGTGTTATTGACCCAACCACCCATCCATACACGTTCAACACCATTAGTTGTATGTTTGTTGCGAGGGTCATTAGCATATGTGTCTTAAGGGAAGGTGGTAAGTACTGTTGTCTCTCTTGGGTGTTGGAGTTTACATCAGTAAAATATTAAATTATTATAAAAGTGACATGTGTGGTAACACCATAAAACATTCATATTAAATTTGATTAAATCATTAACAATATTCATAGAATAATATGATTATAAATTTAAAAAAAGACAGAAAACTAACATTATTTTTGGTACCTGGTGAATTGCTGTCCAACAAGAAATACTGTAGAAAGTTTATGCTCAGTTTGCTACATGATTTTATTTTTAAAAAATCACGGTTCATTGATTATAATTTTGTCTTTTATAGATTTAATATATTCTACCTTTAGTAAAAAGACTTTTGCCAAATCTAAACCCAACTCCATGAATGAGTTAAGTTATTTTATTAATTTGTTAATTAATTAATTAATTTATTTATTAATTAAAAAAGTAGTTTGCATGAACTTGTATCAGGGTATTATGGTGATTAAATAGAATTTACCAATTTAACAGGCTGATAGTATGATGAAATTAAACATTATTTCTTTGTTCAAAGTTATAAGATTGCAGTTTTTCATTTGATTGAATTTGACAATTAGTTGTAATGGGTATTATTCTAATGTGGACTTATTCAATCAAATATATATCAACCTTGTTGCGCAACACAACAGCACACTTGTAATAAACCTAAATTTAACACTTCATTCAATAAGCCACAAATTAGTAATATGTTGGTTGGTGTAAGACAACGGGTATGTAATGTGTGGCTAAGCAAGCAGGGTAATTTTGCCAGTGATTTTACTTTTGGACACAGTGCACATTGCATAGTACCTGTTAAGAATATTTAAATTTTTAATTCTGTGCATGTTTGGTACAGTAAAACAGCATTATTAATCTCATGGTTATTTTCTGTTTAGACGCAATGGAATTTTGACTCAACAAAATTGTTTTCTATTTTATTTTATCCCAGTGACACTTTAACTCTGCTGGTACAGACCGCCTGCTGTAGATGTAGCTAAATCTTTGGTGTACACCAAACATGTACCCTTTAGATATGATGTAGCTTTTAAACAGGCATGCTGGGTAGGGGGAAAGGAGGAGCCTCTTTCTTAGAAGTATTTGGTGAATCACCTGCATTTAAAAATTATTTCAATTTTATTAATTACAAATTACAAATAGTAAATTGTATTTAAGACTCCATGAGAAACGCAGAAAACATTAGTTTTTATTTCTATGATTTGGTTCGTAATATAATCCTATCGTAACATTTGAAGTGCCATTTGGTATGTGAAGACCTATTCTAGTGGACCATTAGTTGGTTTTTATAAAAAAATTGAGAATTGTAGGCATAACAATTTTTCCATGGTTAAATATGTGAAACTTTAAATGTCATTCTTGATGATTTTACACTAAAAACCCATAATATCAACTTGTAGTCCATTTAAATGGACCTTTAATAATCGTCTAATGTTCATTATAACTCATTATAAAAATAAACATGAACCATACAGTTGAAATAGAAAAGCATGTTTTGCCCCGCTGATGGCAAGGCTATAGGGCTGTCGACCTTCCATTAATGGCTTGGCAGTTTGGGAAACAGCCACTTTAAGTAAATAACATTTCTTGTAAAGAGCCAAAGTAAGCACTGAGTTGGAATGATTGAAATAATATAAATTAGATAATAACTTTACAATTTGTTTTAACGTATCAAAATGACATTTCATCCAATTTATGAAAAATGTCAGTAAATCAAAGTATATAGGTTTTCATCAGATAAATATGTTTACAGGAACAGTAATTCAAAATGGTTTTTAAACTTCAACTAATATAATTCTATTTATATAAGTTTGTGTATCAGTTTATAATACTTCTAACTACGCCCCAAGATGTGTATTGTTTTTACTGTTGAAATAACGGGAGTTTTTTTGAGTCAGCAGTACGAGCAATACAGTGGCTATTGCTCGCACAGACACAGAGGGCATAGAGTAAGTCAAGTGGGCACAAGACCTCTAGAAAGTTTCTGGCTGAGATGAGTGGTTCTGGAAGAGGCATACGGAAGATAACTGTAAACAAACCTAAGAGGTGGAAGACATATAATAATACAGTGTAGGCATGTTGTTGGCGAGCTTATAAACCATTTAGGATTTGTGTACCACAGGTACACAATATATATAAGTTTTTATCCCCATAAAAACTTATATATCTATATCTGTAGTTATTGCAACTAAAACAAACAGCTTATTGTGCACTCTACCCCGGCACTACCACCAACTTCCACACACACCTTGATCAGCAAACGTTCAGAACTATGGACACAGCCAGGCTTAGATTGCTAAATATATTTCAAGCCTTAAATAATATAATTGTTGCTGTTACAGTTTTGTGTACCGACTGTCTATTGTTTTTGGATGATTTCAACCCAAACAAAATTCCGTCTTCAAATGGTAGAAAATGCTATATATCAACTCCACGAGTGGGTGAGTCTGAAGACAGTAGCCGTACTAGAGACCGCCTTAAGAAACTAATGAAAGGGCTTGTGATTGGAGACAGCAAACCAAGGTATTTGAATCATTACATCTTATGTGGCAGATAGTCATTATTGTAATGGTTTTACTAACATAATTTTAAACGTGTTTATGTAATAAAATTCTTAATAGGTTTAATGAGTTCCTTGTCTATATTTATTATGACAGATAGTTTGTTATAATTTTGCAAATTTCTCAATATCACGTTGGCTAACTTGCACCAAGTCTTCTTTTTTCTTAGTTTTATAAAGATAGGTTTTTATTGATTCATCTGTTATTTTACAGATACTAATACTGCGAAAAATATAATTTTAGTCTTGCTTTGCTTATAGTCATTATATTATGAACAAAGATTTTGATAAGCTGGTGGGTTTGCCTTAAAATTGTATTTAAGAAAGATTTGAATCTTGTAGAATTAAACAATTCAACCTAGAATGAAATCCTAAGTTTTAACAGATCTTGTAATTAACAACCTCAATGCAGATTTTCAGTAATTTTTCATTTAAACTCAATGTTCATGTAGGTATGTTACAAGGTTCAATAGAGTTTTCATAGTTTGAAACCTATTTTATGTCTCAGACCAGATGCCACAATGACAGTGTCCGAGTGCCTAGGATTGAAGTATCATCGCTCTTTGCGCCACCACATGTTGCTGCAGTATGCCCGGGACATTGTTATCATAGACCTCCTAATAAGTCAGACTGTTGGAATCATCTCCATTGAGAAAGCCATGATGCCTTTAGTACAGGTTAGTCTTTTTTATCTTTGGGAAGGTAAGCTTTATGGTATCTTCTGTAGTAATGTCCGCTTGTAGGTTCAAATGTAATAATACTATTATTACTTATAATACAATTGGAATAATACTATTACAATTGTCTTTAAATATAAGATCCTTTGTTTAGAAGTAGCACTTAATAACATATCTGAACTCCTGAACATATCATATACCTATAATGAAATTGCCAGTGGCCTTGACCAGAGGATTCCGACGTTATTGCAAGATAACAGAGTCAAGCAACATCGAACGCGGCTGTTCGTCTGAGCGATCCCATCCTTGCACGCAGCCCACCTGCCCAGCTACTGGTGGTGGTTCAGAAGTCACCCTTAAGCTGTTGGTTCCCAGGTTAAGTGTTAGAGAAGGCTACATAGCCCTAACTTTGCCTGATAAAATAAGACATCCTTTATCTTTAACTTTATACCTTCAAACCCTTCTTCATTTGTACAGCTTCTTTTTAAGCAGCCTACGCACGTCAAGATTTATTTTGAGACATGTCTCTAACTAGGTCTCATGAGACATATAACTTGTATCTTTAAACTGACGAGCAGCAGAATTTGTCTGAAGACAACAGTATACACATTGAGACTTGTATCAGAGACGTGGTCGAAGAAAATCCACAGCCTGCAAGATACCGTTATTGATACTGAGTCGGCGAGACTAGAACATCCCTAGACACAGTGAGATTTGTCAATAATTAACCTGGTTTCATTATAGGTTAATTTTTGGGCACTAGACCTAGGATTTAAGTAAAAAATAAAAAAGAGGAAAGCAGCATACCTGGTAAACTTGTATACTGTAGATCACACACATAACTCAAAAACAGATCTAGTTAGTGAAATAGTTCGAAGCCACTAATAAAGGCCCCTTCCTCATTTACCTAACAACTGATTATTGGTCCCACTCCCGTCTAAGTTCCAAGACATCTTGATTGACCCTGATACTCTTGATCCCTCTACTCAATCGACAGAGTGAACACACTCAAATCCACTCAGTTCAGTCACCACCCGCCGCCTTCCACTCAGTCACCTCAGAAGCCCTAATCTCACTCCTTAAGAAGCTACTCACTTTTACCAGTGAGGGCTTCAAGATTAACTTTGACTCTCACCTCCATTGATCTCTCCTCTGTTCCTTTAACCCAATAACCGCTCCGGGGTAAAGGATTTTAACAATTAATTTTCAAAGTATGCATTTGACATTCGGAATATCTCAATTATGTGTATGGGCAGGTGGATGGGTTAATACCACTATACAAATAATGGTGGGTGGATGGTTAAATCTGAGGGTAGATTAATAAATGCATATTTACACCTTAGAAACTAGATAATTCCAAATGAATATATTGTGATATGATATGATATGATGAATATATCATCAGCGATTTCATGTAATGTGATTAATAAACTTAACCCTTAAAACGCGGCATCCGTATATATACGCATGTTTACAATTGGCCGTAACGCGTTATACGTAATATTTTGCGAGCTGATAATAATAATCCTAGAACAGGCCTAATACAACGTAGCGAGTTCTAAGATTCAAGGTCAAGACTATTTTCAGGTTATTATTCATTTTCGAGACCTTTGGACTAGTTACTAGGCAACGAATGTAAATAATATGAAGTTTTCATTCATTATTGCCTCTGTCGAGGAAACCGCTAGAGCTCGCAGGGAATATATACGCATCTGCTAGTCACATGACGCGGCGACCGGCTGGCGCTCAAGTCAGTCTGCAGTTATTTGTTGTTTGTCTCGTGCATTGTACTAACCTCCGGTGGGTAAACAAAGTTTATTATTTCTAATTTACTCTATATTTTTCATTGTGAAGTCTAGTTTTATTTTTGTTGTAAATAGTGTTTATTTTGTGTACATAATCTGTTGTCTTATTGAGTTATATTGTATATATTTTTATAATTCTGACTTCGACGAGTTTGTTGCTGGTGCAATGGATTGTACATTTTCGAGTGTAATTCATGATGATGACATAAGTGATAATGAAGATGTTTTATTGCATAACATTAGTGACAGTGAAGAAAGTGTTGATTTGGGGCAGCAGCAATAATATTTCGTTTTTACAGTTTTGATAAAACTTTGTAATGAATAAAAAATGAATATAAAAAATACAATATCGTTATTATTTTTTTTACATTGTACTATCCTGGTTTAGATTAAAAAAAAATATAACTTTACAAAAATTAAAATTATATATAGTCAAGAAAATTAAGCGTTAATTGAAAAATTACAGAAAATTGCTCAGCATTTTAAGGGTTAAATAAATAATTGCTGCTTCTTCTTCTATGCTTAATCATCTACATTATATTACATAATATCCAAGCTAATATTCTAAGAATAGTTTAGTGGTGTATTACCTGTAACTCTAATCTCAAATACACTTTTCACAAAATTATAGTATCCTATATGTGTGCAAGGTGCTACCAGCTCGTCAGCGAGATGTGCTGTTTTGCCTCCATGACTCGGGCAGTGTCAGTGTGAAGGTGAGAAGGAAGGCTGGATGTGTGCCAGTACTGCCATCACCTCTGGACGCACCTACAGAATCCAATAGCGCCCTAGGTGAGTCAAGGTGTTTGTAGATAGGAGTTAAGCCAGGAGTCACAGAACAAATGTGTAGGAAACATGCTATGGTTGTCAGTAGACACGACCTCCCTATAAGTGCTAGATTAAAAACATATCTGAGGCAGCCAACTCCAGAGTACTTCCTGTTTGATTACCGGAGGAAGAGTGTGTCAGAAAAAGGCTAATACAATGGTTTGTGACCACCTTCCTCATTCCCCTTCGTTCCCACATCCACTCTCATGAGCTTCCTGTAGTAGCTCCAGTTGAGTGAAACTGATTCAATGAAAACATTCATGTAAAATTTAAACTGAGTATTCAATCAGTGAGAGTTTTTATTTTCAGACGCATTTAATTATTTTTACAATGTTTTAATTTGCTACAGTTCAATTTCATGAGTTCTAGAATAGTTTCATAGTTAGCGTATTACATTTTGGTAGGAATGCAATACAAATTAACATTATACAACTCAAACTTATCACAAACCAAGTACAAACTTCACAGACATTACAGTGATTCATTTCTGTAAACCACGCTTACCATCCTCAGATCACAGGAGCTCTAATAATCAGAATAATACATTATTTATTCTTACGAGACTCAAGTTATGATTTATAAATAAATCCTTGAGATGTATTCTCGACTATTGTAAGAGTCTATATTCTTGTGTACTCTTTATTTTGGAGGTAGCAAAGATCATTAGAATATTCTATGGATTATATATGTTATCAAATATGTTTCGATGCATCTTTACAGGATCCAAACTGACATTCAGAAAAATTTGACTACTCAATGTTTTAGGTTAGGTTTAAGGACACTAGGACAGGCATTAGTATATTGGAGAGATAGGACATCAGAAAAACTTACCTTAGAAGACAAGTTCACTAACACCAGAGTGGACTAACACTCTGGTGTTAGTGAACTTGTCTTCTAAGGTAAGTTTGCTGATGACCTATCTCTCCAATATACTAATTATTCAATGTTTGTGATTATGTATGAACCCTGAAACTATAATTAGTGACAATATAATAGAATCCTTGATTGAACCATGTCTTTTAAACACTTATATTTCCTATATTTTCAGATTTAACAGTAGGAGCTGGAAACAGTGGAGATGTGTTCTTGAGCTACGAACATAAATGTCAGAGCGAGGTCATTCGACAGATGAAAGGCTCCAAAGTAATGGCAATTGCCTTGGACCCCATGACTGAGAAAAACATCGGTGAGACTCCTGTTTTTTAGTCATTCCTGGCTAAATTTATAAGTTATGAGAGGTTCAATTGTGAACTTATACATTTTTTATCACAATTGAAAAAATTCAAGTCCTTAAATTTTCAATAAAAACCAATAAATTTTACTTTCAACTAGGCCTTTCGCCAGCAAAGCTGGCATTATCAGGCAACACAACTTTATTTATTTATATTTAAAATAAAATAAATAAAGTTGTGTTGCCTGATGATACCAGCTTTGCTGGCGAAAGGCCTAGTTAAAAGTAAAATTTATTGGTTTTAATTGAAAATTTAATAACTTTAATATATAAAATAACCAATATCAACTCTATCTCAACTTCACTACAATTGTATAAACTTAATATTATACAATTAATAATGTACGTACTATATGTGCGTAAGGTACTCATAAGGTTACAGAGGTATTGACCCACCCACCCATACACATACTAAGGTATTGACCCACCCGCCCACCCATACACATACAAAGGTATTGACCCACCCACCCATACACATACAAAGGTATTGACCCACCCGCCCACCCATACACATACAAAGGTACGGGATCAGTGGTACTGACCCACCCACCCACCCATACGGGATCAGTGGTACTGACTAACCAACCCGTCCACCCATACGGGCTCAGTGGTACTGACCCACCCGCCCACCCATACGGGCTCAGTGGTACTGACCCACCCGCCCACCCGTACGGGATCAGTGGTACTGACAGTGGGCGGGTGGGTCATTACCACTGTACGTGTATGGGTGAGTGGGTGGGTCATTACCACTGTACGTGTATGGGTGGGCGGGTGGGTCAATACCACTGTACGTGTATGGGTGGGCGGGTGGGTCATTACTACCGTACGTGTATGGGTGGTAAAAAAATACCAATGTTTGTGTGTGTTGTCAGTAACACTGTTCGTGTATGAGCGGGCGGGTGGGTCAGTACCACTGTTCGTGTATTGGCGGGCGGGAGGGTTAATACCAATGTTTGTGTGTGGGTGGTCGGGTGGGTCAATACTAATGTTTGTGTGTGGGTGGGCGGGTGGGTCAATACCAATGTTTGTGTGTGGGCGGGCGAGTGGGTCAATACCAATGTTTGTGTGTGAGCGGGCGGGTGGGTCAATACCAATACTTATGATTATAAAATTGTAAAAATAATACATTTTTGATCGAGTATATTAATTTTAGCTTTTTCTCCTATGGCATTGATATAAAACACCTTTTTTATTTATATATTCATCAAGAATGGTATTGGTGTCAAAAAATACATGAGTGTATACGTGTGTAAATATAAGTTTATGGAATGTTTATACTTTGTACTAGAACGTTGATTGTGGTGAGTTATGTATTTTAAAAAAACCAACTAAAAAAGTGGCTATTGAAAGTAGCTACATAACTGCTTAGTACATTTTATGATTTATAAATAAATCTTCATACTCAAAAATTTAATAAATTAAAATAGGGCAGTTTTATGTTTTTTAATTTTTCTTACTATTTTATGTATTTTGCGTTTAATGCAGTCTTACTTAACATTGACTAGACATAGACTACTTAACATTTTAAGCTCTTCCCTTGAAAACAGCACCTTACTTATATGATTGTAACTATGTTTAACCGATATGTTACACTTTAGAAACAACACTTTTTTATTTTCAGTTTTATTGCTAAGCTCTGGCAAAGTTGTTCATTTGGAATTGGACGTCTGGGGCACTGACGAAAGCGACTACACTCCTTTGAATTTAAGTGAGATGTTTAGGCCAGTATTTGATGTAAGTTTGGTCATTAAAAGTTGCATTTTTAAATAATTTCAAATTATATTAATATAAGTCTGATATAGCATAACAAATTTTACAAATATCCATTGCTTACACTTTGGTTGACAATGGAGAATTTACAAGAACGGTGAAATTATTGTGGGCATAAGCAATATTTTGTTTCAATGAATAAAAATCTAGAAGAAGTGCAGACTCTATGTTAAAAATTCAGCCTGGTGCAGAGCTTGAAAACACTATTTTGATCATTAGTGGCCGGTAGATTGTGCGTCTTTTCCTAAAAGTAAGTTTTTGTGAAAGAGAGCGTGCATTGACTATATCTGTCTTTGTCACAACATCTGCTGACTATCTCTCTCTCTTGCACTGCCTGTACTCACTTTCTCTGTCTCTCTCGCACTGTGTTTACTCATTATTTCTGTCTCTTTTGCACTGCCTTTCCTAATACCCTACACCCACAGACCATACACCTACAGTAGTATTGACCCACCCACCGATACACGCAAATTGGTATTGTCCCACCAAACCATATACGTACAGTGGTATTGACCCACAGACCATACACGTATAGTGGTATTGACCAACCCACCGATACACGTACAGTGGTCTGACCCACCCACCAAGTACAGGTAGACCTACCCAACCATACATGTACAGTGGTACTGGCCATAACCCACACACGTACAGTGGTAGTACTATCCACACATACACGTTCAATGGTAGACCCATCCAATCTTCACCCATACACCTACAGTGATACTTAACATGTACTGTTTCTGCTGAAAAAATGTTGATAGAGAACTGAAAATGCAAAAATATTTTCATTTCTTTTATTTGCGATGTGTTGTAAATCGTGAAAAATAAGTGATTTATCTCCAAAAATCCCTTTTTCTACCATTTTGGAAGTCAAATACAGTAACTGGGGTTACCATTTGCTCTTAGTCATGTACACCAGATAGAATTTTCTGACCAGCCAACCCAAATATTGACAGTCCTTCCCACCAACCAAGCTGATGCACACAACATATGTCTTGACAGTAGGCTAATGTACGTTTGTCTGACGGAAATTTCTAACCAGCCAACGTATGTATTGATAACGTATGTATTGTTTGAGTACTACAGTCAAACCTCTAAAAAAAATAAAAAAAAAAAACATGGCTGCTAGAATGCTTTGTGCATCTTCCCCTTGAATGCTCCTCCCAGAGTTGCACCACCTTTCCCTCCACACCACACATAAATCTGCTGTTGAATATTCCATCATTTGACATGAACATTTATTAGATATTTTGTAACTATTTAAATTCATACTTATTGTAATATTATTATTATAGTCTATATATGACTATACACATTATTATCATACTGTACTATAATTTATTCATTATGTGTTATTCTTTTCAATAATAGTATTAATCGGCTGTGACTGCTGATTACAGAAAGGTTCCCTTCATACTGTGGCCATGTCTTCACATCTATTATATATAGTTTGCATAATATAATAATAAGTTCAATAAGTAAAATAATGAGATGTCACAATATAATAGTGGTAATATATAAAACAAACTAAGATTATTTTTAGGAATACTTTAAATAGCAAATCATGGAGTATTATACATTGCATATTCATTAAGAGTAGATACATTTGGAATGAGTAATTCAAACTCACGAAGTTAGTGCATCAGCTGTTAAATATTTTATCATCTGATATTATTTCCCATTACTGTGCGTGACTGATGCGTAGACAGGCATCCACGACACACTTGTTTTTGTTAACGGTCAGGGTTTATCTGTTTCTCTTGTATAGCCTTTACACAATATTTGTCATAATAAAGTAGCATAAAAACATAATAGTCAGCTGGAGTTTGTAACAAAGACCACATTTGCTCATCTACATTCATCCCACTCAATTTAAATCCATAATCGGCCATATCTGGATGATCAACGTCTTAATTAAGAAACTAGCTATATTCTACACTACGATATTCATGCTATATTTATATAACCACTATTCAAAATGAGATTTATGGCAAAGTATGCTGCTTTTAACCCATTGCGGATCGTTTAGCGTGGTGCCCGCCCGGGCCTAAATTTGCAACACGGCACTACATCTGCCCTGCTGGCGAAGCGTACTCGCAAATTTTATATGTGTTGTTGTTATTTACGTTACATAAACATTACACTGACCATATTAGTAGTCTATCTAATTCAGACGATCGCAATTTATCCTAATTTTACTGGAAATAACGAATACGACAAAACGATAAGACCAAATGCAAGGACTAAATTCCCCAAACTAATAACAAGTAGTCAAGTCAGCAGTGAACAGGAAACAGCAACAAAGATAAGATAAGGAGACAAACAGATAAGCGCCTCAAAACATATGGGTACATTATAACAGTGATAACATTGACCCCGATGGCTGAGTGATGTAACTGTAAACAACAAGTGCTGCAACGTCAACGTCACGTCTTGAGAAATAATTCTCTGTTTTAGGCGATAAGTATGTAGTTTACTTTTAACTAATTTTAGTGTACTCTAGTCTATTTAGCAATAACTTGACAATGTCAATTGCAATTCTTGTAATTGTTCAAAGACAATAAAGATATTCTATTCTATTCTATTCTTTCAGTTATCAATCCACTTGAGGCGGAATGTGAAGGCGACGTCTTTTTTCCGCAATGGGTTAATTTTCCTTCTGCTGTTAAAGTAGTCATTAGGACTGATACTGAAGTGACAAGAGAGCAACGAAGCGTAAGGGTGTCTTCTAGTTATTTTTAGTTTAAATTGTGTGCTTGTTTTTCCTCAATGTCTAATTAACTTCCTTGCTATGTTTCAGGACAACTGTGTGATACCTCAACTGCGCTTGATGACCACAGGGCTACTTAGTGCTGTGGCCAGTCCACTAACTGTCATTCGCATGTGTCCCCCACTCACCACACGCAACCGACCTCACTATAACCCCCTCATGGCTGGAGGCACTATTATGGGCTCAGTCCAGGTAATTATGCCACAGTTATTATTCAATTACCTCTTATTTAACGCTTCTTACTTAACGAAGGAAATGGTCCGTTTTACTCACAATGTAGTTTAGAAAAATCATTTTTAACAAGTCATTGTATATGTTTTACATATATATATAAGGTTTGACGGACATTCCCACCCAATTATGTCAAAAATGTGATGTATCCTCCCACCCATCTATGACATACAACTTGAGGAGATATCCATGGTGTTCAGTTTACATTTTGAGTGATGCATTGTCTGCTTGCAACAAAGTGCCAACCCACTGAATGTTTGTAGTGACAGTGAGACAAAGATAAAAAAATTCCTATTGACTTTAATGTGACATACCACATACTGTGAAGAACAAAGAAAAATCTATTAGTTTGTTTAGGTATATTTTAATTCCAACATAATTATTTTGGAATCATATAACATGAACATTTATTCTGCTTAGAGTGATTACATTTTTTTACGATATATTCTGTTTATTGTATATGAAGGAGTAATTTACAAAATGTTTTATGTTTTGAAAACTTTTGAAGTTCGTCCATGAAAAAAGTATTTCCTGAAAAAACAAGTTGTACTGTTAATTTTGTTTCGTAGGCTTTAGCGGCCGGTTTCATTACTAATAACTAAAGGTGATGTAAATACTGTAGATAACACCTTGATTCAGTTGTTACCAGAAGTTTTAGTTATTAGAAGTTAATACTGTTAATTTACATATCTTATTCAGTTTTTACTTAAAAATATTATTTTTTAAATGTAATGTTATTATTTAATGGCTGTTCATACATACATTGTCTCTATAAATCATTTGCAGATCTACAACATGGCTACTGGAATCATTGAAAAGGAATTCGCTCTGCATAACCATCCAGTTAGGTTAGTAATTGTTGAACTGAAAAAAAAATATATATGTTACATTTTATAGTTAGTGTGATTTAGACACTGCTCACACTTCATTCAGAGTAGACTAAGTGTGATGAAAAACAAATTTAAACTGGAAATGAAGCTAGATTGGTTCTCCCTAATGTTATTGAAGTCCTAAACTTGGTACCAATCATACTCAAGAGTGGTGTAACATTGCTAAATCACCTTTACACAAGTTGATGGTGACCCTCCCACCCAACCATACACGTACGTTAGTGATGGCCCTTCTACCCAACCTGTACATGAAGGTTTATGATGATTCTCCAACCCATCTCTATACACGTTAATGATGACCTTCACACCTAACCATATAGGTACAGTGGTGATAACCCTCCCATCCACCCATACACTTAAATTGGTAGTGATCCTTCCTTTCACCTATACATGTACACTGGTGATAACCTTCCGACTCATCTATATATGTAATTGTTGATGACTCTTCCATCCACCCATTTATTGCCATATGCAGTTGGTATCCAATTTAAGGTTTTTATGTGAACAAATTGTGGGTGCTGTCAGTGTCTAAGACCTTGTTTGGTCACAACACTAGTGCTCTTGATGTGACAATGACCGACTTTGAAAGTTTGAGCCAGCTGTTTGGCTTCAGATCGATACTACAATCGAGCTCTGATTCAAAATAAGATAAATATATGCCTTCTTTAGTAATCTATTTGTTTCAATTTGTTCCCTGTAGATTGATACATAGGAGGCGTGTTTTTAAAGTAAATACCGTTTTGATATAAAAAAAGTAAATCTTTTCCAAAAATAATTTATTCACTTGAAAAGTCATACTTTACTCTACTTCTCTACATATTCCCATTAATATTAAGATACTTATCGTATCTTGGGACCAGCTTTTGTATGCCATCATCAAAGAAGGTTGCCGCCTGATTAGACAACCACTGCTTCACAGTCGTTTTTACTTCGTTATCATCGGAATGGTGCTGCCTCGCCAGATGCGTCTTCAAGTGCAGAAACAAATGGTAGTCGCTCGGAGCTAGATCGGGATTGTACGCAGGGTGGTCCAATTGTTCCCAGCCAAAAGAAGTAATAAGGTCTTGTGTTTGATTTGCTGTGTGTGGACGGGCATTATCGTGGAGCAAAACGACACCTGCACTCAGGATGCTACGCCTTTTGTTTTGAACTGCGCGTTGCAGATTATGTAAAGTCTCACAGTACGCAGCTGCATTGTTCGTGTCACTGCGAAGCAAAAAATTGACCAGCAACACACCCTTTCTGTCCCAAAACACAGTGCACATGATTTTCTGAGCAGAAATTGTTTGTTTGAATTTCATTTTCCTACGGGATGATGAATACCGCCATTCCATTGATTGCTGGTTCGATTCCGGTGTACCGTAGGCTACCCATATTTCATCGCCTGTGACAATATGGCTTATAAAATCATTCCCCTCGTTACTGTATCGCCTGAGAAAACTCAATGTACTGCCCAATCTTTTGGTTTTGTGCTAATCAGTCAACATTTTTGGCATTCAGCGTGAACAAGTTTCCGATAATTTAAACGTTCGGACACAGTTTTGTAAAGAACACTTCTTGAGACAGCAGGAAATGTTTCAGCTAAGGACGAAATCGTGAACCGTCTGTTCTCTTTCGCTTTACAGTCCTTTTTTTGAATCAGATCATCGGTAATGACTGAAGGTCGCCCACTTCGTTCCTCATCATGAATGTTTGTGCGGCCATCTTTAAAGGCCCTAACCCATTTCCGAACCGTTCCATCACTCATAATGTTTTCACCATACACTTCACTGATTTGGCGATGAATGTCAACCGCATTGAAGCCTTGAGCACAGAGAAACAGCGTATTACAGCACACACTTCACAGTCGGCAGGATTCTCAATAGGTGGTGTAATTTTAAAATCATGCAAACAGATGTAGACTCGATCGGATGGTTCCGTAATGGCGTCTGTGGCTTCCCAACAGACGTGGCTAGATGGCGCGCATGCGCTAAACGGCGACTGCAGTGCTGCGGCGGCGTAATTTAAAAACGGTTCTTACTTTAAAAACACGCCTCGTACATTTATATTGATTTATTTTTTTTATAAGAAGTTCTATTTTGACTGGCAAAAGTATTGCAAGTCCTGGCTTAAACTGTTTTTAAACTTTATTCTTATCATTGATGTTTATACATATGCCATTGGCAAATAGCAGAACTCAATGGTTTTTCATTATGATCAGGATAGGTGCCTTCTGTTGAATTTCATTCATAAATGTTATAAGTATAAGAGACAAAAGAGCTCATCCCTTTCCACATCTAGGTTTTATTTTAAGGTAGACTGTAATCTGTACTAGTGTTTACCATACTGCAAATATCATTTTATATAATCATTATTCTACTCATTATTTCTTCCTCTATTTTTATAATGTATTTTTATTTAAAGCAGAAAACAAGTGAAACAGATAGTCAAGAACTGATTTTGCATATTCAAACTTACAAAATCGTACTCGTCTTGAAACATGCTGGTATAGTGTGTACGCAAAGTGAAATAATGTACAATATAGCTCTAATGCCTGCAGTAAAACAAATCTTAGAAGTTGTCACTACCATATGTTTATGGAACACTGGTAGGGTCAATAAAAACATATCTAAAACCACCTTCCATCCCTAATTTTTACCAGTGACCTTGATCAGGCAGATTCTAATGGCGTCGAACAATTCTGAGCATATCTGTTCTTTGAATATTTGAATATGTGACAGCTGAGCGATACTGTCCTTGTTCTCAGCTTGCTTGTCCATTTCAAAGCAAGCTATGTATGGCAAAACCTATACATTTCAGAGATAAGGTTAATATTTGTTATTTAGTTTATAAAACATATAAGTTATATTTTATGGTTGTGTGGTTGATATACTCTGAAACTTAAGTCTGCAAGAAAAGCAATGTTTAGAAAATCAAAAACACTGCATCAAGCTTTAAATGTAAATTGAATAAAAACTAATTAACAAGGAAAAGATACGAGACGATTCATTTAATGTGAAACATAGCAAAAATAACTGAACATTGTCATGAATATTAATGTATGTACAACATTCAATATTTATTTCATAGATCAGTGGTTTAGTTTAAACAAATTAATTCTACGAAGAAAACTAGTAAAATTGTTGCAATTATAAAGAAATTATGAGATTTTTGCTTGGAAATATAAAACTTTGATTGGTTTCCCTCAAACGATACTGCATTTTAATACTAAAGGGGGAAATTGATTTCTATTTGCAGGGGAATAGAGTGGACTGGACTTAACAGTTTTTTGTCTTATGCGTTTCCGGCGCAGACTGGCAAAGTAGTAAATGAATTACATCTCACAGAGGTTCAGTCTGGTCAGACAACCCAACTGAGACCCAACCGGCCCGCTGAAAACCCGATAGACATTGTGCGTGTATCTCCACTCAGGTCAGTCCTCAGTTGTTTTACTTAACCCTAAAATAGCCGTATATGAAATTATGTTTAACATTTACAATTGATTCGGTGCTTGTTTGAATTCAGTGTAAAATCGATGTTGCAAAAAAGCCTTGCCACTCACAAAATTAAAATAGCCGTAACTCTTGTTTTTCAAGAACCAATTTTAATTAATGAGACATTTTATTGAAAAAGTTGTAAGAAATGTGTTTCATGTTACTTTTTCTGAATATTAATATTTGTTTAATAATATTTGACTTTGAATTACCTAACTAACTTATTAAGACATCTACCAAGTTTAATAAAAATATCTCAAGCAGTTGACAAAATGATGAAGTTTTTCTAAATAAAAACGAAACTAGGAATTACAGCTAAACAATCCAAATTAAAAAAAAAAAAAAAATCTGATCATCTTCAACTTATTTTTACTTGTAAAATCTGTCCTGAAGTGGGTGCTAAGGTTTTTATAACACCGTATGTCCTGTATTAGTAAGGATAATAATTAATCAATTTACTTAACCAATAAAACTTGAATCAGACAGATATAGATACAAATTTTGGATGACACTGATATCTTCTTCAGGTGCTTGAAGAGATAGAAGATCCTAAGGAACCTCAAGGGTTGTCTTCAACCACCTGAACAAAATGTCAGTGACTTATTTAAATTTTAACGTGATACGTAATTTACGTGTCTGTTATTTGTTGTTTAGTAAAAATCTACCCTATCAGCTAAGTTTGGTGATGCATTAACTCACTTATCAAATTAATCAGTTTAATTATTTTCATCATTATAACTTGGAGTAATACTTTTGTTAAAACTTCTGCAACGTAACTAAAAGTGTTTTGTTTGTTTATTAGGCAGTATTTTGTAGTAGTGTACAAAGACGGGCCGTTTGAGCTATGGGATCTCAAGACTCTGTCTCTGCTGAGGACCATGCCAAAGAAATTTCCTTTTGTCACCGCATTGGTAAGTCCCCATTTTATATGGTTACTCATAAGAATAATGTTGCTTCAGCAATATTAACACGTTTTCCTGATGAATTATAATTAAACAGATTGTATAGTCGATTGTGAAAGGTAATAATAGTTAACATAAAACAAGCCTTACAGCTGTCAGATAGACAAGAAAAGCTTATGTTTTGCTGACATTTTTTCAAAAACTTAACAGTTAACATCCTCAGAGTATATCTAAAAATTAAAACCAGATAAAACACAAACACAGTTCTAAATTCTTGAAAAGAGTTATCATTAAGATCATCATTCTATTTCAAGCTCACTGTGACACAAACCAAATCAAATTATATATGTAAAGAACTAATATAAATTGTGTTTTCTGATTAATTAAGTCATTAGTTATGAGACAATTACTTAAGTTTTATTTTTGATCTAATTATACAACAATTTATTTGTTTGATAGTTAAATCTTAGCATAAAACTTAATTACAAATTTTATATTTAAAGTTTTGTTTCTATGTTAAATATAAAACTGAGTGATGTGCGTAACCTCACTTTGTCAATCCTGTGAGCAGGAATGGTCACCAGTGCACAGTGTTAAGTCACTCCATGCCAAAACTGTCCAGCGGAAGGCCAGTGAAGAGTCAGCAACAGTCAGTAGCCCCACCGCTGAGACAGGTGATCATTGATGCATTTGTAACTTAAAATTTAAGAATTTATCATGTTGATACTAAATTTGTTAAAATACCTCTCTCGAATTATCCTATTCTAGAAAATTGTACCTAAGTCTCAACAACATCGTAAAGTAATTAAGATGATTGTTTACATCTCGTGTGCTTCCGCTGATGACATTCTGTTTTTTAATGAAGAATTTTTAATATTTTGTTTATCATTGAATTCTTTCTTTAAATAAGGGCCAGAGTTGGTGGTCAAAGAACATCTGGTGTTCAGTGACACGGAGAGCCAACTTTACCATTTCTCCGTGGATGGCAGCACAGTGCGAGATGGCATCAAGATACCTCCAGAGGTAAATGTATCATTGTCTCAGTTCATATCCTCTGAAAGAAAACTGTCTTAATTTTGATATAGAAGAAATAATGCTGAAAAAAGATATTCATTTGATGATATATGAACCATAAACCAATAATGAATTTACTGAAGTATAAGTATTGATTTTAGAAACAGAAAACTCCCTCATTCCTACTATAAAATTGTTCGGCAATGAATTGTTAAGAAAGAAAAACTGCTTGTAAATGTTTTTTTAGTTTTTATCTACACTTGATGCCCAGAAGGTAACTTTCGAGGCACAAGACAGTCCAACACCAGAGGCCCTTAAAAAATGCAAACCTACATTAGAAAACAAAAACATTACACAACTATTTTACAAACATTCTTATTTTTAATAGTATCTTAGATAAATTTTTTTATTTTGATGATTCTTCTTTGATATATTTCTAGAAATAATAAATATCTTCGTGTATTTTTTAGTATTTTAGTAAAATTAGTTTTAAAAACTTCCGCTGTTACGAAGTTAATAAGATTTTTCATTCATATTAAACAAAACTAAATTAAAGGCTTTCTGTCATATGTACTGGAATATAAACCACCCTTAAGAAACCACATTAAACAGAAAAAGATACAAGAAACATCCTTAAAGTGTGTCAATCTCTGTTTTGCGTACTCGTAAGCATCACAACTGGTACTAAACATATTGTGATTAAGAAGCTCCTCCAACTAATCTATTTGTTGTCTTCAGTCAGGGGTGAGTATGATCACCTGTATTGCCTTCAAGAGCAACCAGATAGTGCAAGCTGATGTGGACGGCTGCCTCAACATCTGGGACCTCAAGTCCAGGTCATCACGCAACTCCCACACTGGCCGTGGCTGGATACGCAAGATACGTTTTTCCCCTGGAAAAGGCAACCTCAGGCTGCTCATTCTTTACTCAGATGGAGTCGATATTGTGGATCTCAAAAATGTTAGTAAAAAATTGTATTTTCACTGCAATGTGACTATTGTAATATGGATATTTTAAGGCGTTGTTACTATAGGCATTATTACCCTTTACTGAAAAATGACAACAACAAGACAATACGATAATATTCTTTCAGTACTTCTGATCGTCTGGGTTTACATTTGCTCTGGTTGTGAATCCCATTCATCAGCATTCTTTTTGTAGGTGTCCTGGTCAAAATTATCAGTGTCCGTGATTTATAATTTTGACACTGATTTTAGGTCTATCTGTATTTCTGTGGTTCATGTTGTTGGATGTTGAGTTTAATGAGGTATTAGACTATGTGCTGAGTTGGTCTATTTTCAGATAATATTTATAAACAGGCTGTAATGCAAGTGTAGTGAGTGAGTTATTGTAAATAAATTGACATATTTGGTACATGTAGTAAAACCGCTGAGCAGCAAGTGAAACTAAAAACAACCAGAATTATTGAGGCCGAAGGCCAAGGTTTCACAAGCACAGTAAGTGACGGAGTTGGCACACGAAGCATGCTAGAGAGTCTCCTAGACATATATTATTTTTACTATAATGTTTAGAGTATTTAGGATAGTGAGAAAACTAGTCGGCACTGGTGGCACAGTGTGGTAGTAACCCCAGCTCCTTGGGGACAAAGTGTTGAGGAGATTGTAGGCGATATGTTTTATGCTCGGTCCTCTTAATACCGACATGGCGTCCCCTCAATGGTTGCCATCGAAGTGAATAACTACAAGAGAAGTCTGGGGTGTCCATGTTGTATGGTAGGCAAGGTTCAAATGTTGTGTTGGGAAGACAACAAACTGAGTGTCAGACTTGTTAGGTAGCTTAAAATCAGACTAGAACTACATGGTTTGGATTCCATGTAAAGCTGTAGGTCCTATAGTTGCCCTAGCTATTGGGCATTAATAAATAGTCCTTTCTTGTCTAAGACAAACTCAGATAGTATCAATGACTACATTAGTTCACTTACACTCATTCAACCCTCATATTTGCACATATCTCTACAATCGGCGTCTTAGAAATGAAAAATGAAAATAAAAATAATAGTAGCCTAACATTAGCCTATGGTGTTTCAGAATCTAAACGTCATAGTAATAATGAGGATACAATAACCATACATATTAATGATGATAATAATAAAAAAGGTATGTGAATAATAGGGTTTATTGTTTTGTTCCTAATGGTCTTGTGTTGAAAATTATTGTGTACACAGGTCAGAATTGTGTACATAGGTCAGAATAATGAACTTGAGGAGAAGGGCCACACTGGTAAAATTGTAAAAGAACTTATGGAAGGTAAAGAGGGAAATGGCCATTCTCCCTATGGATCATTTTTGCAACTCCCCTGGCCTATAAAAAGAGTTTTTAGAATTGGGAATCCATACAACTGGCACTTTACTCAGTAACAGACAAAATGTAACTAAAGATTATGTAAAAAAATTTGACAAAGGAGAGACCATTTGCCTGTTTTCAGACCAAAATGTAATGGTGGTTAAGATAAGAGAAGTGTCCTCTATATATAAACTGAGTTTGATAATATAATGACTGATGGTATGAATGGTCGAGAACAAACAGTCAATATATATGTCAGGCATAGACCAAAAAGACCAGTTGATGGGCTGTTATTACTGCGAGAGCAATACGCTTTACTAGTATAAGAAGCTTTTCTTACATTACAACCAAATGATGCTTTTGAACTCGTTCATGCTGTACAATATGTTTGGGGCCGGTGACCAGGCCTGTGTGTGAACTTAATTCAAGGAGTGAATTACCGGCCTTTAGTTTAGTGGGGATATGAGCCTCAGACATTGCCATTCCCATTCCAAATCCTTAGCCACTGAGCCACCACGCTGGCAAAATAATATTATAGTATGTAATTCTATCATGTTAGATTTTTATCAGTGTTTAAAAAGAAAATTTAGGAAAAAAACCATTCTTAAACATTACATTTGACAGCCGAAAAAGTTATTGTCTTGAATCAAGTATAATAATTAATTAATAGTATTTAGTTCCTTAGTTTACACTCTTTTTAAGTTAACTTTTATGAATCTAGATTGACAGACTAGGAAAATATTTACATAGATGAACATTTCTTATTAAGTTAACACTAATTGGGGAAGTTAAAAAAGAAAATATAAATTGAATTTATATTGGTTTACAGCAACAATATGAGCGCCTAGCTCAGCTAAAATGTCCCAAGGACATGGTGAAGGTGGTAGACATTGACTGGGCGGCCCCGGACACTCCTGTGTTAGCGACTGAGGATGGTTGTCTGCGGGTGATGGACTGCAAGCTGACACATAGTGCGTCGTCCCTGTCAGACTACACATTTAAAGGTACTTGTGATCTACTGTAAATATCTTTTATTAATTATGTACGTTTTAAAACACTCTTCAAAATTATCTAAATTAATCTGGTTGGAAAAAATACATTACAAACGACCATTACACAACACAAATTTATTACAGTATAAATACAAAATACAAATATTATGGTGGTCAGTTTGGGTAAAACTCAGTCACCTTCCTCAGACCAGAGAGATTCACAAAGGCATCCTTCCTTAGTGATATCGAATCCCTCTGGTTTCAGGAAGGTAAAAGTGTTTTAATGAAATCAAGTACTATAACATTTGTACATTTTGTACTTATATTGTAACAAATTTGAGTTGTGTGATGTTCACTTGTATAGTTTTTCTATTAACACATAATACGTTAATTAATGAACTATTTGGTAAATATATTACAAGACAAACAAAATTGTTGACATATCTGATTATTCGACAGAAATACATTTTTTTGTAAGTTGATCAACAGTGAATTATGACAGAGAATATTTAGATATGAAAATAACTTAGTGCTAATGATATTAAATTTAAATGTTTCAGTTTTAGTATTTGACTGAACTAATTACTAGCGAGTCGGTGGCAGAGCAGTCTAAGATGTCAGGACTTTAAGCCGGGGTTAGAGATAGGGTAGTTTGTATCTAACTTTGACAGGAAGTATTTATCAGTAATGTTTGCATGTATTATACTGTTTAGCCCCCTTACTCTCTCTGAAAGAGTTCCCCGCATAGATCAATAGTGTATAGTATAAATTTTCAACTGCAGCACTGTATGTGTGAGCATTTACACCAGCTTTAAAAGAAGAACAATAAATGGGCGAATGAGATATTATCTTTTAAATATTTTTTACATAGTTTTGTGGCATTTAGAGCTCTTATAGAGATTACCACAAGCTGCATATGGAGAGTATTAAAAAGGAGTAGGGTTAAAAAGGAGATTGGCCTCACCTTAAACGAAAAAAAAAAAAAAAATAAACTGCTGTTTTTCTGTTTTTTAATTTTAACTGCATTAATATCTTATACTATACTTAAATGTTGTGTAAACATTAAAATTCATGTATACTAAATGCACTAAATATTTATAAAGCATGAACAAAGCTTGTTAGTGGCTATGCCTCAAGTCCGACCCACTCATCCATACTCATACAGTGGTATTCACCCACCCACACACCTGTACTTATTAATAAAATAAAAACATATGTCGCCTCAAGTCATCAACTAGCTTGGCATAAGGCCTTGCAAGGGAATTGTACAGTTTGGCTTTGTGGGAAACCCGTGAGACATCTCATGATTTCAACTGTCCTGTCAAGCACCTTATTTGACTTAAAGAAATTACTTTCAGTATGCTTGAAGTCGATTGAAAATGAAAAAAAGACTATAAATTATCCAACTTATCTATTGAAAAAATTTAATGATTAATGAGATAAATAATAATTGTGCCTTAACTACACAGAACAACTACAACAACTGCAACCTGTCAGCACACCATCTCTCTCACTGTGTGGGCGTGTGACCACCTCACAAGGGAAGCGAGGTGTACAACTCACTGTTGACTTAGAGCAACATTCTGAAGACTACAATTTATTAGAAGATGGCTGGTGGTCAGGCATTTCTATACAGGATGAATAACACACCTACACCTACAGTAGAATTTATTGTACTTGTAGCTTCCTTTTTTACTGGTACACTTTTTCACAAATACTTTAATAAAATGTACACTTATGAACTTCTAAATAAAGTTATTTTTACTCTAAGATGGCAATTTTCAAGACATAATGTGATTGGATAGTTGTTGATTGTGTGCTTCTCCACAGAGCCGGTATGCTGTCCGCCACTACTCCCTCCTGCTGTACATAGTCACCTACAGCTGCTTCTCTCCTCTCCCCAGGTTACGGCCACTTCTCACTTACTCACTGTTCAGGATGGCATCCCCCTAGATCAGCTTCAAGGTAACTAACTCATTATACATTTTGTTAGTTACCCAAATCCAGAATGTAACTTGGTCCTGTCTGTGAGTTTTCCATTTCAATAAAAAATAATGCACCATTTCCACAAATAGTTTCAACATTTAATTACTTATGTTAGTAGGTCCTCAAAATGTTCTGAATTTTTCTAAATTGGCTTTGTAATTCAATCCCTGCTATTTTAAATATTAGTGGATACAGTCTTATTGTTTTTATAGTCTTTTATTAATCTTTTTCAAAGTCCCCTTTGTTTAGCATAATATATATGTAAACAATTCTGTCAGTAAAAAAGCATCACTCCAGAATGTGTTTTATTATTGCTTTCAAACTCTACACGTTTTGTACATTTTTTAACAAATTTAAAAAATGCTGTTTGCTACTATCAGATTTTTTATTATAGACCCCTGACTTTGCGGCGGTACTGTATTAAAAAAAAAAAAAAAAAAAAAAAAAAAAAAAATCCAGTCATATATTCATGTTCAGTGTTTAATCTACTTTATAACAGTACCAAAAGGTTTTATTTTAGGAGTTAAATTTTATGCAAGTTACAACTAAAAAACATGGTTTTTCACGCAACTAGTGACTTTGAACTGTCATTTTAAAAAAGGTATTAGAGATTATTTTTTTCTTGCTTGCCTATTGTAACTAGTGCTATTAGGTGTAGTATACTGAAATTTCATCATGAAATAATTAACAGTTACTACATTATTAATTTTTTTCCAGACTCCTTGTATTTCCTAAATGTTTGATTACAGAAATACGATTTTCACTGAAATAAAGATAACTACAGACTAAACTCAATACACTTTCAGAATGGTCATAATAAACCTTTGAAGTAGTTTTATTTACAGTTTTAAGTTTAAAATTTTACGGCTTGCCGACGGGCGTGAACAGCGGAGGCTGTACAGTCTGTCTATATTGGATCCATTTTTGTCGAGCGTCAAACCTGTTCTATATTGTTGTATGGACAGGAGTGCACCATTGCTTCTTATCTTATTGACTATGGATATAAATTTTTGTAACTTTATTTTATTAATTACTGAACCTGTATCATCAGATAGCTTTTATCTTTGCAGTTTCAGTATAAAATTAAGTAGTCCTTGTTTGATGAGCGTATCGTTCCAACTTACAATTGTTTTTAATTGTTGTTAATCGCTTCCCTTCAAATATGTATTTCAATTTAAAGTGCTGGGCTGCTTTAAAAAATGCTCTATAAAATAATAAATGATTCTGGGAAACATTTTAATTAATCTGGTTTCCCGTCGCTTATTTCAAACTAAACACGATCGAACTGCTGTTTAAAATGCGCATGTATTAAAAATGAGGTCACGAAATCTAATAGAACATTTAAAGTTAATGAAGTTTGTCAAATGGCATCAGATCTAATGGAGAACATTCTTGAAATTCTTTGGTAAACTTGCGTGAATCATATCATGAAAATAGAAGACTACTACCGCAAAAATGAAAATATATTGGACATAGCAATCGGACTTGAATAATTAATCTAAACGCTCTGATTCAGATTCAAGTCATGATGGTGATGACACCGACAGTGACAAATGTGATAGTTCTGATCAAGAACTGTAATTTAATAACCGGACCATAGTTTGATAATATACACTTTGCTGCAAGCAATGTTAAACTTAAGTAAGCCTTCATGCAATTTAAGTTGTACACACACGCACACTCGTGCATACTCGCACACACTCACACACACACATCCAAAACATTTAAAATTATTTTCGACATTTAATATTTGTTTAAGTTCTGTTATCATTGACAACGGGGTCTCCACTTTGCTAGTGAGAAATAGAATCGATAGAAACAAACCACATTTAAAAATACCTTTTAGTGCAAAAATAACAACACCTATGAAAAAATTAATAACATAATAACGATTTATTATTTTATGATGAAATTTGAGTATTCTACACATAATAGTACTAGTTACAATTTGAACAAGAAAAAAAATAATCTCTAATACTTTTTTAAAAATAACAATTCAAAGTCACTAGATTCAAAAAGTTGCGTGAAAAACTGTGTTTTTTTAGTTGTAACTCGCATAAAATTTAACACGTAAAATAAAAACTAAAACCTTTGTGTTCTGTTGTAAAGTAGATTAAACAATGAACATGAATATGTGATTAGATATTTTTTAGTGTTTGTTTTGCAAATACAAAAGCTTCACAAAGTCAGGGGTCTATAATAAAAAATCTGATAGTAGTCATGAAGTTTTCAAAGGGATATTGTATGAAACCCTTGGTAGCTAAATTAACATAAATAAAAGAATTGTAAGGGAAAGTTAAGTCAATGCCAAGTTAAAAATGATCAAAAGTGGTTTGGTTACTGGTGCTGTTGACCGAACATTCAGCATTACCTCCAACCACTATGCTGTCATGTCTCCACACTGTTTTATAGTCACAAGTCTGAGGCTTATGTAGGGCCTAACAAGTCTGTACCTATAGAAGGACGGCACTAATTTAATTGCACCATCTGCTTTTTTGTGCCCAAATTGGGATTCAGAGACGGCGACTTTATACATCATGGGAAATGAGCAAAAACTAATTCAAAACAGCTGTTCTCTGCAAGAGAATGTTGTACTACTATTTTGTAGTATATTGCTTTACTTCTTTTATATGCCACTAGAGCTGCATATCTCAGGTAGTGGTCTTTAGTGGAAATGCTGTTCTGAATAATTTGAATGGATTGTTTGGTGCATTTATTCACTACTTTAACAAAGCTAAACATAGGACACACCCTGCTCATCTATCGTCTCCGATGGATTAGTTGGTGATGATAATATCTGTACTTTGTCGCATTCAAAAATATTGACAGTTGTATTTTCTTACTTACTATTAGACCCAGAAATACTATTTATTTTTTAGTTTTTAACTACTGTTTGAATCATTGTTTTTTAAGTACAACATTGTTTATGAATACTGTTATTTTAACAACACTTTTTTACATGGGGTGTATGATATATATGGAGTAGAATGTTGAAAAATGTAAAAAAATTATTGTCTATTTTGTACAGCTTCCAATAAGTAAGTAACCATAGTTGATTATGCCTTTCATAATCATAATATTAAAATCAAATAACATGAATGTACGAGGGTTGTCTCAAAAGTAAGTTACACTATTTTATTAAAAGTATAAAAAGCATCAGAAAATATTTTAAATGATATATTTTGAAAAGTACAAGTTAACCTTATTTTTCTACATAATTTCCATGATTTTCTAAACATTTTTGGTAACGTGGTAACAGTTTTTTCAGTCCCTCATCATACCATTCTGCCGCCATATTGCTTAGCCAACTCTCAACCTCTTCTTTCAGCTCATCGTCATTTGCGAAGCGCCGACCTCCAAGATGTTGTTTGAGGTGTGGGAAAAGATGAAAGTCACTTGGTGCAAGGTCGGGGGAGTAAGGTGGATGTCAAAAAACATCCCATCGAAAATCTGTGAGCAGGTCTTGGGTCTGACGAGCAGCATGTGGGCGAGCGTTGTCATGGAACAAAAAAACTTTTTTCGTCAACTTTCCTCTTCTTTTGTTCTGGATTGCTCTTCTCAATTGTTCCAAAAGTTCACAATACCGTGCTGCTGTTATTGTAGTCCCACGAGGAAGGTAGTCGATCAATAACACACCTTTGTTGTCCCAAAAAACCGTCGCCATGATTTTTCCAGCGGATTCCACAACTTTCGCTTTTTTTGGTGTTGGTTCGTCCTTTCCTTTCCATACCATACTCTGCCTTTTCGATTCAGGCGTCCAATGATGGATCCAGGTCTCATCCCCAGTCACTATTCGATCGAATAAATTGTCTCCTTCATCATCGAAAAATTGTTGAAATTGCAAAGCAGCATCAACTCTCTGCTCTTTGTGCTGTTCTGTGAGAAGGCGTGGAACCCACCTTGCACACACTTTTGACAGATGAAGATCATCAGAAATAATCCTGCGGAGTGATGCACGGCTTATTTCCACATTAGAAGGCAGTTGACAAAGGATTTCGTCAAGAGTCAGGCGCCGATCGGTGTCAATGACCTTTCTGACATCTTCAACAACAGTTGCCGCGCGAGAAGTGGAGGGGCGGCCGCTTCGTTGTTCATCATGCAGTGTTGTCCGTCCTTCAGTGAATGATTGACGCCAACGAGATACCATTGGCCTTGACATCACACCTTCACTATAAACACTACACAACTCATGATGAATTTCAGTAGCAGTTTTATTTTTTTCTGTTAAAAAACGAATAATAGCGCGAATTTCACAATCGGCGGTAGGAACAAGTGGTGTCTCCATATTGCCTGTAGTCTGACTGGCCGATCGATCGACGCACGCGCATAGGAATTTTACAGTGCTGCCACTACGCCCAGACGCAAATACTCCGCGACTCCCAGACTTCTGGCGCCAACAGAACGGCTTTAAAAAAATAGTGTAACTTACTTTTGAGACGACCCTCGTATTTGTTTCTGCAGTTCTTCATAATTGTCAAATAAATATACATCATCAAAACAATAGAATGAAATGAAAAAGATTTATTTTTGCAGGTAAAGTCAGGATCATAAGTCTTTTTTGACATAAAATCCTTTGAAAAAAAATTAAAATATAAAAAAAGTAATAATGTAAAATTATTTCACACAAGTTTGCTTCTTCTAAGCACACTATCTTATTAATAAAATAACAACAATTAACAAGATTATTTCACTAAAAAGTAAACACAGTTATTATTCATCGGTTTGTTTTTTAGCTGTGAACGATCAAGTGGGAATGATGAGATTGGATGCCTTGGATCGCAGTGAATGTAATACTGCTGAACGCAGCCTCACTGCAGCATTGTTGCTGCGGGATCAAGTGTCCGTTGACTTTTGGACAGTCTGTTGCTATTATTTAAAGGTGGCTGCTTGCAGCAGTAAAAGGTAATTCCATCTGTTAGAAATTGAAAATAAATATTAAAAAATATGTGTAACTTCAGTTATAACTGTATGTTTCGTTAATTACCTGCAAACATCTGTAGTTTTATAAAATTGTGATGTAAAATGTGTTATGACTTGAAGGATTAAACACAACAAGAAAAAAACACAAAGTATTAAAAAATGTTGATATTTTGAAATGTTACATATCACGTTAGCTGCCATCCATAATATGAGTATTTTTGCTCTAAATTGCCGAAAATTGTTATGCAAATTTTTAAAACAATGATGCATTATTTTTACTGTACTACCATTTCTGAGTATATAAATACTACATACATAGGCATTATATGTATATAAATATGTCGGGAGTTTTGGCCCGACACAGTTTTTTTTAGTAGTATGGCACATAAAAAACTCTGACGGGCATATCAGCCTGACACATTTTGAGGTAAATTTGTTTTCCTGGTTTGGCTACACTGACTGCATTATGAAAGCAATTCAGTATTCAATATTTATTACGTTAATTCAATACCCGAATTTACTAAATAAGTCTGTCGAACCTATACTCCCGACAACTTGCCCGTAGAACCTGCCAAAAGTTAAAGTTTTATGAACAACTTTGTAACCAACCAAAAACTTTGAAATTCAATCTGTAAATAGTATGATGCTTGCAGTACAATAAAGTGTAATCAATTTCTTTAAGAAAGCAGAACCAATGGAGTAACAATAAAAAAACCAAAAGGTTGCTAGGCAATAATGTTGGGCATAGTGGCCCGACGACATCTAGCTGAGACAAAGAGCCGTCGGGCGTACTGGACTGACACGGCAGTTAAAGTGCTAAACAAGGAGCTTAGTCAGCTACCATTAATTGAAAGAAAAAAGATTATGAATTTGAAAAAGTATTTTAGATGTACATCTGACTTGACATATGTAAGGAAATATTATAAGAGGTATCATGGAATTTATAAGTGATTGGTTACTTTGTTGAACAAATTGTTCCAAGTTATAGATAAAAAAATTGAAAACAATAATTGTTTGACAGTGTTAATATTCATGTTTAATAGCCCAGTAAATAAAGGGAAAAAATTACCCTTTGTCGCAACTAATTGGTGGAAAGCTGGATTTGATATATGTGATAGAACCACATAAGACATGTATTTTCCCAAAAGTCCCCACTTCTCCCCCTTGAGCTTTTCCCCCCCACCCCCTTCAAACCTGGGAATAACAGTGGTTCACTTTATTGGCCATAGGTCAACAATTACATGAGCTACCGAGTTGAAATTATTTTTTTATTATGTCTAATTAGTTTCTCTACAACTTTTGTTCGAAAGAGTTTTTTCTGAAACCAATATTTAAAAAGATATGACATTAAAACTTTGGTAAAAGTTATGTTTTAGAGTACACAGTTTTATTTTCCCCTATATATTTTTTATAATAAAAATAATACACAGATATGTTTCGAACAAAAGTTGTAGTATATTTCTTAAGGTTTAAAAATATATTATTGGTTTGTCATCTGAGCGTACTGATGTAGAATGGGGCGACGGCAAAGAGAGCGCGTGCGAGCAACTTGAACACTTCCGCGCCGCGTTGCGTCAGCGCATCGTACGCAGTCCCACTTAAATTAGTTCTCAAGTGTTTGATTCATGTTAAGTGATAACTACTAAAATGACTTTTGTCTAAATGGAACAGTGGACTGCAATAATTATTTATGTAAATGGAACTTATATTTGAACTACGTAACATTATTTGTATATTTGCTTATGTATATATATTGCCAGTTTTGGTTCGGGGGGATATTCCCCGAAATGTTTCCCTATTTCCATGCTGCTGGACACCTCTCCTATGCAAAATCAGCTCACATGTATGTGCAAGAGATGCTTCAGTTGGAGTCAAAACTTACCAAAGGAGAATATGACATGTTTGTTAACAAAGGGTATTTTACTGTAAGCAGAAGTGGAAAACTGTGGTCAGGGGTTTGGACCGATATGACGATTGAGCAATGCCTTATGCGGCCAATGAAATCAATTGGAGGCTTGACTCATGGTAGGGGGATTACGGACAGCACATTATCAAAATGGGTTCTCGGAATTCCATATTACATCAAAGTACATGAAGCTGTCGAGGAGTTCCTCGGAAGTAAAATAACCTTCAGCGAACAACATGTTGAATTACGACAATCACGAAAAATGAGAGATGATTGTGATATCGAAAAATTCACTTTATGGCTAACCCAGCACAATCCATTCACAAAACTTTCAGGAGAATTAGTTTCTTTGTATTCAGGTTTTATATCTGATGACAATGTAAACTGTGACAACGCTTATGAGATAGGAAAAGCAAGTATGGAAAAAATGAAAGGAAAAACCTTTTCTGAACTACATTTGAAGAGGAAGGATATGGTTGTGACTCAAGCAAGTCACAAGTCCGTAGCTATTCGTTCGAAAGAAGTAGCAGTGAACCCACAACAGTTGTTCAATCGCATTTTATGTGTCTGTAACAGTCCAAGCAAATTAAAATTGTACCTCGGTTACGAACTAGCTTCTTTGCCACCCTCCTTGTTTGACGACTTTTCATTACGAAAAGGTACGAAATCTTCATTCCTTAAAGTATTCACTGAAGGAATTACAGATGACGTAAACAAGGAGAAAATGTAAGTGTGGTAATTGATGGAGGTTTTCTTCTGCATTCTGTTCCCTGGCAAAAGGAATCTACATATGGAGACATAATAAAAAATTACTGTTCTTATGTCATAAATAAATATGGAAACAACGCAACCATTGTGTTTGATGGATACCCCACAGAAGCCACAACAAAGGGCGAGGAACAATCAAGACGATCTGAAAAAAATTCATCTTGCAATATCGAGTTTGATATGAGTACAGTATGTATTACAAAAAAGGAGCCATTTCTATCAAACAAAAACAGCAAGAGAAAATTGATATCGCTGTCAAACGAAGAACTACGTAATAGTGGAATCTACTCAGTAATTTCTGAGGCTGATGCTGATTTGGATATTGTCAGATGTGGAATCGAACATGTTAACAGATTTTCAAAGGTTTTTGTTGTAGGATCAGACACAGATCTGCTAGTTTTACTAGTCGCTCTTGCACCGGAAAACAAACCCTTGATATTTAAGAAGGAGATTTTCGGTAAAAATCCGTCAGTTGTTTGCTACGATGTACAAAAACTGGTAAGTACACACAAGAGTATTAGACGACTCCTTCTGTTTGCATATGCAGTTACAGGATGTGACTCGATGTCATCTTTTTATGGCTTGGGGAAAACAAAAGCTGTCGAAGCTTGAAAACAAAACCACAAGCTAAATTTCAAGCGGAGAAATTTCTTATTGAAAATTCATCTCGTGACGAGCTGTTAGAAAATGGTGAAAAGTTTATCCTTGAACTTTATGGACTTAGCAAGTACTCAAATTTGAACGAGGGTCGATATTTCAAATTCACATCGATCACGACAAAATCTACCCTAAAATCTAACTTTGACATAGTTAAGTTACCACCTACATCGGAAGCAGCTCACCAACACTTGTTACGAGTTTACCTTCAAGTACAGCTCTAGGTTGGAAATAAACTCCCGCCTACTGATTGGGGATGGAAGTATGAAACTACAAAAGAAAGTGGCGTGACGAAGAGGGTTTTAAAACCAGTTCCCAGTACAAAGACGTTTGCCCCTGATGACCTTCTATATCTCCTATCATGCACATGTAAGAAACCATGCGGTGATTACTGCAAATGCAGAAAATCTGGAGTAAAGTGTTCTCCAATGTGTGAAAATTGCAATGGATTGTCGTGTCTTAACTCCCCAACACTGGACGAAGAAACGGACGACTTTTTTGACTTGTAAAGATAAACCTCAAGCCATGATTTGAAGTGAATCACTGTTAAAGTGATACAAAATTGTATAAAATACTGTAAATAAAAACGTGTTGAACTACAAACTGTATAATATGAAATTTATTAAAATAGAACTTAAAATCTGTATAGTATTTTTGTATTTTTTGAGGTGGGTGGGTGGTCCGTGATGCTGACATGAAATGGAAATTGAAGGAAAATTGTTTACCTCTTTTTGTTATTACTGTCATGCCAGCTGTCGGTTTTTGCCAGTCCGGGACACGGCGGGTTCATAGGTGGTGGATAATGGAAAGCTCTTTGTAACGTAAGCAAAGCAAAGAGTAGGGAATATCCCCCCGAACCAAAACTGGCAATATATATACATAAGCAAATATACAAATAATGTTACGTAGTTCAAATATAAGTTCCATTTACATAAATAATTATTGCAGTCCACTGTTCCATTTAGACAAAAGTCATTTTAGTAGTTATCACTTAACATGAATCAAACACTTGAGAACTAATTTAAGTGGGACTGCGTACGATGCGCTGACGCAACGCGGCGCGGAAGTGTTCAAGTTGCTCGCACGCGCTCTCTTTGCCGTCGCCCCATTCTGCATCAGTACGCTCAGATGACAAACCAATAATATATTTTTAAACCTTAAGAAATATACTACAACTTTTGTTCGAAACATATCTGTGTATTATTTTTATTATAAAACATATATAGGAGAAAATAAAACTGTGAACCCTAAAACATAACTTTTATCAAAGTTTTAATGTCATATCTTTTTAAATATTGGTTTCAGAAAAAACTCTTTCGAACAAAAGTTGTAGAGAAACTAATTAGACATAATAAAAAAATAATTTCAACTCGGTAGCTCATGTAATATTTGACCTATAGCCAATAAAGTGAACCACTGTTATTCCCAGGTTTGAAGGGGGGTGGGGGGGAAAGCTCAAGGGGGAGAAATGGGGACTTTTGGGGAAATACATGTCTTATGTGGTTCTATCACATATATCAAATCCAGCTTTCCACTAATTAGTTGCGATAAAAAACCTTTATTGACTGGGCTATAAGTGTTATTGTTTAATTGTGTCGCTTACAGCCTCCCCTAATGGGTCTTAAACACGATCCCATCACAAGTCCTGAATTAACTGTAGAACTTTGGCTAATTATACCTAAAATCTATCTAATGAAAAGTCACAATGAGTTTCTAGTAGGAATTTGGAAGGATATCCATCCTGATACATACACCATGTCAAACAAAGAATTATACCAGGAAATAGAATAAAAATTTAACAAAATACTCATTTTTTTGTTACCCAATATATACAGAATGTTTTATAGAATAACTTAGGAGATCTGTGCAATCCTATGGGAATAAACTACATATTGTGAGAAACATATTCTGTGTGTACTTATCAATTAATTGTTAACCCTCCATAAGGATATTAATTGTGATTAACAGATAAAGAACAACTCAGAAAAATACTTATTTTTATTTTATTTATTACAAAGATGCCAGTTGTAGAGAAATGGTGAATGTGAGGGGTTAATGAGTGTGATGAAGGTGATTAAGAGTGTAGTCATTGTTACTAACTAAGATTGACTGTTCTTTAGACAGAGCTTAATGCTTAGCTTAAATGCTCTGGCTATTGGCTATTAATAGCCAATAGCCAGAGCATTTAAGAAACTTACAGCTTTACTTGAAAGTAAAATCAGAAAGATAAAAAGAAGCAAACAAAACATTTGTGAATGGATGTAAGAGATGAATGTTACCATTGTTTTAAAGTGGTTAAGTAGATAAAGTAAAAATTATATTTCAGTTATCTGTTGAATGGAAAAATGAACTATTAATTTTGTAGAAAGAAAAGGATTTATAACACTGTTGGTGAAAGATTACATGATATAAAATTAGGTTGCAACGAGGAATATCATTTGATGTGTAATATTTCTGTTTTTTTAGAGAAGAGCAGAAACCTAAACAAGTAGAACATTTTGACTCGTACAGTGCAACAGACCTGAAGAGAGTCAACCAGTTTCCCCATCTAGAACCTCTAGACACGTGCTATGATTTCTTATGTGACCCGTACAACTACCAGGTACAGTTTTATTTCTTTTTGAAATCATCACAGTCAATAATGTAACTCTTAACTTATTTGTTAAAAAAACTTCACTTGCTAGTTCAAATAGCCTGCAGGCAGGCCTGTGCGTGAACTTAAATTCAATAAGTGATATGTATGTATAAGATTAATCATGGCTGGTTGGCTGGAAAGGATTTATTTTAAAAACAAACTTCCATTCTCTTTACTTCTTCTATGATGTTGATGATTGTTACAGAGGCTCCAGTTGGAGAGAGTGAGGGTCCATGAATGGAAGCGTTGGGACTACAAACATACCCAGAAGGTGGTAGAACGCCTCATTCTGCTTGGGGAGATGGATAGAGCGGTGCAACTGCTACTGGAAACTGACTTGGACAATCCTAACTACTACACAGACGGCATCAAGTTAGTATTTGTACTTATATAGTTACAGTGCAAGTGAACGTGACACAACACAAAGTTTGTACAGTAGGCTACAAGTACAAAATGCACAAATATTATTTTTATTTTATTTTTAATTTATTTATTTATATTACATGAACAATCAAGAACAGTAATTTGTCAATAATAAATTATAGTGTCAATGAGATCTGTTGTTCAAGATTTCTAGGAACTCCTCCACAGTGTATACTGGGTTGTCCAGCAAGAATTCTCAAAGTGAGTTCTTCAGTCTATTTCCAGTTAGGTTCCGTATATGTTCTGGAAGGAGGTTTTTCAGCTTGCAGCCTACATGTGTTGGTTTTTTCTCGTAGAGGGCTGTTCTGTGTTGGGGTAGGATCAGTCTGGAGGCGTGGCGTGTTGGGTAGCTGTGAAGGTCTGTGTGAGTCTGAGGATGTTGTTTGTCGATATGTAATATGGCTTCGTAGATGTAGAGTGCAGGAACTGTGAGGATGCGTAGATTCTGGTAGACTCGTCGGCAGCTTTGTAGGGGTTCCAGGTTTGCCATGGTCCTAATTGCCTTCTTTTGTGGTAAGAGCGAGCACTCTTTTGAGGTTTCCTGAGGTTCTTCCCCAAATTATAAGTCCATATCTAATGTGTGACTCTATTATGTTGATAGATTTCGGTGAACCACATTTACTTTACTCAGACCAGAGAGATCTATAAAAGAATTGGTTAGCTGGAATCAATCACAATAATATTTGTGCATTTTGTACTTAAATTGTAATATATTTGTGTTGTGTGATGTTCATTTGTATTGTATCTATACCAACACGTATTATGCTAATTAAGGAACTACTCATATGTAACAGTAACTTTGTATTCATCCATCTATCCAAATGACCTCTTAAGTATTAAATAATAAAGGCAGTATATACATATAACTAAATCAGTTTAACCCTTCAACGTGTTTATTTTATATGGATGAACTTTACTTTATAGAGTTTTTCTATTATTTTCAGCAAAATTGCTTAATTTTTTAATTGGCTATTTATAAGATTTAAAAAACACACATACAATTTATATTGATGTTTTAAGATAAAATTATGCTGGATGTTGTAATTTTAAAATAAAAGCATATAAATCGTGTAAATCTTCAAATAGAGTAATAAGTTTTTTTTTTAGGTTATGCCTTACATAGTTTAACTTCTTCCGAAGAAAAGTTGAAAATAATAACCTTAAAGTATATCTTAAACTTCAATATTTACATTTTTAATATCATTATCACTAAAACTATTCAAAACTACTTTCATAAAAAACATACTAAAGTAATCTCACTAAACTCAAACTAATGAGACTCAAACAACAAACTACTTCTGAATGTTAACAGTGGACCGGCAGAGTCGAACACTATTTAGCAGTTCATCAGCTGATTGTAGAGTTATTACTGTTGTTTGTCCTACAAAAGCATTAGGCAAACATTAACTTTTGTATTAAATACTTCAGAATTGTAGCTTTACACTGATATAACACATAATTTAGAATATTATAATATTTCATTATAAATTACTGAAACTAAAGACATGTCATGTTATGCAATATTGGGTCCACATTAACACCAAGGAATGTACAGCTCTTGAGTGGAGTTATATTCAAATTTTTGGACCCAAATAAAACATCATCATCATCCATTGACGTTCCCGTTTTCACAGGTTTTTGACACACCCTTATCTACTTTTTGTCTTATCACTTCAAGTTTTCTCTTCCAACACTGGTTTTTTCTAATTTTCCCCTTTCTCCACATCCTTCCAAACTTGATCCTCCCACTCTCCTCTCAGTCTTTCTCTTGATCTTCTTCCTCGGCTATCCTCGGCAATATATTATTTCCCATCTTCTTCACATGACCCCATCCACCTTATCCTTCTTCTTTTCACTGTCTCATGTAGGAGCAGTAATACTTTGTACTTTCTCTGGCTATTTGTTCCTATTCTAGCTCTTCTGCTAATATTCTCTATTCCTCTTTAAAATCTCATTTCTGCTGCCTGTAATCTGATTAAATCACCTTTTGTCCATGTCCATGTTTCTGCTCCATATAATAAGATTGGTTGATAGTACATATTTTAAATATATACATCTTTATATCTTTGTTTAACTTACAATAGAGTGCATCTAGGAAAGAGGCGACTCAACTCACAGATTATAATTTCATAACCAATGTTAATCAAATTGAAACATATTTTTAAAGTATATAACTAATTTATTGCAGCCAACCAATTTTGGACAGCATTATCATTTGGCATTGCATAGAACAAAAACAGTTTTCTACTTAAATGATATTTAATAATTGTGTATATTACCATCATAAATGATGAAGCTCTTAAACATTCTTAAGATGTTTTAACTATATGTTATTTTAGGGCCTGTCTAGTTGCTACAATCCAGTCCACCGGGGCTGCCCAGAGTACAATAAAGCTGGTAGCAACAAACCTCATTGCTAATGGCAAGATATGGGAAGGTAAATTATTAGCATACCGCTGTACAAATAAAGAAGTAATTATCATTAGATGGAAATAGAAGCTTACAGTTTAGATTATACTAGAACAGAACTTAAGCTGGTGATAATTACAACAACCAAAGAACAACACAAATAAAGTAGTAGTAATAGCAGGAATATAGAAATAACATAAAAACAACCAATATACGTAATAATAATAACAAGTAATAATTACAACAAATGTGGCAGACATAATAAAGAAAGAAATTATAGTAAGAAATTTAAGCAATAATTGTGTAATAAGCCCAAATAATAATAGCAAATTTAGCGATAATAGTAAAATTAAAGCTATGATCACAGCTTTGAGCATTATGATCATATGGTAGTTGGTGATTTTGAAATTAAAAAAAAGCACAATCACAAATGCTGATAATAAAGATCAGCAACTGAATAATAATTTAACAATGACTAACCATACAAAAACAAACAGACAATAAGAAAGTTGTTCTTTGCCACAACTTATTTAACCCTTCGCACGCGGCAAACAAATATATACCCATCCTCTAATTTGCCTCAAACGCGGTAAACAAAGATATCCGAAATGAAATATTTCTGTCGATAGTATAAATAATAGTTCCTAAAATTTCTGCCAGAGTGCAGCATCAACTTAGACATGTCTTTAGCCAACTCCCTCAGCCTATCGAAAACGTAAATTGTCTATGAATGAAAAGGAGTGGAGCAGCCAGTTAGAGCGTGCATGAGTGTGGCTCCGTTTCCTGCCTTTCTATATGCGTAAAACGAAAATATACTCGGTCTGTTGCTCCACTCAAGCACATTGTTTTCGACAATTGTCATTCTTTTTCTCTGTTTTTTAGTTTTTGATTATTTTTTTGTAGTTATTATTGTATCATAAATGAAAGATAATGTTAAAAGTTTCCACTAAAATGTTGATGATAGTTTTTTATATATATGTACTTTTCATTTTAGTTGTACATCTACAATAAAATAGCGTTAAAAGTTGTAATTGTTACTTTAAATGTAAAATTATATATTTTTTATGTACCTTTATGTTTCTAAAACTTAAAAAAATTAACATCACATTTCATTAAAATTATTTTTTTAACATAATTACGTGTTACTTTAAAATAGCGTAAACGAATTTCCACGCTTTTCCCAGGTTAAAATATAACTGGGATTTGTACTTTTAAATCTTAACACGTCTTTGGTCAAATTTCATCTTTAATAATAAAAAAGATTTTATTTTTTAAGGCAAGGTTAGGACTAGATAGTCCTCTCTTCCACCTAACCTTAAAATAATACTGAGTTAGTAGAATTAAGTCCAATTAATATTGCATTTGTAACAAAGCATTTTATTTAGAGGTCTCCAAAGACTTTACTTTGAGCCAAGTTAAAGCCTATTCTGGCTATACTTGATTTAATTTTGGTAATTTCAAGGCAGAGCCTGAGTTAAAAAAATCATTTTCAGTAAGTAATTTAAAGTATTTTTAAATATTGTATGCATTTTGGTAAATACTTATTTTACATAAATTTCCTGCGTAATTAATCAATATTTTTTCTTAATTGGACGTTTAGTCCCTTTGCACACATCTCAAGATTTTAAATAAATGCTGAAAAGGGAATAGTTCTTGGATTTAAGGATTGTCACTAATTGGGAAGAATTTGATGAAGGAATGAAAGGCAAAGTGAGGATTTACTCCAAATTATATTTATGAAGATCTTTTTATAGTCTGTATATATACTATACTAGTGACAGTTCTCAGATATATATATATATATATATATATATATATATATGTGTGTGTGTGTGTGTGTGTGTGTGAGATCTGTCTTTTAATGCCAGATATCAAAATGAAAAAAAGAATTAAAAATGGAAAACCTGATAGAAAAGTTGAAATCAAGGGAAATAAAATCTATTTTAAAATTAATTCAAATTATTCGACAGTTTCTCAGATTGTCAATAAAATATAAGTGACATGAGCGTTCACATATTTTGTTTCTTATCATAGATATAAAAGCCATTTTACTTTTATATCTATGATAACCACGACTTTCTTGTATCAGAATGTATGAAATTAATCTAGTTGTAATCTGTTACTGAGGCGTTCGCTGCAGCCATAAGAAAGCGACCTCTATTTCTGTACAATGGTACATTCTATACAATGGGTAAAAGGTGTTCACGCCTAAAGGTACCCATACACCGTGGTAAACCCACCCGCTCACACATACACGTACGGTGGTACTGACCAACCCACCCACCCGTATACGTACAGTGGTACTGACCAACCGGCCCACCCATACACGTACAATGGTATTGACCCACCTGCTTACACATACACATACAGTGATACTGACCCACCTACCCACCCATAAACGTTCACTGGTACTGATCCACCTACCTACCCATACACGTTCACTGTTACTGACCCACCTACCCACCCATAAACGTTCACTGGTACTGATCCACCTACCTACCCATACACGTTCACTGGTACTGATCCACCTACCCACCCATAAACGTTCACTGGTACTGACCCACCTACCTACCCATCCATACACGTACAGTGCTATTGACCCACCCGCCCACCCATACAAATGCACTGGTATTGACCCACCCATACATGTACAGTGGTAATGACCCACTCGCCCACCCATACACGTACAGTAGTATTGACCCACCCGCCCACCGATACATGTACAGTGGTATACCTCTGTACGTGTATGGGTGGGTCAATACCTCTGTACGTGTATGGGTGGGTGGGTGGGTCAATACTTCTGTACGTGAATGGGTGGGTGGGTGGGTCAATACCTCTGTACGTGAATGGGTGGGCGGGTGGGTCATCAGTTGTCATCATTATATAGAAGAGTGGTCGTTACTCCTTGTCAGTTTACTTTTAGCCGTGTTTGTTTATAACAAAGCTCTCGACCGCTCGTATTTACTAAGTGTAGTGAATTGAAATGAAAGTAAAAATATTGATCAATCACATAAAAGTCTGAATTTCGCAACCATTAAACACTTGCTTCTCTGATTGAATGAAGACCATTAATGCCCCATAAAAAAGCATAATGAGCAATCATCAACTATGTGATCCAAAGTATAATTTTTAACTCCATAATCACATGACTGATCATTTGTCATTCCCCACAGTAGTTGCATCTTCTCACAACTGTGTGAAAACGACTCCAAATAGTCACCTCCTGATAAGGAAGGTTCGTTCCACCTATGGAAGTCAGGTTATGATACCAGAAACATGTTCAGACTTTTAAACATGTTCCAAGTTAACTCCCAGTAAGTTTCTGGTGATAATTCCTTTCAAATGAACTGGGAAGTTTTGTGAAGAGACGTTTATTAAAATTCAAGTCACCCAGCACATTGTAAGATATCTTGCAAAATGGCGAGATTCGTAGACCTTTTTATTCTTTGTAGTAAGTAAAACCTTTTTAAATGCTCTAAGGTGTACATCTTTGGTTTGTATGTACGCAGGAACTATGCTACACAGCCCTGGCAGAGAGGATACAATGAGGGAGTCACTGATAGCCCTCACCACCTTGTTAAATTGGACATCAACCTCTTGTGTTGATTCAGCTACATAGGAGCACAATATTCATCAGTGGAGTCAACCAGGGACAAAGCAGTATTGCACAGGATTTCTTTGCTAGCTCCCCAAGATGATCCAGCAACTTGCTGTACTTTGTTACTTCTCAGATAGTATGTGTCTAACTAACACTGTGATGTGTGGCAGGAGTTCAGCTGTTGTGCCTGATAGGCAAGGGTCTTGATGGGTGTCGGTACCTGTCCTCATATGGCCTATGGGATTCCGCAGTCTGGCTGGCTAAGAGTACGCTCCCACCCGCAGAGACTCTGGAAGTGCTCCGCAAGTGGGCTGACCATCTCACTTTGCAGGGAGATAAGGTTTATATATTATATGTTATATTAGTTATTAGTTTCAATAACATTAAGTAAAATTATTTAACTTATATAATCATAAACTTATCTTTATTTTTAACTTTATTTGACCTATTTTTTGTAGTATATTTGTACAAGAAAGAAATTAAGTAGCAGAAATAAATTATTTATTCAATTTAAAAAAATTAAAGATTTTACCTTTAAGAAAACAAACAAATATTCTTTTAATGAGCTACAAATTAGTAATTTTAATATTATTAAGAAAATATAACCAATAAACCACATTTTTGGACACTGAATTTGGTTTTTTCTTTTTGATTTTGTTGATTTACATCTCTCAATCCAAGTTAACTGTATTAATCATATAATGGTCACATATAATTAATTAGGATAGGTTTACTCTTTAGAAGAAAATTAATGTATAATTACATTAAAGTTGTTGAAACTTCATGGAAACTTCCGTGAAGCATGCCAAAAGTAAAGTGCTTTTTAATGAATCTATGAACATTTTTTTATAAAAGAGACCATCCAGGCAGCTCTCAGTTATAAATAATTTTACTCTCTTCAATAATCTCTTAGAACTGGCAAACGGCAACTATTCCATTTTTTATTTTGTTCCTTTTATTTTAAACAGGCAAATAGAGATTGACTATTGATTGGGTCTGAAAAATGATGTGAGTGATTTATTTTATAATAACAGTGACAATAATTATCCTGTGAATAATCAGAATGAACAAAGTGCTTGTGAAACCATTAGTGAGACTAGGGATTTACAACCTCCTCCAGCCAAACAAAGATGTAAACAAGGAAAAGGTCGGCCTAAGTTACAAAGAAAAAAGGTTGATAGGTTGATTTATATCTGGACTAATGACTATTTTGATCCAGTTGTTTGTAATTTTGACTAATCACAATTATTTTTATGATATTTTTGTAAAAGCTATACTTAGCGTAGTTGAAAAAAAAAACAGCACAGAAGGGTAAACAGGCGCTGATTATACCCAGCAGTTGAGAAGTTAATAAAACCTAAGTCAGTTACATTAATTTAGTTATGTTTTTTAAATTTATGGTTTTAGCCTCAAAGGCCATTTGTATGTTGGAACATGAATTTAGTTTCTTAATTAGAATATTATGTGTCGCTAAAAATGCAAAACAAGTGAACGTCAAATAACACAAATTTAACTACAGTATAAGTAATGTTGATAGATTTTGGTAAACCACTTTTAGCTTGCTCAGACCAGAGGGATTCTTTTATGAAAATCGATTACCACAATATTCGTGCATTTTAATTCATTTTTTTACAGACTTTCACTTGTTTTAAACATGAATTTAGCATAAATGTTCGTTAACATGCCTTGAACTATAGATTATGGGTTAAACCCGCACGTTTGTCTAGGAGGCAGCCCTGCAAGTATTAGTTTCCCAAGGACAATTGGACAGGGTGCTGGAACTACTGGTATCTCAAGGTCACGTTGCTAGAGCAGGACAACTGGTGCAAGCTCTGGCACACATTAAATACCCTGTGGACAATATCCTTTGAATACATGTAATATGTGGCCACAATAACTGTTTTTAGTATGGTTTATGTTCAGTATATCATGCTTTGGAACAGAATATCACATATTTTGTGTCATAAGGCCTTTTATTTTATTTGTCTTTCTACACCAGTGATTTACATCAGGGGCATTTTTTTACTTTGATTTCAACGTTGTTATGGGACAACGGTCCAAACCCATTAAGCGAAATTTAGTTAAAAATTTTTAAATTTCTAAAGCAAAAAAAAAATCAAAAATGTTTTCAATTTAATAATATTTTAACTAACCCTTCGTACGTGGCAAATGAATATATATATATATATATATATATATATATATATATATATATATATATATATATATATATATATATATACCCAGCTTCTACTTTGCCTCAAACGCGGTTAACGAACATATCCAAAATGAAATATTTCTGTCGATAGTGTAAATTATAGTTCCTAAAACTTCCGCTAGAGTGCAGAATCAACTTAGACTTTGGCCAATTCCCAAAGCCTATCAAAAACGTAAATCGTCTATGAATGAAAAGGGGCGTAGCAGCCAATCAGAACGTGCATGGGTGCGGTTCCGTCTCATGCCTTTGCACACGCGTAAAATGAAAATATTCTCGGTCTGTCGCTCCACCGAAGCATATTGTTTTCGACAATTATCATTCTTTTTCTCTGTTTTTTAGTTTTTTATTATTTCGTTGTAGTTTTTATTGTATCATAAATGAGTGATACTGTTAAAAGTTTCAACTAAAATGTTAACAATTTTTTATATTTGTACTTTTCATTATAATTGTACATCTACAATAAAATAGCATTAAAAAAAATTAACTTCAAATCTCATTAAAATTATTATTTTAAATATTTATGTGTTACTTTAAAATAGGGTAAACTAATTTCTGAGTGCGAAGGGCTCAAATTCAAATAGTTTTATTGCATAGAAGACAATTACATGAATTGTATCGCAATAGTCAATGTTGTACCCCATACATTCTTACAACGGTACATACAAATATACAAGCTGTCTTACATTCATCTCTCATTTATACAAGGTTAAAATTCTAAAATTAAATAAATAAATAAATATGTACATAACTATATAAATAGATAGTGGCCACTCCCTCTGCTATGCCAATATTTGAGGGTCATTTGGCATTACTAGGTCTCCCAGTTATGTGCAAGAAACTCGTCCACGCTCTAGGAAGCGTTTGATATAAGCACGTTTTTAAGATGAGCCTTCAATGCCTTGGGCACCTGTGCACATTTTAATTCATTGGGTAAACTGTTGATTAATCAAACACCGGCCTGAGAAGGAAGATGTTCGAAAACCACCATCCTGTGTTACCCAGTTCGGTAGGTTTCCCTGCCTCTGGTGCTGTGTCCGTGTATGTCGGTGCCTCTAGTTAGAGTGCATTTGGTCATGCATTAAGTGATTGTTTCCAATATATATATGCAGGGCAGGGTCAACAGTTGTAAGTTCTGAAATGCAGTTCTGCATGAATCTCTGCTTTTTAATTTTGAAATAATTCGTACTGCTTTTTTCTGCAGTCTGAATATTTGCAAAAATTCTCTATTTGAGCATCCACCCCAGAGTATCACCCCATAGGATAGATTTGGGTATATGATCCCATAATATGCCGTCATGAGAATTTCAATCGGGCAGTATTAGGACAAATATCTCAATCAATATATACCTGATGATAATTTAGAACAAATCTTGTTAGTGTGATCGTTTCAGGATAAACTTTGTTCAGGATAAACTTTGTTCCATGTATATTCCAAGAAATTTAATGGATTGTACTTCATCGAGTTCAGTTTCTGACAACATAACGGTTTGAGTACCATCTAAATCGGTTTGGCGTGAGTTAAAACTGATGTAGTTCGATTTTTGATATTGACTTTTAGATTTGTATTATTAAAATACTGCATCACATTATTTAAGTCAGTGTATGTTTTAATTTCCTAGACTGATTTTGATTTATCACTCAAGCAGAGATTCGTGTCATCAGCATACTGCACGAGTTTCACGTGTCATAGTGCTGAAGATAAATCGTTTATGTGAACTAAGAAAAGGAGATGACTAAGAATACATCCATGAGGACCCTAAATTTAATTTGATTTGACTTCGATAGTTGATTTGCCTGAACCCTCTGAGTTCGACCTGATAGGTATGATTTGATCCACTAGAGTGGTACTCCTCGAATGCTGTAGTGATGTAGTTTGTGAAATAGTATGCTGTGGTCAACACAGTCGAACGCTTAAGAGAGGTCAATGAACACACCCAAAGTGGATTCCTGCCTCTCCAAGTTCTTCACTACCCCTGTAACGAGGCGTACTACAGCGTCTATTGTGGATCTATCTTCTCTAAACCCAAAATTTTCATTTGCGGGGAGATTGTGTTCTTTCAAGTACCCTGACAGCAAATTAATTAAGAAAATGTTCTCGAAAAGTTTGCTCAGAGAAGGAAGAATCGATTCAGGTCTGAAATTGTTAATTTCATTCCTGTAATTTTTTTTGAAAATATGTTTTACCTTGCCTAATTTAATCCTTGTTGGGAAAGAAAGATTGATAATGTGTGTTAGTGGCTTCAGTAAGTATTTGGATATTTTCTTGATGAGCCATATAGAAATGAAATTTATGTCGTTAGTTTTTTTTAGGGTAGATTCTTAATTACTTTGTCCAATTCCGCATCCGTAGCTGGTCTCAACACCATTGAAGAGGAGGCTGTTGCCACGAAGAGGAGACATAGGCTCGGGACCCTGAAGGGGCTGAGCAACTGAGGAAAAGAAGTCATTAAAAACATCCGCCACAAACCTGGCGTCTGTGATTAAATCCTCATTGGTTTTTAATTAAATTTTTTCTTGTTTTTTTTTTTGTTGTCTTTGTGAATTTATGATATGCAGTTTTGGAAAATGTTTTGGGCTTTATGAGTTTTTTTCGAACATCATAAGCCTTTACTGCAACTATTACTTTTTTGTATATTTTTTATACACTTTAAAAAAAGTGTTGAAATTCCAAATCAACAGAAGTTTTTGAAATTGTCCAAAAAAACCTTAACTTTTTCTGGAAATTAATATCCCTTTAGTTTAGATCCAAGAGCCAACTTTTTTAGCTAGCTTGGCTTTTTTAGTTCTTATGGCTATTCTTATGTTTTGGTTAATCAGTTTCTTGTATATTTTATAATTTAGTGTGGTTTAATATGGATTGTGTGGTTGAATTCCAGAATTATAAGGAAAGTTGTTATCCTGGATAGTTTAATCTGTTGAAGAGTGTCTCAAAAGATTCCAGTTGAGTACATTTGTTACATGATCTTTGTTCTAAATAAGTACCTTTGTAAGATATGACAAATATATGATTCTAGGTTACAGGGCACTAGGCCAGGAATTAGTATATTGGAGAGATAGGACATCAGCAAACTTACCGTAAAAGACAAGTTCACACCTTAAATGCTGTGAGTGCTGTGATGAGCACGCACAGCATTTAAAATGAGTATGAATATAACAATCACGTTACAAATATTTCTTTCACATGATGGAAATATTCAACAGCTGATCTATGACGATGAACCATCTCTTCAAAATGTGCCTACTGTAGTCAGTCAGGCAAGATGAAACATCAATGACCCTGTTATGTGTGCATACACCATTAGGAAGCAAGAGAAGAGAAGAAACACATCATATGATAGTCCTACACATGAAGTATTGCAATAATAATGAGATGCGTTATTGGTTGTTTATTTGGGTGAATAGGATGAATGTTTTCGAAGAGAATACACAACTTTGTACACTTTCTCAAGCAATATAACATACAAAATTGTGGATTTAGTTTTTTTTTATTTATCGATCGATATATATTTCTATACATATGACTCTAGTAATTTTTTTTTTAATATTGATTATAAATTTAATATATTTCTAAGTGTATGGAATTGACATTGAGTTGAGAATAAAGAAAAAAATTCATAGAGAAAATACTTGTTTATTTATTTAACACATTCGCTGCGGCGGGGTACCTGGGTAACCCTGTGCTAATTTGCGTGCATACTGTGGGCCACCTGGTAAGCCCGGGGAGTTGCCTTCTTGTTTTTGTCAGTGTGGTTCAGCCATTTGAGGTATGTAGACGAAAGTCATACCGTATTGTCAGCAATCCCTTTTGCAAAGCGTTATGTGAACATTGTTTTTGTTTATCAGGTTTTTGTCAACAGTAACAGTGTTTATTGTTTCTTAGTGTTTTTACGTCATATATTCTTATGACAGTGTAAAGTTAGTTTTAAGTGTATAATCTTTATTTTTTTCTAATGTGAATATGAGTTCTTCCTGCTGTTCCTGAGACAGAAGATTAGTGGCCATGGTGCCGAATTGGGCACGATTACGCAACTCCATGCGCCACCGCAGCGAATGTGTTAAGAGATGGTGAGGCCGAGTTACTACAAGTATGAGCAATAACAGTTACATCTGTAAAATATATTTAAATTTTTCCTACAACTATATTCATCCTTAACTTTTCTTACAGACCTTGTTTTCAGCAGTCCAAGCAAAGTTCTGCGAGCAGACTAAGACCTGTGATACTCTAGCTGAAGCCATGGCCAAACTTCAGATTGTGTATTAGTAGATATGAAATAGTTATATTATTAATGTAAATATTAATTTAAGATTATACAGCAGTATATGTAAGAGTAATTAGGGATTATATTGTCTATTGAAAACAATTTTACATCTTTACAACATTGTTTAAGTAACATACAATTTTCTATACCACATAGTCTCTTAAAAAACTCAGAAGTATATCTAATATCATAATCTCTTATAATCAATACAATGATGTCTCTAATGGATAGAAAATTAATTTTATTTTCAGATAATGCATTTTAAAAGTTAGGTTTTGCAGTCAAGGTGTAAAAGACTTTAAAATTAGTTCTGGTCTGGGCTAAAATTATTATTGGAGATTTTAAGTTTGTTGTCTTGTGATTCTCGCTTAGGGCCATGTCTTTATGTCTGGAGAACTGGAAATCAAAATGATATCCCATGCTGCTTATTAGTACAATCGTAGTATTCTATGGAAGTGTCCTTTACTATTTTAAAATGCAAAACATATTCTTTTTTTCAGTTCATTATTTATTTTCATTACTCTCTAGAACATAAATTATGCTTGCTGGAGAAGGTAGCATGCACTCAGCGTTGAGTGCAATCTGTAGTTGAAATTGACTAACTGTAGTTGGAAATCTGATAACCTGTTTAGAGATGATTATTCTTCTTTATTTGCAGTGAGTATTGACAAAAGGATCTGCATTGATGCCACTGTGTTGTGTTTGAAGTTTGGTGAATAGTTCAAGTCTGTTTGTTAAGTTTTTGATAATGAGCAATTGAATGCAGAGCCTCAAATTACTAATCCACCTTAAAAAGAAAATATTTCAGTAGTTGACATTCGCTTTGTATATTTTAACGCTGTGCAATATGTCATCCAGAGCCTAAAGTCCCGCTCACCCTGCGTATTGATGACATTCCTTCATTTATTATCAAAGAAGAATCTGATATAATTTCCCCTGTACTTGCCTTGTTGTTCAATTAAAATTCAATAAAGGAAAGTTTCCTTTGGTCTAGAAGACAGCACTAGTAACTCTTATTTCAAACCCTGGATAATTTTTTATAGTTTTAATATCTGTTCTGTGTATACTACTCTAGATATTTGAGAAGGTTGTACACAGTTTTTCTGTAAGACATTCTGCCATCTTATCTCTCCTTATCAACATGGTTTCATGAAAGATCATTATAACATTTTTTTCACTTCTTGCTGTTACTAGTCCTCTAATTGATTGTTAAGTGCAGTTTTACATAATTTATTTTTATTTTCTGTAGGGTATTTGACAAAATTTCCCACTAATTTTAAAGATCTTCTCTTTCTTTAGACTCTTTCCAGACTATTCAGTGGATAAAAAAGCCTTACAAAGTTTGGGTTGTAGTGTGTATTCAGATATATCTGTTGCCAGTTCAAGAGAAAGCTCCAATTTGGGAATTCTGAATTTTATTAATTAACACTAAATAGCTATCTTGAGGTGTGGGGGCCAACTCTATGCCAATGATATTAAATATGTACAGATTGCTTACACAAGATATCATGTGGCTCCTCAATCTTCTACTAGTTTGTCTGTAAATTGGGCTAAATACATCTACAGGAGGCTTAGCTGTTCCAACGTTAAACAGCATACTTGTTTCTACTGTACAGGTCTTTTGTTCAAAGTCACCTTGAGTATGCCACTGTTATTCAGAATAGTGACCAATTGTACAGAGATGCAGCAGTGGAGGCCGTACTATTGATTTTAGGGTGGTGTTTTTTTTGTTTTTTTTAAATAAAACTTCACTCGCAAGTTGACATGGGCCTACAGGCCTGTGCATCAACTTTATTCAATGAGTAAAGTACCGACCGTTGGCTCAGTGGGGATTCGAACCTTGGACCTTGCCCTCCTCATTCCGAAGCCTTAGCCACTGAGCCACCACGCCGACAAGGAATTTTAGTTACTGGAGCTAGGTGAATTCTAAGCATATGTAGAATTTAATTTATTAATCTCATCATCTCGTCATACTGTTACTGATTTAATCTTTTTTACAGAATGATTCATTGACACACTAGTTTGGTGAGAACTATTGGCCTCAGAGTTCCAGGATATACTTTTTGCCAAAATGATCCATTTGCTTTCCTATACTTTAGAATATGTGATTTGATAATCAGATGAGCTAGTATTGTCAAGTCTTTCTAACCCAGAATTTTTCTTTAATGATTATAACAGGTTTTTAAGGTGGCTGAAGGCAGCACTTAATTCCTGTCTCTGCAACTAAACTAACCTTGTGTTAGTTTAGCCTTCTCCAATGTTCATGTGTGGGTTTCAGGGCTGTTTTTGGACACTAGAGACTTTAACTGTCTATTGCCCTTGGTCAGTGGGAGGATTGTAAGTTATAGGAAAAATGCAGATTTTTTCACCTGACACCCACAAATGAGTTTCTTGCAGTAAATACTGTAGATCACTTAGGTCATACATCTCCCTCAACTAATTTGGCAATGTAAGAAAAACATCGGGCATATTTGGTTATTTTTATAGTAGTTTAATAGAGCCAATCTGTACAATCTCACCTCATGTCGATAGTTGTCAGTTGTTTAAATCAGCTGACTAATATTTACTTTAATTAGTTTGAAAACCAGGTACTAACTAAAATATAAGCATCTTAATTAATTAGTTATAGTATATTAATGGATAGATTTTGTTAATAGTATTTATATTGTATAATATATAATAACTGTTTATAATGTATAGTAACTTTCTATATTTTAATGGTAAAATAAAATGTTTTACAGCTATTTATATATTTTAATAAATGTTTAACCTCTAAAATGTCTTTGATCTGAATCAAATGTCTTTATAACCCTCATTCCAAAAAAATCTATTGATGTTGGTGTTCTGTAGCTATATTGTTATAACCCTCATCCCAAAAAAGTCGTTTGATGTTGGTGTTCTGTAGCTATATTGTTATCTTGGCTTTGAAGTTTTATAAAGATCAGCTGTCACTGCAAGATTGCTTATAACTGGGTGGCTAGTAGGGGGCTAAGGTGGTTTGGCTGGCTTTAGAGACAACTGAATTTCGCTTGCATCGCTGACGGTACGTCTGACTGCAATCTACTCACACATAGATACTCAACCCCTCCCCCTTCCCTTGGATGGGTTGGATATAATTGCAGGAAGTCGTTTAAGCGCGATCCTGCGGGTGCAGGTGCTGTATCTCACTGTACGTGTGCATAGCGATTGGATTGTAATATAACATGCAGGTAAAAGTACAACCACAAGTTGAAGATATAAAGTTAATCAATTTTATAAATGTGTGAAATTAAAAAGCATAAGATGCCAAACACGACAATGTATTTCTCGTCGTAATAAAATAAAAACAAACATATAACATTAATTATTTAAAATAAAATTTGCTAATTTGCAGTAAAGCTATATAATTTAACATAACTGATGAACAAGACTAGTTCTGTGAGGGTCTGTTTTTAAAATTTGGGAATAATTGGAAAAATAGTTTCTTAATTCTGCATGTACCAAGAAAGCCCAAATTTGCATCTTTGAGGTGATATATTTATAACTATAAACATAATTTTAATGAAAGAACTACTTGGGAGGCATTTAATAGATAAAGTAATTGAAATAAAAAAAATCAAACTTTTTTTTATCAAACAGCCTTAAGAGGAGTATTCACAGCTAGGAAACTATGTACAATACAAGGTACGGCTCATAAGCTGCGTGCACCGTAGACTGCTGATGTCACAGGTGACCACCACTGCATACAGCTGTTAATTTGTTTACCACTTTCTGCATTTGCTGCTATTGATTGTAAGCTATTTTAAATTAATTATCTTTATAGTGTATATACAGTTTATATTTTTGTATTTACGTAAATTAATTTATAGTCGCTGAATATGAGATGAATATAATGCATGTTGTTATTGTGTACTGTATTGTAAAATAATGTTACTACAGTGTTGTAATGATAAATGTAAATTAGATGTTTTTGTGATTGTAAAAATAAAATATTTTACTTATTCTTTACGGTAAATATCAATGAATAACATTAACAAGTGAAAGCAGTGAACTGTCAAGAAGTTAAGTTTAAAAACTATATGAGCCAATACAACGTTCATTAATGGTTTTAGGGTGGAACCCATTTCTAGTATATAGTGCGTGGGCATCATTCAACTGTCAATGGAGTGGAGGGTGAAGATATGCATGAGTCCTACCTTGTACCTGTAAAGCTTCCTTGGTTTACAGAGTACAATACAGAAGTTGAATTATCCATAAATAATGTATGTGTTGTTATTGGGCTTATTATTTCACGCAAGCTTGCTGAATTGCTACACTGCAAATCATTCTTTAAACTATTTTAATGAATCTACTAAAACAAAAACTGTCATAAGAAAATTTAGAGCCTGTGAAGGCAAAGACTGAGAGAGGCTTCAAACAAAATAATAAATGCATAAATTGCACACAATTATTTTTTATTTATTTTTGACACTTATTTAGATTGAGCACAAGCATATTCTGATTCAGATCCTATTTTCAACAAAATTCAAAATATCAATAAACGTAAAAATTAAGGTAAGATTTATAATGATGACTCGCTTGCAGAAGGCAATGTGTAGTAGGTTTTCCTCAATGCACATTCATAGGAACTTAACTTATGAACATCAAAGAAATACTTGTTTGCTGTTTACTTTATAATAGCATGGTTAATTTGTTTGATAACTGCTTTAAGCTATACATACTCTGAAAAAGTGTGAACAAAGTGCACTAAACAATAATTGTACACAAACTCTACATGGGACACACTATCTGTGAACCAGTAGTCATTGCAGATAGTTTTTTGCAGTTAGTTCGATAGTTGAGTTCTTAATTTTGTTTAATGTTTGAGTCTTTATACATTTTCTTGTATGTAGTGTTAGTAGACTTGTTTTATCATTTAAGTTTGCTGCGCAATTTCTCTTATTATTTTCTATTCTCCTATAGAGATGAACTTTTAATGCATTAAAAGTTATGTACCAGTAATAATGTAAAATTTTTTGTACAACAGTTTTTAATCACGTTTTCCCAAAATAATGTAGAGCAATAACCAAGGTCAAAACTTAATTGATTACATAGTTATATGGTACTTGACATTCGTAAGTTCTGTCTGTTCAATTATCGGTTGCCACATCACTACTATCTCTATGAGTAGACGTAAGTCAGTTGCTAAGTTGTGTTTATTTTGTAAACAGTAATATTTACATTGTGTTTTTTCTTAAATGAATTTCCGTATTTGATTTTATGTATTGTATATTGTGCATTCTGTTCATACTTGGAACCAGGTTCTTTTATTTCCTGCATGTTTAGCGTGACAGTAACTTACATTTATTAAAACTGTCACTTAAATTGTTTTAAGGATTTTTCTTTAATTTCAAATAATTTGTCACTCATTCCTAACCCTGAATTTTCTTCAGAGTAAAAAATATTCTCGAAAAATAGTAGGTTTACTTCTTAGTTTTCTTTTACTTTTGGGTAGGAATGCTTTGAAATTTTTGTTTAAAACAATTTCAAATTTACATTAAAAGTTGGAAGTAGTTATTATTTACAAATAGATATTTTCAACTAAAAACCATATATTCTCAAAGCTCATTCTATAGTATAGAAAAAAATTCAAGAAGGTATGATTTATGGTTATTCAAATATAACCAGTTCACTGACAGTCTCCAAATACCTTTAAAAAACCTGGTATTTTTGACTTACGTTTTCTATTATAGGCCAGTCTCAAAAGAGTTAATCCCAGACCTAGTCTCCTATAACTTAATCCCAAATTACGTCTACTTGTAGCTATAACATCAAATTGGATTTAGTTTATTTTCATCTTTATATAATATTTTCGGATAGTTAACTCCTTTAACCCGCAATCGGTCGCACCGTTAGGTAAGCTTAGGTAACAAAAAAAGTTGTTGTAAAGGAATTTTTTTTATTTGTTTGACTATAGGTACAGTGAGCTAGCTATTTGTCATTGACCATATGAGTAATATATTTTCGTATTAAATCTCATGACTAAGCATTCCAGAGTGGTGTGAGATGGGGTAAAGTGGTGCTCCACCACAAACGCCATAACGAACGTCTCAGTGGCACTTATATAGATTATACAGCTAATGTAAATATTTAAACTTTATACATGTGTAGTAATGCTGTATGTCCTAGCAGCGCGACCGGTTGTGTCACTGTGATTTTTAGTGAACCCCTATTCACGTTTCTCAAAATGCCTGTTTATATATTTTACAAACTGTTTTAAAATACCGTATATATTTTTTACAGCTAAGAATTTTAACATTTGTAATACTTATTTTATAACTATTTGTAATTAATAAACAAGTGTTTTATAAAAATGTGTATGTTATTTAATAAGTTTACACATGTTATGGAACCCCTATACACACAACTATTTAAGTTACAAATTAGGGCGTGACCAATCGAGGTTTAAAAATAAAACCATGTATTAAAATGAGTATTAGCTCATTATAAATAACTATAATTATGTTGTAGAGCTGAAAGTCAACATTGAAGCTAACAGTCCCTTGGAGTTGCCAATCTCACACTTGGTTACCCTGACATCAGCTGCAGTGATCAACTACACTTGAGTAAATAGCGGATTGTTCATCAACTCGGTATCACCTGCTTGTCACTACATACTGTTTCATAAGTATTTGTTTATGCAGTTGGGTTAAATATACCTGTTTAGTTCATAATAAGATGCTTTTAATACTCAAATCCAATCATATTTAAAATACACATTAAATATTTAAATTGATTTAAAATCACTGCATTTACTTACAGATGTATACAGGGTGGAAAAAAATATGGAAACGCTTTCACAACTGTTGCATGACTTCACTTGTAAAAGTGTAATCTTGTATATGATCATGGTTACAAAGAACATACTTTTTGACGTCATTAGTGACATTTCATCTTTTCAGGGGGATGGCTTATGAGAAGTTGATCGAAAAACTTTAATGTAATCTTAGGTAATGAGTTTGGTATAAAATGAAAGGTCTATTCAAAAGAAATTAATTGCCACTATCCTGACTTCAAAAGGTTTATCCTTTCCAGAGTAGCTGTCATTTGAATTTGAAAGTAACTAATTTGAACAATATTATATCTCCGCTATTTTACGGTTTCAAATAAATTATTCTGATCAAAAATTATACTTTATGGAACACAGTTATTAAAATAAATAAATTATTAAATTATCTATGGTAAAAATAATGTTGTTGGGAAAGTGTTTGTATATTTTTTCCACCCTGTATAATGTATCGTAAGTATACTTTTATAAGGATTACGTGACTAAGTAAAAAAAAACAACGTGACCTCTTAAGCAAAGAAAACGTTGTTTAGTAAATTTACATGAATTTTTTTCTTGAAAAGTTAAAATTTTGAAATTTATGTAACCTATAGAAAACATTCCTATCAACCAAAATTACAAATGCAATACACTTGTGGGTTTTTAAATAATAAAAGTGTGAAGTTGATGCACAGTGAAAACTCCAACTAGGATACAAATTATTAACATAATAAAATGCATATGTCATAGCGTACAATTAAATTAGGAAAACAATGGTTTTATTGGATCTTTCATAGGCCTCTTAGTTCCTTAGTAAACAATCTTCAAACTCGGTTGCACATAATTTCTGCGCTGACAGTAGACATCTACAGATATGGTAACAGTATTGTACTTGTCATAACACCATACATCTATTATTAGACTACATGCAGAGTATCTGTTACTAAATATGAACAAAGAGGTGGTGTGTAAGGAATAATTGTCAGTAAATCCTCTGGAAACAAATTTTTGGAATCCAGAAAATGAAGAAAGACATGCCAAGGCATCAACATATAATTGCAAGGAAGATATCACAAAATAAGTTGTTAGGTTAAATTACAAGTATACATTCAGGTCTTTCTGATGGATATAAGAGTAAGCTGGTTATGACAAAACAAGCAGTTAAACTGCGTAACGCTAAATTCAACCTCTTCAGACTCCCCTTCTCCCCGTGTAACGGACTTCTAACGGTAATAACTAACCCCCTCAAAAATTATGCTGTCACCAATCCCCACCCCCTCCAATTTTTGTTTTGTCATCCATTTTAATGCATACTATGAGCTATAATAATCATTGTTTTGATTTTTTTTCGCTTGTTTCTAATGGGGGGAGAATATATCACAAACTTGAAAATTATTTTTTTTAATCTTGCGTTTTTGGGAGAAACGATAAAATGTTGTTAATGAACTCAAACAAATTGGCGAGGTTTAACACTGACGTAACATTGCGTAGAAACCTCCCACCCTCCCCCGTAACGGTGTATAACGCTGCTGAAAAACCCTCTCCCCCTCAAAAGGCTTTATGTAATTTAGGGACGGCCCCTTAGTGTGGGGCTTACTTTAAGAAAGGTAATCTTATAGAATACCTTATAATCTTAGAACAAACATTCTCTTAGAACGCATAATCTATTCCAACCCAATTCTTTTTTAAATAAGGGCAATCGTCTTGCAGCACTGAATCGAAGAATATATCTAATTGAAAATATCAACTAATACAAATGGTCATGTGTAAAAAGTGTTGTTCCCAACATAAGGGACTGTCCCTAAATTACCTAACACCTAAATGGGGGAGGCGAATTATTGGCAGGGTTATGCACGGTTACAGGGGAGGAGGGTGGGAGGATGCTACGCAGTGCTATATAACTTTGTAATGAAATAGGAGTGGCTTATACGAAAAAAAAAAACTAATGACACGATACTAAAAAAAATAATAAATAATCGTTTGAGATATTTTTTTTTCAAAATTTGCTATGAAGATATGAATAAAAGCTTTTTACAAATATAAAATCTGGTGTCTAAATTAAGATTGTCAAGCTGATTATTCTCAATATCTACCCATATTCGTATAAATGTGTCTTAACCTCAACATTTTATGTGAACAAAATATACTAGCTATGCCATACAAAACCTTAGTCGGAATCTTAAGCTGTTGATTTAACAAGACAATGGCAATATAATTTATTTTATCTTTTATAATTAGTTATTTTCACACAATAGTTCTTTTGATTGGTAACCAAACTAACACAATTTTACATTTTTGTTCACTGGTATTTTATCATCTAAACAAGCAATTGCTGTACTTTTAGCAAACTGTTATCACCAATTTATGGCATGACTTATCAGTAGGAGGATAACCTTTTCACGTTATTGTATTCATTCATAAAAAAATGTATGCTGTCAATATTTTAGTTGGTTTTATATTTCTGAATGAATCAATTTATTTTGTTTAAAAATATACGGTAACAAATGCCTTTTGAACTTGATTTTGCTGCTGCACGTAAGACATTGCTATAATTTATTTCTGTTATTTAAATGATTTGATACGAACAGCTAATGTTGTTAGTCATTATTTCACTTTAATTATAATTCACTTTAAGGATTAAACTGGCGATAAACAATTTGTATCTATACTTTTACTAGGGAATTTACTGGTGTAATATTAAACACTTTGTATAATACCTTTACAAAGTTATTGTTTGTTTTTGCAAGAATACATTTAACTCATAAAAATCACAGACTAAACCTTCGTCACTTTACATTCATTTTACTGTTGTTACATCATATTTAAATATATATAAATGGTCATACTAACCATTAGTTAAATGTAATTAATGGTAACTCCAGATTAACGTCAGAGATTCACAATCTTTTGGGATACCCACTCCTGTTGAAATGAACGTTTCCCAAGCCCCCTCACAATAAATTGTTTGGAAAACCAACGTTCTATTGAAAAATATGTAATTCTGTTTTAACAAGAAACATGATAAAACATTCTAGGTTTTAATTTACTCCATAAAGAAGTATAGGAAGGTGAAAAAGAACTTATAGTGAGACGGATGTAACCTGTCCACAAATACATGTACAATGTTAATGGTAGAATTACTTAAAAAATCTGGTATTTAACAGTCTCACACTTAACCCAATCGCCCAACCATACCTGTACAATGGTACTGACCCATCCTCCCACCCATACACAAATAGTAATATTACTGGGAGGGTTTTCTATCTAATGACCATCACAACTGCCAATATTGTGGTTGGTGGACAATTACCCAATACCGTGGTTGTGTAAGCCAATTCCTTCATTACCTACTACTCACGGTACAATAGGTCTGAGGTAGATTAAATAGTTTATATAAATGGGATAATGGGTAGGTCAATACTACTGTATATACCTATGAAACTATTATCCGCTCATTTGAATCCCATATGAAGTTAGCCCATCCAATGAATTTAATTCTTGTTCTTCCTTCACAGGTAGCACAAGCGGTCTCTATTCAGCACACGCTAAAGTAACTCATACAAACACTTGTTCAAGCGCTAGCTGCACAGCAACCTTGAGTGAAAAACTACTTAGTCATACATGTATGGAGATTCATGCGTTCATATCTTAGGCTTAGAATGTATCTGAAAACAGTGGCAACAGGTTCAGTTCAAATTTTCATGAAAATTTCATAACAACTTTAGACTTTCCAAAACACCTAAATCAAATAACAGAATCTCTTCTTCTTGTTTCTGTAATCGATGATGAAACTCTTCTTATTAGTGAAATTATTTTTTATTTGATTAATGGAAGTTGTTATCATTTGTAACTTATTCTATATTATTTATTAGTAAGACGCTAATCGTCAAGATATGGGTGAATATGAGTTTATATGAACGATTTTAGTCATTGTTACTAATTAAGGTCAACTGTTCCTCAGAAAGAGCCATTTATTAAAAGCCCAATAGCCAGGGCAACTAAGTGACCTACCTTGCCGGTGTAGTGGCTCAGTGGCTAAGGCTTCAGACTGCAGAGGGCAAGATCCAAAGTTCAAATATCTACTGAGCCAACAGTTGGTACTTCACTCGTTGAATAAAGTTCACACACAGGCTTGCAGTCCATGTGAACTGGGGAGTGAGGTTTATTAAAAAAAAAAAAAAATAAAAAGAAGCTTTACTTGGGATCCGAACCACATAATCTTAGTCTGATTTTTATCTATCTGAGAAGCCTGACACTCAGTTCTCTTTCTTCTCCTACTCAATATCCGAAACTTGATTACCATCCAACATGAACAACCCAGACTTTTCTAGTAGTGTCCATTTAGCGGATACAGTGTCAGCATTAAGAGGACCGAGCATATAACCTATCGCCTATAATCTCCTCAACACTTTGTCCCCAAGTAGCTGGGTTCGTCGTCTAGTGCCGACTAGATTTTGTAAATATTGACTTATGGCCACATATAATTTTTTATGGTAAATAAACAATTTGAATTCTCCAGTTTTGGGACCTCAACTGCCAATATCCCAGCCATGCCTATGCTTACATTACTGTTACTAAGTTAATTTGACATATTAACGTAGAAACGCATACTTTCAGTAACAGTGTCTTACTTTTTGATATGTGTTATTCTAGAAAAGAAGTATCCAAAAGAAGTGGAATATATAACTCAAACCATAAAAAAACGTAAGGTGGTGATATTTGGCAAGCCTTGGCAGACGGACACTGGTCTTGTGAAGTACTTCATAGAGCAGTCAGGGGAGAAGAGTATCTACAACATCAGTATAGATGAATTGGATAATGAAGTTGAGCTTGAAAATACATTTTATAAAATTACAAGAGGCCATACTCTATTACCTTATGTGTTTATTCACGGAAAATATGTAGGCAGCAGGCACGAGATACTAGAATTTGAAACGGATGAAGTGTTAAAAAAAATATTAAACGATCCTGCAGCCCTCGATGCATTGGAATAAATTTAATTCCAGCAATTTGTGTACCTGTAACATAGTTGTATTATTTGTTTGTTTATTGTTAAATGATCATGAGTGATCAATTTGTCTTCATTTGTTATATATTTTGTTATATTTGTTCTTAATAAAAACGTATTTATGTATTGAATATTTTTACCTTATTTTAGTCAGACACATATTTGAAGTGTATTATTAATTTATTCATAAGACGCCGATCATAAAGATATGGGTGAATAAGGGTTTGGAATAAGGTGGATGATTGTAGATGAGCAAATGTTATTAAATTTGTGCTTATAGAAGTGTGCATCCATTGTATTGAATTCTTTATTTATTCATATTTTACTATATAAAGCAGCAGGCATAACAATACACAAGCTGACATTTCCAAACGGTATGACATTTAGGCATAAGATTTTTTAATAGAATGGCAAGAGGATGACAGGAAAAGGAACCAGATCAACCTGTTCATTTTGAAAGAATAAAACAAGTGTGTGCACAAAGAAACACCAAGTCATCAAAACAGTGTTGAGTGTAAAATAACGTGGTTAGCGTAGGCCTCAGAGTAATAATAATAAATATGGAAAGCAACCTGAACTACCAGTATCATTTTTCGGGAAGGATTATAAATGAAATGTATGATAAAGTGAACTCTTTTTTTGTCTCGTTTCATTAATTTTTACCAAGTAGCTAATTAATTATATTATTCATCAAACTAGGTATGCTATAACTAGAATCTATATTTTCAGGTGACAACCGCGTCAAGGTGGTATATACATTATTTACAAAGTAACAAGATGTTTCGTCCATATTGATGTGGCATCCTCAGAGATATCACTGAGTATGGTTACTTTGTACCAATACTTGTACACGTACAGTGGTATTGACCCACCCGCCCGCCCATACACGTACAGTGGTATTGACCCACCTACCCACCCGCCCATACACCTACAATGGTATTGACCCACCCGCCCGCCCATACACCTACAGTGGTATTGACCCACCCGCCCGCCCATACACGTACAGTGGTATTGACCCACCCGCCCGCCCATACACCTACAGTGGTATTGACCCACCAGTACAGTGGTGACTGTGATGTCAATACCACTGTACCATACACATCACAGTATGGTTACTTTGTAAATAATGTAGATAGCACCTTGACCCGGTTGTCACCAGAAAATATAGATTCTAGTTATGACACCGGCCGCTGAAGCCTAAGTTCTAAGATAAGGTATGCTATAATATAATCTATAACTGAAAATCATATACAGAGTAGAAAGAAAAAAATGAAAATGCTTTTATAACAATGTTATTTTTTCCATGGATTATTTGATAGTTTAATTTTTTATAATAATTGTGTTTCATAAAGTATAACTTTTGATCGGAATAATTTACTTAAAACTGTTAAATAGCGGAGAAATAATATTGTTCAAATTAGGTACTTTGAAATTCAAATGACTGCTACTCTGGAAAGGATAAACATTTCAAAGTCCAGTTTGCAGCAATTAATTTCTCTTGAATAGACCTTTCATTTGATACCAAACTCGACCTAGGCTTACGTTGAAGATTTTCGTCCAACTCATCGTGAGCCGTCTCCCTGAAAAGATGAAATCGTGCTAATGGCGTCAAAAGGTATGTTCTTTGTAACCATGATCATGTACAAGATTTCATTTTTACAAATGAAGTCATACAAAAGTTTTGAAAGCGTTTCCATATTTTTTTTCTTCCCTTTATGTGATTTAATCCTAAGTTCACAAAACGATGACTGTCTGTCAGAACTAATACTGTACATGATGGAGGAATTCAAATTGAAGTGACTGTTATAAGTGATGGTAGCCAGACAAGATATTATTTTGGTATATGCAAGATGTTTAAGATTTCAGTCTCATAAAGCAATAAAAATTAGAGCTTGTTTGCAAAGATCAACGCTGTCAAATTATTTAGAATAGTTGCAAAATACTCAAATTGTCAATTTCTTTTTATTTAGCAATAATAATATAATTTGCTAGTAAATAAATTAATTGTTAAAAAGTTTTGAAAAAGAGGATAAAATATATATGGGCCCAAAATTATTCACAGTAAATTTGTTGATACTTTTGTAAAAAAGATGGTATAAAGCAGGTTTACCTACTTGATAAGGTTTGCAAATACATGTTTTAAAAATAACACTTAAATTGAATGTGGGAGTTTTAGATACTACTGATGGCGCTTATGTTGAGCAGGAAGATGAGCATAAACAAACAAGCAATTTAGAGATTTTTTTACTTTTGATTAGTACTGATTCAATGACAAAATAAAAGAATTATAAAACATTGTGGTGCCTTATTTCAAAATTTTGAATTTATTTCTTGATATCTTATTTGTCACCCCATGTAATGTGCCTTTAGCATTGCATTTATTTTCCAACCAATTTTAAGAGTTGTAGGTTGATGTCTTATTAAATATCTCGTTCAAGTCATTGGTTTTTTTAAAACTGTTATCATGTCAGATTTATTTTCATGAATGTTAATTTTATTACTTTGTTTTAAAATACACTTTTAAAGAAACTGTTATTTTAGTAATAGTATTTGTCAATGTATTTTATTCTTTCTTCCACTTGTTATGACCTCTCTTAGACATTGTAAATATTATACTGACCATTGTAGACAAATATAAATAAAAAAGCGGTAAAAAAAGTAATCATATACAAAATCAACGTGGGAAAGTTTCAGACATCCTTAATAAGTACATAAACTAACAGTTTACAAATCTATATTATTCGTCCAGTTTGGTACTTTTTTTTAGTTTGAGTGGGAAAATTTTTAATCCCTTGGCTAGCTGGTGTATGGTGCTGCTATGTAGTGGAAAAACATTGAAACACAGAGAATGAGGAATGGTTTGTTCTCATAAGGAATATATGTCCTAATACACTGATAGCTCAAATTGTGGCAAAGTCTAGAGCAGTGGTTCTCAAACTAGGCTTCGCATTTGCAGTTTTTATGTTTTAGTTTACTCAAAATTTTAGTTTGGGGCTGTCCGTAAATGATGTAATGTTAAAAATAGCCTTTTCACCCGCTTCCCCTCCCCCCCCCCCGTGGAACAGACTTTTAACGGTAATACTAAACCCCCCTCAAAAATTATGTAACACTGACACCAACTCCCCGTACAATTTTTTGTCATCCACTTTCGTGCATATATTGATGTATGATAAAGTCATTGTTTAAAATTTGTTCTGTTTGTTTTCTAATTGGGGGGAGAATATTGTACTGAGTTTAGAATATTTCTGAAATTATCTTGTAATTTGGCAAAAACGATTAAATGTTGTGAATGGATTTAAATAAATTGTTGAGGTTTAATAATTACATAACACTGAATTGAACCCTCCCACCCACCTGTGTAACAGTGAATAATGCAGCCAAAAAAACCCTCTCCCACCTAAAGGTGTTAAGTAATTTAGGGACGCCCCTTAGTAAATCGGCCCAGATTTTATTAACCTACACTTTCCTAGTAATTAGAATATAGTCAAGGGGTACAATTTATTAAAAAAAATTGGTAAGGAGTATACAACTAGAAAAATATTGAGAACTGCTGATCCTCTAGATTTCACTGTGATTATATCTGGGCAGGTTTTACAGGATGAGAGTCCATTTGGTAAAAATTATTTATTTAAGAAACTGTGTCATAACATGATTATAAGATCTTCCTAAGGGAGCCCATTTAATTTCAGAATTAATATGAGAAAGATTACCTTGATAAAGAAGACATTTATCGTCCTACCACTTGGACTGGAGTACTGATTAGAACGCGTTAGACTGAAGTAACGGGTTAAGGATTAGATAATGTAAGAATAAACAGAGTTGGAGTCACTCTTCTCTTGGAAGAAAATTATAATATAAAATGCATAAATGAGACTTGTGTGGTTGGACTGACTATAACACTTGTTTATATACACCTATAACAGATAGCTCATCTTATATGAATATTTGTGCCTAAAATTTCGTTAATTATTAAGGTCTGCTAACATGGCTGGATTAAACTGCATTACATTTACATGGGACTACACTAGCGCTCCACAATGGACCACAAAAACAGCTGATAATTGGAGACACAAAATTTAACATTGGATGAGAAATCTATGTGTGTATAAAATCAATGCTATATCCAAGTTAGGCAGCACTTAACTCTTTTTTGTTAAGAATTCAGACAAAATAAAACATATAATATGGGATTGTTATATACTCGTGACTTGTGATTACATAAACGAGAGGATAAATATTAAAATCAACAAAAATACTGTCGGGGCAGAAATGATGTGCACTGAGTTTGAAGATTGTTTTCTAAGAAACTAAGAGGCCTATGAAAACTCCAATCATACCATTGTTTTCCTTGTTTAATTTTTTTTATGACATACGAATTTCAAAATTTTATTTTAAGTTTGAATAATTTTTATCTTAGTTGGAATAAAAAAGTACCGGAATCTTAACTAGTTTTCACTGTACATCAAATCTACACGGTTTATGAATTTAAAGTTGTTCTAAATTGATTTAAATCAATTTAAGATCACTGCGCTTACTTACACCATGAAATTTAAGATCACTGCGCTCACTTACACCATGAAATTTAAGATCACTGCGCTTACTTACACCATGAAATTTAAGATCACTGCGCTTACTTACACCATGAAATTTAAGATCACTGCACTTACTTACACCATGAAATTTAAGATCACTGCGCTTACTTACACCATGAAATTTAAGATCACTGCGCTTACTTACACCATGAAATTTAAGATCACTGCGCTTACTTACACCATGAAATTGGTGTATCATAACTATATATGTATTAAATACTTGTAGTTATGCCTCAGCCCAGGATGCCATATTGAAAAACTGTACATATGCATAGTAGACTGTCCTGCTTTGATCTATAGTCAATACTTGACTCAATTGTTTATTCAAAAACTGTTTGTATAGCCCCTGAACTATGTTAAGATTATATTAAATAAATTAGCTCTGTCAATAGTTCCAAATTTGTTGTGATGTTTATTGTTTATTTATATCACATATTGTTCAAATACTGTCAAATTAGTAGCCATTTAGTTTACATGTGAATAAAAGTTAATTCATAACATAGTTATTTCTTAAGCAATTTTTACAGATGTGGTAATATGGAAAGGGAAAAATGTTTAAAACCTTTTCGTGTCTTATACAATTTTCATAAAACCAGTGGTTTTTAGATATTTGTTAAAATTAAAATAAAATGGCTACTATTTTGAAAATAATAAAGATAATTAAAATTTTTTTTAATAAATGGTATTTTCTTACATGATCCCATTTACGCCATCAGGTTATTTTTTGAATCAATACAACCCCCCACATAACCTTAATTCTTACTGAACATGGGCTTAACCAATCCACAATTAGCAATACTCAGCTTGTGGACTACTCCCTCATAAGTGCTTTCAGCAGATCCTTCCACCAAAAAGGCGGCGTTGCCATTTATAAGCACAACGGCCTAGCCAATGAGGTAGTGAACCTCAATGTGGAGGGTATCAGCACAGAATTAGTATTGGAAGCAGCAGCTGTTAAAGTCTTGGTTTCTAAAGGCCAGCACCTATACACCATTGGTGTTTACCGTCCACCACAAGCCATGCTGGATGATGCACTAAGCCTTCTTTCAAAGATTCTTGACATTATCCCAGCATCTAACAGCGGTATATTGATCGTTGGTGACCTAAACGTAAATAACTTGGACAATTCCCCCAATAGAGGTGATAGAGCAAGCTTGAACGAACTGCTGGCGTCATACAACATAGAGCGACTCATTACTCCACCTATGAGAATTACTGCCAATTCCAGCACTTCAATTGATGTTATTTGTACTAACCTCTGTAAAGACATGATCGAGGTCGAGGTGATTAATAATGGAATTTCTGACCACACTGGACAATTATCTTCAATCAACCTCCACCCTAAAACTGCAAACATTATATCATCTTACGTACACCACGTTAACAAAGAAAGTCAGGCAGCCCTCACAATGCTCCTAGCTGAACAAGACTGGCAAGAAGTCTATGACATACAAGATGCAGACTTAGCATACACATGTTTCATTGACACCTTCGCCATGGCCCTGAACACTACTTGTCCTTATAAACTTACCAAATTGAAACAAGCAGTTAATCGCAGTTATAAAACAACCAATCCGGAGGCTGAAGAACTGAGGAAGGCATTCATACAAGTCCAAGACACTTTCATCCTTAGTGGTAAAGAAACAGACAAATTATACGCCTCACAAAAGAAAAAAGATTATGACTTGCTGTTAAAAATATAAGACAAAGAGCTAATGAAAATCTGATATCTAATGCTAACAATAAGAGCAAGGCAATATGAAAAACAATTAACAGTGAAAGAGCACTCCGTAAAAAATACAATGACTCCAAGTGGGAGCTTAAGGTAGCAGGAGAAACTATTAATGAGATCGACAAAGTAGCAGACCGTTTCAATGATTTCTTTATTAACATTGCAGATGAGACAATAATTAAAAACAACATTAACAACATAGTGCAAGCCTCACCAACAGCGCTCGGTCACTGCAACATTCCCACACTGTCTCATTTTCTTCCAACAAATTCTGAAGAAGTAGTCAAAACCATTGACAATATGAAGTCAAAGTCATCTGCTGGCTTCAACGACATCTCCTTCAAAATATTAAAGACTTGCAAAAATGAAATTGCCTTGCCCTTAACTAATATAATAAATAAATCTTTACTCCAACGTACACTACCCTCAAGACTTAAAATCTCGAAAATATATCCTCTCCACAAATCAGGATGCAGAAAAGAACAGAAAAATTTCAGACCAATTTCGCTTGTGCCCACAGTATAAAAAATTATCGAGAAGATTGTATTATCAAGACTCCTTAATCACTTGCAGGTAAATTCCCTTCTCCCGAAGAATCAACATGGCTTCATTTCTGAGAGATCTACGATAACAGCGCTGGTGGACTTGATGGAATACATCATAGATATTCGGGAATCAGGAAATACTTTGACAAATATATTTCTAGAGATTAGCAAGGAGTTTGATTCTCTTAACCATAAGCTCGCATTAAGAAAATTGAGCTCACTGGGAATCTCTGGTATGGCCCTGAAGTGGTTTAACAGTTATCTCAGTGGGCGCTCTCAGATAATTGAGCTGAAGCAAACAATGAATGGTGCAATAAGAACAGCAAGGTCATCTCCTTTAAATTTGAAAAGAGGGGTCCCTCAAGGGCCTGAGCTAGGTCCAGTGTTGTTTGTGGTATACACTGAGGATCTCTCCAATTACACAGATACCGTCTGTCACTCAATAATATATGCGGACGACACTGTTCTGATCACCAACAACAAATCAGTAGAAAGACTAGATATTTCCACATCTAATGCAATGAGAGTGGCACATGAATTACTGCTTAAAAAACGACCTAGTCCTCAATAAAGAGGAGACTATACAACTATCAATGGGTCGTCACAAAGATCATGTATCTAGTCTTCCCAACCTACAGGTAGCTACATCCACAAAACACCTAGGTCTAATTATAGATGATTGTCTGTCATGGAGTAATCACATAAACTCATTATGCAAAAAACTTAGCTCATCTCTTTTTGCTCTAAAAAGGGTTAAATCAATTAGTACCGCACAGGCAACAAAGACTGCATACTTCGCCCTATTTGAGGCCCATATCCGATGCAGAATCATTCTCTAGGGCGCTTCATCTGTTGGCAACATCCAGAGGGTTCTCGTACTCCAGAAAAGGGCTATCAGATGCATGGCTGGCCTTCAGTTTGATGAAAGCAGCAGGGATACCTTCAAAGAGCTGGGAATACTTACAGTACCCTCCTTATATATTGCAGAGGTTATCCAATTTGCAGTGAACCTTAAGTTACCCAGGAATACTGATTTTCATGAACACAACACCAGACATGCCCATGACTTCAGCCTTCCTTGACACAAGATGAGCCTCTTTGCCACAAAGCCCTCATACTCTGGAGCAAAGCTATACAACCTACTTCCACCCAACATCAAGGAGGGCAACCCAAAGCTCCTGAAAAGAATACTACACGACTGGCTTCTAGCTGAAACAATCTACACCACTGAGGAGTTTATCACGCGAGCCAAACATCAACATTAAATTTTATCAATTGACTCTGTAGGCCTATTATTTATTGTAATATTGACGCCAACACTGTTCTCCACGAATATGTGAATAAAGAGCTTTGTCTATTGTATATTACCGAGTTTTATAACAATCATAAAGATTCAACAAAGATATAAATTGTTTTATGAAAAAAACTAAATGGTGTCTTGCTGCTAAACAAAGCGGAAATTGAAAAAAATATTATTCTTCGTTTTGAGCTTATAGAATATGAAAACGCATAGCCAGCCCAACCTTTTTGTAATACCATGTATACTTATTAATAATTCAGTGTCTTCATACACACAAATTCTGACATCTGACAGCACTGTGACAAGTGTATATATTGTTGGTGGTTGGCTCAATACATGATTGTTTTTAAGGGGTACTGTTTACGTCCGTAACAATGCTTAAGGCCCCTTGGGGGTGCTAAACAAATAAACAATTTTTGTAGCTGAATCGCCCTTTTGTGATCTCACAGCTATGTCAGCTGCTATCCAAAATGTAAGAAGTACCTCAAGATTTTAACAGTAAACCAACTTAAATCAACATAACACTTCACTAACCTATATTACAGAAGAAAATTGTTTGTGAGGGAGTGGAGCTGTGCACTCACCACCGTTAATAGAAATGTACGTTTAAGTGCAGGGGGTAGGATCAGACCCCCAAATAAAAATAAACAGCTACTATATGTATGAATAAAAACGCTGTAGTGATTAAGGAAGGCCAATTGAGCAGAGCCGTTCATTTTGTTATTTCTGATCTTTTTCCCACCGTCCTTAGGCATTTCACTTTAAAATGAATTTAATCAAGCTATCTTATGATCTTCCTAGCTCGAGAAATTTCATGGGATCGATTCACTAATGGATTTAAATATATAGATTAAGCAGAGGTATTTTCTTGAAATAGTATCATCAAAGTGTTTTACAGAACCACAACTGGATTTAGACTGTCCAATAAATATGCCAGCTAAGTAACTCTTTGTAAGTTAGAGTACGCCAAATGAAAAGTGTCTCGTGAAGTTAAGTCTGACAGGAAGCTTCTCAACCCTTCTCCCCAAGTGAGGTTGCCAAGAACGACAATTGCATTTTGTTCTTCTTCCTGTTATTTAATTTATACTCCCAGTACTTAATTGAGTCTAGATTGTAGTGTTTTCATATTTAAAAAAATTTTTTATAATTAATTCTGAATTAATACTTATGTACAATTTTGTATCATGACTGTCTTAGACCAATCAAATATAATAATTTGACAAAATATATAGAAACAATGTATTTCAAGGTATTTAGTTTTTTAGAACACCTTTATTTTTACTGTGATAAGAGATTTTGTTATTTATATTTATAAAATTATGTCCATTCTAATAATGATTTTTAATCATTAATGTAGAAAAAACCTTATTACCCATAGTTGGTGGTAATTTAAATAACCATTTTTTGGTGTAACATTCAAATAATGGTTGTTAACAAAGAAAAACTAGTTTTTAATGATGCATTTTAAATTTATTCCTGTTAAAAATTTATATTCAAACTTTGATATTTATATAGTAATTATTTCTTTATTATTACCGTATATCATTTTTTAATTTCTCTTTTATTTCTTCTTTCTAACTAGGTTTTAAGTTAGTCTTGAATAAAAAAACCACAAAAAATAAGCCTGGCTTATTCCACTATCAAAGTAACTTTTTGTTGTTGTTATATAATTCACAAAATTTTTAATTTTGTTTGTAGTTTGACCTGGTTAAGAAGATGTAATTGACATATTATGATATGGTTTTTGAGGTGTTTTAGATTTGCCTTTTGTTTATTTAGCAATAATACTGTTTCGCAAAACTAAATCTGTGATTTATGAGTAGAAAAAGAAATTTATGTGGATTTTCTTGAAGGTTTCAGACCGAGAGCTTCAATTCAAGTACACACTTTATGATGGTAAGATGCTGGGAAGTGCCTCAACATTTATGTCATTGAGTGATTCCAATCCAGCTATACAATGAAAAATATAGTTGCACTGAGATCACTCACTCACTCACATAAATTAATGTTGAGGCAATTCCCGGCGTCTTAGCCTCATAAAGTGTATACTTTAATCGAAGCTCTAGGTCTGAAACCTCCAGGAAAACTCACAAAAAATTAATTTTTTCATTAATAAACAAGATGGCGAACTTTTTTACCTGAAAACTGCCCCAATGTATTTCTTAGAGTAAAATCAAAAATCAGTAGTTTTTTTGACATAACTTGAAAAATAGCTTGAGTAAAATTTTCAAACATCAACCTTATATATAAATTTCAGCTGACAAACTTAAAAATTTGGGGTATCGGAGGCCCAAAAACTGAAATTTTTGAAAAAGTAAAATTGTTTAATAGTGACGTAATCTACTCAAATGGGCTATCAATTTAAAGCTATTTTAATTCTGGATCCAAATATACCATCAGATTTTGAGAAGGGCAAACAATAAGGGGTATGTACCCCTAAAAAAAAAAAAAACAAAACAAAAACTCCAAAAACCACAAAAAGAGTAATATTGAAATAAAACGCCCAAGTGGGATTTCAAACTATAGGTATTTATCTCTTAAATAACACTATACCATTATATTTTGGAAGAGACTACATTTAAGGAATCTGCCTCCCCAATATAAAAATGGTCCAAAACCCAAAATTGGGTAATGTTAAACTAATACACCCAAGTGCAGTGTGAAATTAAAGGTATTCTTCTCTTAATTACTGATATACCATCAGTTTAAAAATAATACTATGTTTATGTGCACCAATTCCCCAAAAACAAACATTTATGGTCATACTGCTTAAGAATTCTGGCGAGGCTACTGCCTCGCCAGAATTCTTAAGCAGTATGACCATAAATGGACTAGGCTACTAGGCACAGACTAGACAATCTTCATCACGAGGCAACATGCTGAGATCCACAAATGGAACTGTAGCAGAGTGCCTTGGTGAAGCCGCCGGCCGAACTTCCCCCGCAAGGCCATAAGCCGAGTTCCACAAAGGGGTCTGTAGCAGAGCATCTTGGCAATGACTACAGTTTGGTGAGGCCATAGGGTGAGCACCCCCACGAGGCCGCAGGCCGAGTTACACAAAGGGGCTAACGGTAGAATTCCCAGGCAAGGCCTCAGGCCAAGCTTCTTTCACAAGTGTAGAGTATGATTGATTTTGCATGCGAAGCATGCATGGTTGTCCCCTAGTCTATATACTACAAAGCTCGATGTAGACACTCACTGACACAAAACATTGAGGCACTTCCCGGCGACCTACCCCTATAAAGTGTATACTTGAATTGAAGGTCTTGGTTTGAAACCTCTAGGTAAATTCACATAACTTTTTCACTCATAAACGAGATGGTGGCCTTTTTTTACCCCAAAACTGTCCCAATGTACTTCTTAATGGAAAATCACAAAGCAGTAGTATTTGTAACCTAACTTGAGAGACAGCTTGCGTAATATTTTTATTTTACAATAATAAAATTTAAATTTAATTTAATAAAAGAAAATTTAACAAAACAAAATAAATTAGACAGCAAGAAAATTCAAGAAATCAACAAATTAACAAAAATTACTCTTAAACAAAATTACTTTCAATATAACGATAAAATCTATTCCCAAGATAAAGGATTGGACATTGGATCACCACTTTCAAGCATCATAGCAGACATTTTCCTAAATTATATTGAAAATAAATACATTCTCAACCCTGAAATAAACCCTTACGCCAAGAAAATTATATATTATTATAGATATGCTGATGACATTATTTGTCTATTCAACGGAAACCAAAGACAAATAGATCTATTAGAAATCTTTCTGAACAAAATTCACCCCAACTTAAAATTTACAACAGAAATAGAAAAATCTAACAGCATAAACTTTCTTGACCAGACCATAACTAAAAAAGATAACAAACACCAATTCAAAATTTATCGTAAACCAACATCAACAAATCAAATAATTCACAATACATCCAATCATCCAACTTCACACAAATTAGCAGCCTTCCACAGTATGATTCATAGACTACTGAATACAGCTCTCACAGAAGAAGATTACCAAGAAGAAATCAACATTATCAAACAAATTGCTGTCGATAATGGATATCAACCAAATTTAATAAGTAAATTAATTAATAAACACAACAAGAAAACTCTTAATTCTAAAACTAAAGAAAAAAATAACTACATTCAAATGACCTATCATGGAGATATTAACAAATCTTTACATAACATTCTCCAAACAAGGATATAAAATTACATATAGAACAAAGAACAGTATCAAACATATACTACAACATAACTACTCTACTAAAAATAATGAAAACAAATACAATAATTCTGGAATTTATAAAATTAAATGTTTGACTTGTCCTAAATATTACATTGGCCAAACAGGAAGAAGTTTTAATAGAAGATTCAAGGAACATATACCAAAAAACAAACATCAAAATTTATCAACATTTGCTGAACATTTAATACAAGAAAACCATAATATTTCATCAATTGAAGAAAATTTAGACATTATCCATTTTGCACCTAAAAGTAAAAACTAGATGCTATTGAAAAATTTTACATATACAAAAACACAAAAGAAAACCCATCATTATTACTCAACGATCAAATAAAATTTCACTCAAATATTATGTTTGATTCTATCATGAAGATACAAAATTATAAAATTTAACAAGATCTACAACTTATCCATCTAAATTTTTATTTAAATTTTTATAGTGTCAGCTGTTGAATTAATTATTCTAAAGTTAAATATGTTTATAACCCTATTTTTATTCTGTTTTCAACTGATGATGGTCTTTCGAGACAGAAATCGATTTTGAACATTAAAAGCACCAAAAAAAGATTGCTAAGTGTTGTTCTTTTTATATATATAAATATTTTTAAACCTTCACAGTTCTACACAGGTAACAAACCCATATCTTATATATGGATTTCAGCTTAAAAACTAAAAATTATGGAGTATCCGGGGCCCAAAAACTGAAAATTTTGAAAATGTAAAATTTTTAACAATGACATTATCTACTGAAATGAGCTATAAAATTAAAACTTTTTTTCTTCTCAATCCAAATATACCATCAGATTTAGGGAAGGGCAAATAATAAGGGGTATATGCCCCAAAAACAAATAAGTATCTCCGAAAACAAAAAAAGGGTAATACTTGAATAAAATACTCAAGTGGGGTATCAAACTAAAGGTATTTACCTCCCAAATCTCACTATACCATTGTATTTTGGAAAAGACAACGTTTAAGGGCTTTGGCCCCCTCCAAAGAAAAAATATGCTACAGAAACCCAAATTTAGGTTATGATAAACTAATACATCAAAGTAGGGTATCAAATGGAACGTATTTTCTTTATTAACCAATATACCATACGGTTTTAGAAAAGACTATGTTTATGGGCTCCACTGCCACAAAAACCAAAATTCATGGTCGGTCATACTAGTTAATAATCCTGGTGAGGCCGTAGGCCGATCTTCCTCACGAGGCGAAATGCCAATATCCACAAATGGCACTGTAGCAGAGTGTCTTGGTGAGGTCCCCAGCTAAACTTTCCCCCGTGAGGCCATAGGTCGAGGTCAACAAAGAGGACTCTTATCGGAGTCTCTTGGCGAGGCCGCAGACCGAGTTTCCCTCACGAGCGTAGGGATTTGGCACATGTAGCCTACAGGGGTTTCCCCTAGTATATAGAGATATAATCAACATTAGTTTCTAACAACTAAAGTAAAACATTGAATAGAACTACCACAGTAGAGTCATTTTTCCAATATTCTAAATTCAATAAGAATGCTTTACATCCCTAAAAGGTTAATCAGACAAAGTGTAGCTGGCTTTAGCTAGTTAGTTATATATTATTTAAAGCAAATTAACAACATTTTCTATAAATGGTTTCAGCTTGGAAGTGTTCAATAAGTTAAATCAACACTGAAAGTGAAAAAAGGAGTAAAGAAGTTGTCCTCTGTCAACTTGTCCCTTCTTGCAGCGCTGGATTACCAACGGCTTACATCACTCAGTCTCTAATCCATGATCATCTCATGATAATCCAGATGGATCTCAAGCCTGGAATTAATCCAGTGTCTGACACCTGGCTTAAAATGTCTTCCTTCATTATGACTCTATCAGATTTCATTTCAGTCTAAAGAAAATCTTTCCATGCAAGTTAACAAAGTTCATAAGAATTTTGTTCAACAAATTTAATAAATTATTAAGTAATTTACTAAATTTGTTTAACAAATTTTGAAGAAGTTGAAATGTATATGTACTTTTTAAAATATTTCCTTAAATTTCTTATTAAAATTGCTTAGAGGATATCTTTTTTTAAATATTTTTGTAGCACTCTTTTTACGGTCATTTTATAGACAATATGTAATTTTAAGACACTTTATTCTTGAAAAATGTTTTATCATGAACTTTTTAACAGTTTAAATCCAAATAGTTTCATGATTAGCGTAATACATGTTGGTACAGATACAATACAACACAAGTGAATCAATACAACTATATTAGAATATAAGTACAAATACTACGGTGATCGAATTCGGTAAACCACGTTTACCTTCTTCAGACCATAGGAATTCACAAAAGAAGTATTTGTACATTTTGTTCATATATTCTAATATAGTTGTATTGTGTGATGTTTACGTGTATTGTAGTTTAAATCCACAATGGTTTTAAGTTGCACAGCTGTATGTTTATGGATTTTCACTGGACCCGCAATATTATTACAGAAAAAAGGTTTTACAGGAAGATAAAATAAGTTTTAATCGTTGTACATTGCCATCTTAGCTAGAAAATGTTGCCTATTTAACTAAAATGATCTAGCAGTTTATTTGCATTGGCACACCGACTGTTCATTGAAATATCATCATTAGGATTTAATTCCATCATATTTTTTACAAACTAAAATTTATCTTTTCTGAATTGCACTATTATTTTACTGTTTGCTTTGTTTGTTTTGAAATATAACTAACAGTACACTAATACAATTTAATTAAATTTACTTTTTTAAACAAATTTAATTTGTTATAATTTATTCATACAACAATGTTGTATATATATCATGTATGTTTAAAGACAGATCAGTGTCCAAATAGATTAGTTCCTAAGGACTAAATAATTTTAAAAGTTGAAAAAATTAACAACTCATAAAACCATGTACAGAAAAACATTTTCTTTTCCTAATACCTCTTTTTAAATAAAGGAGAACTATTTTTAGATCAAATTTAATATCAAGCTTACCATTAAAACCTTCTGCGGCTACAATATAAATATATAAATTAAATGAGGATAAGAATAAGGATGAATTAATTTAAACGTATTATGGAATAAAATGCTTTTTTTATTTGGGTACGTATTTTATCTTAAATTGAGACAAGTACGCTATACCTGGGCAGTTTAAAAATATTTCATTAAACGTCATACTTGTTTGCTGAAAACAAATGGTTTAGATTCAAATATGAGACATCAATACAACTTGTACTCTTACAGCAAATATAAATATTATATGATAAATAAATATATTTGATATATAAATATTATATGATATTATGCACCCTTTAGAATCATATCGGGACTGTCTTTAGAATTACTTGAGTGTAGAGCAAGAGCAGATAACCTGTGTAGAGATTGACTCATCCCTAGACATTACCATTTTTTATTCGCCCAGTGACCCTTCAACACCATTGGTGGAATGAACCTTCCTCGAAAGGAATGGACTATGTTGAGTTGCTTTCACAAGGGGGTATATACAGTATGAAGCATATGTTTTTTTGTCAGCTATAATTTTTTTAATTTAAAATTATCTAAAAGCTGTGTTTTATATTTGAAAAAACAAAACTCCAAAAGTCGTTAGATCAAAAAAAAAAAAAAAAAAAAAAAAAAAAAAAAAAAAAAGTGATCTCCTGTCACAAAGCTAAATCCAATCCTTCAAACCATTCAAGACCTGCCTCACTGATTCTATTTATGCTAGCTAATCCCTCCATAAAACAGCACAGGGGGCACTCTGTAACTATGTGATCCATTGTTTAGATAGACTCCTCGCAATCACATGACTGATCTAGTGTCAATCTCCAATTGTATTTCCAGTAGTTACATCTGCCTACTCCAGTTCGGAACCGATTCAACAACGATTCACTGCCGGCGTGGTGGCTCAGTGGCTAAGGCTTCGGACTGCGGAGGGCAAGGTCTAAGGTTCGAATCCCCACTGAGCCAACGGTCGGTACTTCACTCGTTGAATAAAGTTGACGCACAGGCCTGTAGGCCCATGTCAACTGGCGAGTGAAGTTAAAAAAAAAAAAAAAAAAAAAAAAAAAAAAAATAAAAACGTCCATTCCCTACGAGGGAGGTTCATCCCACCTACAGCTATTAATGGATCGTTAATAAGGGACTTATTTCGTCCATCAAAACTGTTCTATGCTACGGCCCAGCTTGTATTGGGGTGAGACATTTGTTTGATCTACTCAATTGGAATTCAAGTACGAAGAGGTGAGTTTAGTGATTTTAAGCGATAGGGGTGGGAGGAATGTTAAATGATCAGTCATGTGATTGTCGAGATGAATTTCAAACTATGGATCACATAGTCAATGAGTGCTCATTGCGTTCTTTTAAAGGGAAATATCTGGTTTTCATTTAATCGAAGTAGCATGCATCGAATGGTTAAGAAACCTGGATTTAGCTCTGTGACGCGAGATCAATATTTAAATATTAAGACACAATTACTTTGCACTGTAGTTATCATTTTATTTAGATAGTTTTTATCTGTGTAATTCTTTTTATCTTTCATTAGTTTGCTGGCTGGCATATGAATGCCATTCCATATATATATATAATGGCCCAGAAACAGCAGCGTAGAGAGCATTGTTTATGTGGACTCCAAACCACATACTGAATGTCTGGTTTGATTACCTGTAAAATTGGGGAACCATCATTTATCACCCTATATTTATCTAGTAATGCTTATTGTGTGTGTGTTTTTTTTATTTACAATACGTATTTATTGATAAGATGATGATTGTTAAGATATGGATGAACATTGGTGGTAGATAAGTCTGATGAGAGTTTATAAACGAGTGTAGTCATTGTTACTAACTAACTAAGGTTGACTTTTCCTCAGAAAGGTTGATTTATTGATAGCCTAAGGGGCAACTAAGGAACCCCACAACTTAGTCTGAAATCTGAACAACGTAGTAAAGGTCTGATATTCTGCAAACTGACGGGCCTGATATTCAACTTCTCCCGTGCACAACACTAAAATCCTGTAAACATCCTACAGGGACACATTAGACTTATCTGATAGTGTCCATGTCGATGGTAACCATTGAGTGGATGGTATTTTAAATTAAGAAGATTGATGACAACGCTTGTAGCCTATAATATCCACTACTCTTAGCCCACACATAGCGGGATTACAACAATATTCCTCAGTTCAAACTGTAGTGGTGATGATGGTCACCACTGAACGATATGAATATTGCGCTAATAATCCATTCCCTCCGATCATAAAAGAACAGAAAAATACAGCTCCAAGTAGCTGGATTACAGCACTACTAGTGACGAAACCATGCTCTACGATCATATATATTATGCACCCTTTAGAATCATATCGGGACTCTCTTTAGAATTATTTTTAAAAACAGGCTTCAAGTAGGCCTACATGGATAGTTGATAAACGTTACGGTGTGTTACTTAGGAAGTGATGGAAAGTCACTTAATTGATGGTTTACAATGAAATAAAGTTTGCAGATTAAGCTAAGAGAAGTTGCCAAAGGCAGGCTGACCACCATCATGCGGCCACTTCACCATCATGTGGTTCCCATGTGTCAGACCGCGTGTGGCTAAAGCCAGCATCTCGCCGATGTGAAGAAACACTTCTCATCAAATAGAGCGAAAAAATGTCGACAAGAAGTTGGTTTCACAACCAGTCGAGATGTTTGTTTACACTCTATATCGGCTGATGACAGTCCTCATAAGACCTTTGACTTAATAAAACCATGATTGCCCTTTTGAACTATGGAATCATAGAACTATCTAAGTATTGTATGGAAATATTGTTACATAACATTGCATTTATAAACAAGAATGTTTCTATATACAAATATATAGAAAAGAATTCCTACAATTTTAAACGGGAACAGGGTAATTCAAGCGTTTCTCAACCTGCACGCATTTCACAAAATGAAAATAAAAATGTCAGTGGTAAAAAAATACTTGTGTGACCAACTGATTTATATGCATATTATAAAAATCATGTTATTATCATACCCATTATACGAAAAATATGTTATTTGACTGTGATAGTAATGTAGCGTAGTTGTATGCTCCTGCTATTAGGTAGGAGCGCTAGTGTCGCTTTGGGTTCTCAGCACTGCAATGAAAATGTCTTGACTGTATGTTAATGTTATTAAACTGTGGAATACTCTATACATTAACATACAGTCAACCTTTATTTGTCTAACAATTAAAGTAAAAAATAATGACTATTAATTAATACCAGAATAAGCCACAGCAAAGAATAGCTGGGTTTAGCTAGTTTTATTATATTTAATCAGATAGTAGGGATTCTTATTTGACTTCACACTATTCCTTGTTTATGGGCTAGCCATGAATAAATATAATTTAAGTCATAACCTTTACGCTCATGGTTCTCTACACTTGCACTCTACAGTGTAGACAGAAATTCTCTACGACTCAGGTTGTATACGTTACCTGATCTTCCACCCACATGCTCATCAATGCCCCTTAATACCTTGTCGACAACAGTGATCCTCTATCAGATTTCCAATTTAAACGCTCACTATAACAAGCACAACCATTGTAATTATGAATGTAACTGAACTGCTTCATCTTAAATGTGTTATTCGCTAAAATGTGGGGCTCCACATAAAAAAGCCAAAAGCATGGATTCTTATTTCAGGGATTCATAATCATAATCATTTTTATTGTCATAAGAACAAAATGTCATTGACAAAGTCATAATTGTTGCAGAAGCTGCATGTCATATGTTTTAGCTTAAGTGAATAACTAAAATAGACTATAATATAGATATATTAATAACATTTATAACAATCAACAGCATTAATATACAAAAATCACTGGTAATCACATGCATTTCAATAAAATTATACTACATACTACATACTAAAATATAATATTTTCTACATCAAAAAACTCCTTAAGTGTAAAATGGATTTAAAATTAGTCAGTCATAAAACTTATCGCTAAAGTCTTTAATTGAATGGTTCTTAATTAATATATTTTACTTATTGTACAATTTAATTGAAAGTAGACTATAGTTTTGAGATGTTTTTGTTAGTCTGTGCTTCCCTACGATTGCTAAATCCCTCTCTCTTGTGTTATATTTGTGTAAATTATTATGAAATTCTAAGTTCTAAGGATTCTTTAAAATATAATTAATTAATTCATATCTGTACAAATTAACTACAGTAGGGGTTTTTAAATTAATGAAGTATGGCTTAAAGTGTTCATTTGAATTTATATTTGAAATAATTCTAATAGTTTTCTTTTGTAAGACTTAAACCTCTTCTACATTCTACTACAGTTTCCCCACAGTAATATTCCATATTTTATTATAGAATGAAAATATGCGAAATATCTACATCTGACATAATGGTGAGTCACGACTTAAGAGGTAAACTATTCTTGAAAGACTGTTTGTTAAATAGTCAATATCTGGACCCCAGCTCAGCTTGCTGTCTAGGAAAATACCCAGAAATTTCACCGAATCAGCAAACTCATAATTAAATGTAACGTTAGATGTTGGACGCAAAGAGAATAGAATTTGCTGAGTTTTGTCTTCATTTAATTGTAGACCATTAGCGAAAAACCAATTTGAAGCTTCTGCTAAGGTTCTTTGGGAGATTTCTTTAAGTTTGACAATATCAGAATGAGAGTTGAGGAATGTTGTGTTGCCGCATAAAGCAAAGATTTTGTAGTCTTTATTGATTTGGAAAGATCATTTATATAAAGAAGAAACAAGAGGGGGCCTAGTACTGAGCCCTGGGGAACACCCCACACAACATATACTTCTTTTGACCATTGATTGTTGGAAAAAACTTTTTGTTTACGATTGTTTAAATAAGATTTTAAAAAATTCAAAGGGAATCCATTTACACCATAATGTTGAAGTTTTTTAATCAGGTCCAAATGACCAACACAATCGAACGCTTTACTTAGGTCACACATAGAGGCTTGAGTGAAAATTCCGTCTTCAAAAGATTTTATTACCATCTTTACTAGTTTTTCCACCGCTTTCTCTGTAGATCTTCCACGACGGAAGCCAAACTGAGTGTTACTAAAAAGGCAATTGTCTTCTAGATATTTATTTAATTGGTCATATGCAACCATTTAAATTATTTTTGATAAAATTAGCACCATCGATACCGGTCAGTAACTTTTTGGGTCATCTTTTGACCCCTTCTCAAAAATCGGACAAACTTTAGAAACCTTTAATTCATCTGGGAATACCCCCTCCTGGAAACATTTGTTAATACACAAAATAAGAGGTGATATTATGTAGTGAATGATATTTTTAAGCATATTGTTTGAGAAATAGTAGACGTCACAACTATTTGAGTTTTTTAACCTCTTACTAGCATCTAACACATCTTTTTTTGACACGTACTTCCACTCCTCAAAACGTATGTCTTGTGAAATATTATCTCTCAAAAAATCCTCAGATTTTGCTAGTGAGGGATTTTGTAACTTAATATTATCCTTAATACATTTAACAGACTCTGTAAAATAACTATTTAAGTTATCGGGTGACAATTCGGAGCTATGTGAATTAACAATTCGTTCCATAACAATGAGCGCATCAACATTCTGTCATTTATAGGTGATGAATTATTACTCGAATGGAAAATAAGTTGAATGTATGTCAGCTATTGAGTTTTGTTACAATTATGTTGATTGTAGGAGATAGGTTCCATGCTCGGTTCTCTTAATACCGACACGGCGTCCGCTCAATGGTTGCCATCGGCGTGGACACTACTAAAGAAGTCTGGGGTGTCCATGTTGGATGGTAGTTCGGATGTTGTGTAGGGAAGAGAACTGAGTGTCAGACTTGTCAGTTAGCTGAAAACCAGACCAACACTACGTGGTTCGGATTCCGCGTAAAGCTGTAGGTCCCATAGTTGCCCTGAACACTGGGCTATTAATAAATAGTCCTTTCTGAGCTAAGTCGAACTCAGATAGTAACAATGACTACACTCGTTAATCTACACTCATCACACTCATTCACTCCTCATATTCGCCCATATCTCTACGATCGGCGTCTTAGAGGTGAATAAATGAATGAATAAATGAATAGATTTTAAATATGTGAAATTTGAAATGTAGAAACGCATAATACAATTTTATCATCCACTAAATGGGCCTTCAATAATCATACAGTGTTCACTATAACTCATTGTAATCATGAAATGAAATATTCTTTACTAACGTGGCGAAATTGTGATTATCGTATATGTACATATATATATATATCCAAAAATTAAAATTGAAATTAAAATGTTTAATACTGAGAACGATCAGAACAGTTGAAATAGAAAAGTATGACTTGGCCCACTGACACTAAGATTGTGTGTCTAGTCTAGGGTTTAGCACTTTGGGTAATGACCTTTTCGATGTGTTAATTATTTCCTAATTTTACAGCCAACATTAGTTTACGTAGTTTCCCTTTTAATAGTGATACCAATATCACTATTGTTGTCCACTCAATGGCCACTATCGACGTGGTCACTGCTAGAGATGTCTCGAGTGTCCATGTGAGATGGTTGCCTGTATTGGGTGTTGTGCAAATTAATCAAATAAGAGAGCTACAAAGGCTATACGTATATATACGTATTTTATCATAAACACAAATTAAGGTATACACGTACGGTAAACTAACCCACCCGCCTACCCATACACGTACGGTGGTATTAACCCACCAGCCCACCCATACACGTACGGTGATACTACGTACGATAAACTAACCCACCCGCCTACCCATACACGTACGGTGGTATTAACGCACCCGCCCACCCATACACGTACGGTGGTACTAACCCACCCACCCATACAATTACGGTGGTATTAACCCACCCACCCACCCATATACTTAAGGTGGTATTGTACCTCGGTACTCAATGCCTCGGTACGTGTATGGGCGGGTGGGTGGGTCAATGCCTCGGTACGTGTATGGGCGGGTGGGTGGGTCAATGCCACTGTACGTGTATGGGCGGGTGGGTTATATATACTGTACGTGTATGGGTGGGTTAGTACCACCGTACGTGTATGGGTGGGCGGGTGGGTCAATACCACTGTACTTGTATAGGTGGGTGGGTGGGTCAATACCACTGTACGTGTATGGGTGGGTTAATACCACTGTACGTGTATGGGTGGGTGGGGGGTGGGTCAATACCACGGTAAGTGTATGGGTGTGTGGGTTGGTCAATACCACTGTAAGTGTATGGGTGGGTTAATACTACTGTACGTGTATGGGTGGGCGGGTGGGTCAATACCACTGTACATGTATGGGTGGGTGGGTGGGCCAATTACAAGTATTTTTCACAAAAATGACAACTTTTTTACCCTATTATTCTGTTAAAATGTTTACTTACATTTAATGCAACAACAAAAACTATCAACCAACAATTTATTTATAATTTCAGAGTTGTAAAATTACTTAGTTCGTGAATTTAAGGAATAGTAAGTGGATATACATACACACAAAAGTGAAATAAAAGTTGTCCAGTTCAATTTTGAAACTAAAAAAAAGTTTAACGTGATTAAATGGAATGTAATGTTATATAAAAAAGATCGATAGCGAGTATGCTTTACCAATTACTTTTCAATTTATATAGGTAGTTTATCTTTGTTTAAAACAAATTTTACACTTATAAAATATCTATTCAATTAAAACTCAATCAAGTCTCTTTAACGTAGACTCATACAAAAATGATTCTCACATAAAACATGTTAAATTAAATATGTATTGATATTAATTTATAGTCAAGTGAACGTTCGTTTTCCCCGTGTGCCCTAGTGTTACGGGGGGCCCGCCGAGTCTAGCAGTGACGTCAAAGACCCCTAAAAACGCATGCATCATTGCAGTATAGGAAGTGAGCCAACCTCCTCTTTACTAGCCTTGGGATTCTTCCTCTTCTATCATATTATAACCTAGCTGACTAGTCCCTGATTCCAATTCGATACTCTAGTATAAAGGAAACTTATAGTTATAAATGTGTATCTGATTGATCCGATTATCCGTTATCGAACAATAAATACCAATTAATTTAATTCATAAATTTGGCCAAAAAAAGGCAAGTATTTTGAAACCTTGCCGGCAAGTCTCTCGAGGCTATAAAAGCTCCACAACCAAGTGGCTTTCGAATGATTTAAATAAATAAACTATACAAGGCTAATTATTATTATGTCTTGCTCTCTACCTCCCAAAATGATTTAAAACTATCGTCTGTGTAGCTAGGTTGTTTAAAACCATTGTCTGTGTAGCTAGATTGTTGAAAACCATCATCTGTGTAACTAGGTTGTTGAAAACCATCGTCTGTATAGCTAGGTTTTTGAAAACCATAGTCTGTGTAGCTACATTGTTGAAAACCATCGTCTGTGTAGCTAGGTTGTTGAAAACCATCGTCTGTGTTGACAACCATAGTCTGTGTAGCTAGGTTGTTGACAACCATCGTCTGTGTAGCTAGGTTATTGAAAACCATCGTCTGTGTAGCTAGGTTATTGAAAACCATCGTCTGTGTTGTTAGGTTGTTGAAAACCATCGTCTGTGTAGCTGGGTTGTTGAAAACCATCGTCTGTGTAGCTAGGTTGTTGAAAACCATCGTCTGTGTAGCTAGGTTGTTGAAAACCATCATCTGTGTAGCTAAGTTGTTGAAAACCATCGTCTGTGTAGCTAGGTTGTTGACAACCATCATCTGTGTAGCTAGGTTATTGATAACCATCGTCTGTGTAGCTAGGTTATTGAAAACAACAACCAGAACTTGATTATAAAATGTAGGGAACATATATAAGGTTTACTTTATCTAAATATATAAAAAGACAAGTTATTAACTGATTCAAGATCGCCCAGCAAAAATCATATAAGATAGAGAGATGAAATTTAGTACATATTTTTGTTTATCTTATGCCCTAGAGACGGACTGAGAAAGGAGTTTTCAAAATTCCTTTCCTAAGGGGTACACACAGGCTCTCAATATTTCCTTTTTTTCATAAATTCATAAATTCAAGGTTGATTTTAGTAAATTAATAACATCTGTTTTGTAAATAAATAAACATGTTTATTTTGTATATTTAACATTATACTATTGATGCATTAAAAGTTTGATATTCAGCCGTTAAACAAAAACAAATGAAATGAACACGTTTGAAATAGGCTTAGTAATACCATCGGGTATTTATACTAATAGCAACGTAAGTAATGGAAGTGAAATACTGTAAATAAATTTAATATTGTGATTTTACGTTATACAGTTAATCTACTATTATTTAAAGTCACATGCCGAGGCTGAAGGCTGAGGTGAATCGAGCGCAGTGACAGTCAGAGTTGGCAAGCGAAGTGTGCAGGGGTGTCCACTAGTTATTTCATACCTTCCAAGACGATGGTTTTCAACAACTTAGCTACACAGACGATGGTTTTCAACAATCTAGCTACACAGACGATGGTTTCAACAATCTAGCTACACAGACTATGGTTTTCAACAACCTAGCTACACAGATGATGGTTTTCAACAACCTAGCTACACAGACGATGGTTTTCAACAACCTAGCTATACAGACGATGGTTTTCACCAACCTAGCTACACAGACGATGGTTTTAACAACCAGCTACACAGACGATGGTTTTCAAGAACCTAGCTACACAGACGATGGTTGTCAACAACCTAGTTACACAAACGATGGTTTTCAACAACCTAGCTATACAGACGATGGTTTTCAACCACCTAGCTACACAGACGATGATTTTCAACAACCTAGTTACACAAACGATGGTTTTCAACAACCTAGCTATACAGACTATGGTTTTCAACAACCTAGCTACACAGACGATGGTTTTAAACAACCTAGTTACACAGACGATGGTTTTCAAGAACCTAGCTACACAGACGATTGATTTAAATAACCTAGCTACACAGACGACGGTTTTCAACAAGCTAGCTACACAGACGATGGTTTTCAACAACCGAGCTACACAGATTATGGTTTTCGACAACCTAGCTACACGGATGATGATTTTCAACAATCTAGCTACACAGACGATGGTTTTCAACAACCTAGATACACAGACGATGGTTTTAAATCGTTTTGGGAGTTAGAGAGCAAGGCATAATAATAATTAACCTTGAACAATTTAAATGATCTATAAATACTAATAAAATACTACGTCATAAATAAACTGTTTATGGTCCTGTAGCTGCCCAAGATTACAACTTTCTTTTGCTGCAAACTATTTTATATAGAAATATATCAATGGAAAGTAATAAAATATTAGCCTATGTTGTAGGAAGTATTAGACAATCCTTTTAGCTCAGTTAAATATTGATTCATTATCACCTAGGCCTATGTATGGATATGTTATAAAAACACTGAAAGGTTGGGTTAGGTTAGAATAAGGCAATAGTGATAATGATAGAATCCTTCTTTCCTTTCAAATAGCTGAATACCTAGGTTATTTTGATAGTTATTGATGGTAGGAAATAGTTGATAATTGGGGAAAGCTATAGGAAATTGAATCTGTTGTTTGTTATAGTTTGCCTAGTGGAATATTCCATGACAAAACGATAAGTATTGCAGTATTTTAAAATAATTGTAATTTTATGTGTATGCGTACACACGCGTGTTTTATTCTCATTTTTAAACATTAACTGGGATTATTTGTATTGTTTTTCAAATATCCAGGTAAGATAAGAGGTAATGGTGTTTGATTATCTGTAATTACATAACTAAGATGTGTATTTACATAAGAAATATATTTTAATAGATATAATAGAAAACCAATTTCTGTGTAAGAGATATATTTTAAAATTTATTTCCTGTAGAATTAATTGTCTATCATTAAAATTATATTTTTTACGTATAAATTGATTTAATATTACAAAATACTCGTATAATTAAATAATTTTTACTTTTTATTTCGTACATATAGATCTGACCGACAAGGTCTATGCAACTTGGAGAGGAAAGTTGTAAGTTTATTATTTATAAATAAATATTAAAACTGATTATAAATGAATTACTCTAGGGCAATTCGTAAGGACTAAGCTCTTGTATTTTGAAAAAAAGGTGTTTCTTAAAAGGTACGTTGGAAATAATAATACAGTAATTGCGTTTAAAGATGTAAAATACTACAGATGTGTCTGTTAAGAATAACAGTAGAGTTCAATTAACAGAGTAATTGGTGCACAGAACACTTGTTTAGTTGGTGGCTTGCTATCAGAATCAGCATTCCGGCGGCTGTCAAGGTCACGTGGTATATAGCGAGGCTGTGCCGGCGAGAGAGGGCCAGTGTAGAACTCCATCGAGAACTGATTGGACTAGCGACAACTCACCAAGTGAGTAATAGTCAATATTATTGTTTTGGAAACATTTATGTTATTTTTCGTGTAGATTAACATTTTAATTTAACTTATTAAATACTCTTTTAAATATTTTATAACGTTTATTTAATGGTTATTCTTAACAAGAGATTGTAGGCCATACTTAATTCTGCGAGTGAATCGGTTCCCGTGACATTTCTCGAGCTAGGAAAAACAATAAGATTATATCCATTTTAAATTCTATGAGCCAAGGACAGTTGGAAAATGCCTCGACTCCACCACATTGGCTCTATAAGATCGAATGATTTTTCATCACTACAATGTTTTTATTAATATAACATATAGCAGCTGTTTATGTTTATGATGTTGTGCTTAAGCATTGCGTGCATTTAGAATATATTTATAACTATTTGATTTCTTTACATTGTAAAAACACAGCTATTACACATTTTCTATTTTGTATTTTTTAGCTTTTATGCTTGTTATTTAATATTTTAATTTAATATAGCTTTGTATTTCACTATTTTGTTCCTGGTTGTACATTTTGAGATTAAATTCTAAGCACCGACTCCTAGAGCGCTTGTTTTCTTACTTACTTATACAAATTGTCAAATTATTAATATTTTGTTTTTATATAATTAGTTGCAATTATTTTTATTAATATGTTTGTTAAGATATGAATAAAAAAAATCGTTGGGCACCCAACGATAAATTTTTGTAATTTGGGATTCAAGATTGTAATTATTAAGAAAGAAAAAATAATACAATATACTTTTGTGTCGCTTTTATTAGACATTTCGCCGTTAATGTCAATGAATACACATCTATTAAATAATATAAATAAAATATTTAATAAAATTAATTGTAAATGTTCCTTCTTTAAAAAATTCGTAATTAAGAAAAGTTTATGAAATAATAGAAATGAAATAGCAAACAAATTTTATTAGACTAAGAAAATTAACGTAAGAAACGTTAAAGAAAACTTTTACTTAATACTAACTATTAAGTTAGATAATATTGTCAAATTGTAAGTTTTGGACAAAAATTATGATGAATAATTGTTCTAATGTTAGCTTGCAACGTCTGCTACTCGTTCTAGCGCGAGCTATAATAGAATCAAACCAGGAGAGTAATTTGGTTTGGCAGACAGAACGACAGGACAGGAAGTGCACTAGTAGCTTCAAGGAAGAGGGTAGACAGGGGTATGGGGAGGGGGAGGTACGTAGTCAGAAAGTCCCAGCCAGCGATGTCTAGAGGCGGCCGCGCCAAGTTCGTTTGTCTGTGTCTCACTATTTCCTATATCTTTTCGCTTCTTATAGACGTGTATTCATTGATGAAGTAGGTACGAGTCACAAACCGAGGATGAGGGTCGAGTTGACACGAGTGCAGGGGGTTGGAACAGGAAACGTGCAGGGATATCCCCTAGTTTAATTGTAATGTTCATATTATCAGTTAAATGTACATTTTTGGTAATGTCTTTGACCCCAAGTTCGAAGTGTGGGTGAACATTTTGCGCTGTGCTCACCACAAGTAAGTCTACCAAATACTTACATAAACGTTCAGGCTGGTCTTAAAACTCTGGAAACAACACTAGTGTTTCTACGACCTTGAGATCCCGTGTTGCTCCACGCTATGTTTATTCCTTCCATGCAAATATAAACTGTTTGGACACGTGATTCAGTATTTATGTCCTTCTGAAGATTTATTTATAATAAATTGAATTATTTTGCCAATTATGTGCTATATTTACTTTGTAATTGTAATTTTGCACAAATAATATTTTTGTACAGCTTGATATTAACTCAAACAGCTTATACAGGGTGAGTCTCTACTGACACCATTAAATTTACCTGTTTGTTGTACTCACAAAAAGGAACAAAAAAGTCCCTGTTAACCTGTGTCCGATTCTCAACCGTTGGGCTGTAAGGGCTCATATTGTGTGTTTTTAAAATTACTTGACATTAACTCACTGATCGAGCTACAAAAACCAAAGCAAAACACCTACCAGATTTTTATTAATACCATTGAAAAGATCGTTAAATTTTCTATAAATGTCAATCATTTTGCAAGCAAACGTAAATAAAAACTAGATTTCCTAGAGGAAGTTTATTAAACAAATATGCAACATGTATTTTTCTCCAATTGTTTAAGACCCCATATCAGCACATAAATGTAGTCTAATTTAATGTAAAGTTAAGTGAAAAACTTCTCTCACTAATAAGCTTGGAATAGATGTATAATTTAATTGGGTTGAAAATCATGAAACCAAAAATAACACCTAAAATATTTCATAAAACATGGTTTATTCGGTTGTATTTAACAAACAAACTTTCAGTTTTTACGTAATAATAAACATAATAACTGTAATATTTAGACAATCATGCTTTATTATAACAAAAACTACTTTAATAAGTGTTCAATATGTCCACCATTTTCCCTTATGCAGGTACGGACTCGGTTCCTCAATTCCCTTACACTTGCCTTTAGATTGATTTCATTTCTAAGGCGTCTAACAGCCCTCACGATTCGATGTCTCAATTCTTCGGCTGTTTGTACACTGCACTTCTGTACACTTCTTACTTCAAAGAACCCCAGACGTAGTAATCAATAGGGTTGATGTCAGGGCACCGTGTTGGCCAAGCAACAGCACACGTTGAAGTGTGGTGGTGCTCCATCTGTCTGGAAAATAATGCGCCGACGCAATTCCAACGACAAGTCTTCGAGAAGGTCTGGTAAGATATTATTTAGAAATTGAAGGTATTGAACTCCAGTTAATGATGTATCAAGGTAGGGACCTATCAGCTTGTCCCCTATCAGTCCAAGCCACACGTTTAACTTAAACCTAGTTTGGCTCCGTGATTCACGACAAAGGTGTGGGTTTTCAGTGTCATAGAGGTGTTCATTGTAGTAGTTAAAAACACCGTCTCGTGTAAATGTAGATTCGTTTGTCCACAAGATTGTTTTAAAAAAATCTGCATTATCGTGATGTAAAACCCATTGTCAAAATTGACGTCTCAGAGGAGGTTCTCTGGGTTTAATTGTCTGGACACGAGTAAAGTGGTTTGGGTGTATTTGATTTTTACGCAAGAGTCTCGACACAAACGACTGACTTTCTACACATTCAGTAGCAATTCTTCTTGTACTTGTTCTTGGATCTCTTTTGATTTGGGCAAGTACAGCTTCCTCTAACCCAACATCTTGTAAGATATTACCAACGGAGCGGTCATTGACAGGAAATCTACCAGTTTCACACAGAAAATTATGAACCCTTACAAATGTTCTTACATCAGGAATTCTTCTCTCTGGATATCAACGAATGTATTCTCTGTGACACAATAGAACAAATGCTAATACCCTCACTAATTTTAAGCTAATCATGCTTATGTATAAAAGTAAAAATAATTATTTCCAAATTGTCCAAAGAAGATGATTTGTGTTTTCACAGACTAATATGGGTAACTATTGTTCAAAATGGGGTAATTATTACAACAGCTGATTACAGGTACAGAATAATAATAAAAGTGTAACAGCGGATTTCAAATAATAGTCCAATCAGCTCATTATGGAAGTTACATGAAAAAAAAAAAAAAAAGGCACAGGTTGAGTTTGGTAGTTAAATGCAACCGAATAAACAAACCATGTTTTATGAAATATTTTAGGTGTTATTTTTGGTTTCATGATATTCAACCCAATTAAATTATACATCTATTCCGAGCTTATTAGTGAGAGAAGTTTTCTACTTAACTTTACATTAAATTAGACTACATTTATGTGCTGATATGGGGTCTTAAACAATTGGAGAAAAATACATGTTGCATATTTGTTTAATAAACTTCCTCTAGGAAATCTAGTTTTTATTTACGTTTGCTTGCAAAATGATTGACATTTATAGAAAATTTAACGATCTTTTCAATGGTATTAATAAAAATCTGGTAGGTGTTTTGCTTTGGTTTTTGTAGCTCAATCAGTGAGTTAATGTCAAGTAATTTTAAAAACACACAATATGAGCCCTTACAGCCAAACGGTTGAGAATCGGACACAGGTTAACAGGGACTTTTTTGTTCCTTTTTGTGAGTACAACAAACAGGTAAATTTAATGGTGTCAGTAGAGACTCACCCTGTATAATAAATTTGGATACTTTCCTTTTTAATTAAGATATTTTAAATATGTCTAATTGACTAACTCGTTAGAAAAATGTAATGTACATTTATATTAAATTAATGTTATCATGTTAATGTTGTGGTGTCTCTAAAAGTTTTTATTACTATCTTCAAAGAAGAGGGTAAAGAATATATGAAATTGAAATAATTTCTGGAAAAATAAGCCACTGACAAGTTAAGAAATTTGGTATTTGTTTCTTGTTATAGTCTTTCTATTTAAATTGAACTTTCTCTCATGAAAAAACAAATAAATAAATTCTTAAATAAAGAATCAAACATAGACAAATTACTAGAAGATTAGATTGGTAATGTTTAGTTTGTTAGTTAAAATACACTCGATGGAAGAGTCATTGTGAAATTTATGAAGTCGAGATTAAAAGTTCCTGGATATTTACGTATTTGGAGATATGTCAAGCTTCCCGACCTAGATAAAACATTGCAAACATGGTGCATTTACATTTGATTTAATATGTGTTTTGAAACCAGTAACACATTAGTTAACGTTCTTTTAAAATATAACATTTAATGACCATCATCAGTGGGGATATCCAACCAAACAATATTTATAAAAAAGTATCAGTAGGTAAAAACATGAAGTTCATGTTTAATTAATCTTATAAAATGATAATATGACACCAGAAGAATAAAATTGATATCAGCACTAGCTAGAGATGGGACATAGGACGAACAATATTGGTATCATCACTAGCTAGAAGTGGGATATCTGACGAACAATATCGGTATCAACACTAGCTAGAGATGAGACATCGGACGAACAATATTGGTATCATCACTAGCTAGAAGTGGGATATCGGACGAACAATATCGGTATCAACACTACCTAGAAGTGGGATATCGGAAGAATACTATCAGTATGAACACTAGCTAGAGATGGGACATCGGACGAACACTATCGGTATCAACACTAGCTAGAGATGGGACATCAGACGAACACTATCGGTATCAACACTAGCCAGAGATGGGACATCGGACGAACACTATCGGTATCAACACTAGCTAGAGATGGGACATCGGACGAACACTATCGGTATCAACACTAGCTAGAGATGGGACAACGGACGAACACTCTCGGTATGAACACTAGCTAGAGATGGGACATCGGACGAACAATATCGGTATCAACACTAGCTAGAGATTTGCTATCAGATGAATAGTCTTGATATTAACACCAGCTTGGAATGGAACTCGATTGGAACAAGAATATCAATGGATGTTAACGATTCGGAAAGTAATAACAGTAGTATTATAACCAAATAATTAAAGTGAAAATGATGCCATTTTTAAGAATTATCGATATTTCTATTATTATCGAAATCCCATACATAACAGTTGTGCTCTAAACTCTTTAACAGCCAACCACTCACTATTAAACGTTTTCTTTAATTTATGTACTTTGTTAACCAAGCTGAATGAGAAAAAGAATATTAAACGCCATAATACAATTAACATTTCCTGATCAGACAAAATGTTATTTCCTTGTTTATCTAAAAGTTTAAAGCCGAAATTCAGTTCTTATACACTACATTGGGAGAGTGTGTTAGCCCTTCTTATCACGACAGCTTTATCAGTGCAAGTCATTGTTTGTGTTTGTATATTCGAAGGTCAAGTTACTTCCTGTTTAGAAAGTTACTTCACCATTCCGTATTTACCAAGGTAACTTACGCAGACTAACTGGAACATTTTCCTTATGGAACACAGCCCTTATGTAATATTTCAATATCTAAAGAGAGTACATTAGTTTCGCCTATGTCAAAATAGGCTTGTCGACGTTCATTCACCTTAAAAATAGCTCGTACATTCGCTTCGCCCACTACCTCGCTAGCTGACGACATCTGCATGTAACTTGTCCAATCTTGTATAAGACATTTAATTTACAATTATAACTTGGACAACTTAAACTTATTAAAACATAGAGTTCAATATGTATAAACATTTTCAATAGTTACGAGAAAATTTAAAATGTAAATTTAATTTGTATTTTAGTGTTTTTTATATTATAATCGGGTTTTAAAACAAATTGACAGTAAATTTTAATTTTACATAAAAATCGATTGATATTTTTTAATAATTAAGGTGTAATTAATGAAGGTAATTGGTTTCACTCTACAAGGAAGGGTTGTAATAGAGGAGGATGCAGGGGTGTCCCCTGGTTGTTATATAATGCAACCAATGGTGATTTAATATATCTCCATACATGTACATGCAGTACATTAATTAGGATAGGCAATCTATATAAAACCTTGCCGGAGTGGTAGCTCAGTGCCTAAGGCTTCAAGCTGTGAAGGGCAAGGTCCAAGTTTCGAATTCCAATTGAGCTAATGGCCGGTACTTCACCAGTTAAATAAAGTTCAAGCACAGCCTTACTTTTCATGTGAACTTACGAGCTTTATTTAAATAAAAAAAGATTAAATATATTTTTGCTGATGTGAATTTTGTGTACTTTTGAATAAAATCCAATCAATTCAAAATTATATACTTGCTGGTTTTTCCCCGTACGGCGATGTCATGGCATCTACTTTCACTCCATCCACCAATCCTGTTTCTCTTCCCTGACATCGCACGGGTCAGTGACCCATACAAAACTGCATCACAGTCGCTTTCCTCGCTTACCTAATATGTTATCGTGACTGAGTTCCAGATATATACCTGTTTTTCACGTTTCCAGATGTATTTAAAGTGAATTCAAATTAAATTCTAGTCGGAATATGCAAATCGAATGATAGGTATAAGGTTGAAAATTGTTATGTAATAGGAATGTTTTTGTCTGTAATTTGGTTAATCAGTGAGATCTGCCACTACACCTGGTTTAAACTGCATTACATTTACATGGGACTACACTATATGGTATTTAGCGAGAGTTAAGAGTGAGGATTCACCTAGTCTGTCCCTGTCTCAAGAGTGTTGGCCAATAATAAAAGGTGTCCACGTGGATCCTTGTTAAACAACAAGACTAATTCATTAACGTGCCCATTCCCTAGTCAATCATTCAGATAATGGAAATTAGTTTGCTCATACGTTTGTTTTGTATCGTGAACATGTGAGCGCCTGTGAATCGGCCTAGCAGCTAAGACATACAAGGTATGTTCCATCCATCCATCTGAGTGTCCAGTCCTTCATTGGCTCGTTGGAGCATGATACTATAATTGCGCCACGCTCCATATACGTAACTTTAAATTGAGGTAAGCTGATGTATTGAAGAAGCTAAAAGAGCGTAAGCCTCCCTTACAAGCAGCCCCTCAATCTCCTTGTCCTAGCCTCAGTAAGTCTATAAGAGGGGAAGTTTGAAGGAGCCACCACAAATTTCAAGATTATGAGTATTAGAAGGTCCTGATAGTTTGGAGGAACTAGATGATTTCATCGTATAATTAATTGTGCATAATTCATTTTTATTAATTAAATAATATAAACTGTTCTTAGTTTGTACAATTTAACATTTTTAATTTTTTTATGTCTTACTATACTAACCTGGTTGGTTGTGCAGGATGCCTATCACATCTTCACCCTCCCAAGTTGTCAAAGGGAGCCAGGCTCTACGCACTGTCTACAGGCGGGTAGTCTCTGGCAAAGAGTGCCCCAAGCTCTTCAAGCACGGTCGTGTCATCAGTTATGGGCCTGACCGAGAACTAACCACCCCCCGCACCGTCCAGACCAAGTACTACCGCCCTGTCGCAGAGGATAGTGACGAATGTGAGTTATTAATTAATAATTAACGAATTAACTGTGAACATAAATTACAAAGACGTGGAACATATACTATATACCATATCCAGCACAATTGAATGAGTGTGTTGGTATATTATTAAAAAGAGTAATGGACCTACTGTGAATCCCTGAGGGACACTATACTTTAACTTCTTAAAGATACCAAAAAGAAGATATACAAAATAAGACTGTACATATATGATTATCAAGGAAAACAAATACTTACATTTTTCGATAAAAGATCGAATATTATACTTAAAACAGTTTTGATGAATTTTATGCACATATGAGGAGTCACATTTCAGTAAACAATACCACAGAGAAGAAAAAACAGAGGATTTATCCAATAATCTGTTGAAAGGGTGTCGAGTTAAACAGTTGTCGAGTAGTTAGTTCTCCAGTTCCCGATTTGGATGGCAAGTCCAGCACCGTTGTCAGTCCTCCCCCCTTTCTCCTCCAAATCCTCAAGGATAAACGTAATAACTATACTATAATACTATAATACTATAGAGTCAAAAAGATGTACATAACTTGTAAACTATTTAAGAATGCTTCTGAGACGTTCACTGTAGTCATAAAAAATGTACCTCTATTTCTTTTTTCTCTGTGACAGTACACATTTTGGTAAACCAGCGTACTACATTCAAACCAAATGGGTGCCAGAAGGGAACATAATAATTGTTATTACGTATTAGATAGTTTTTATATGAGTCGTTTTTAAGTGAAACAATTTAGATAACAGAATAGTATTAATTAATTTATCGTATTGGGAATAGGATACTCCTGTGATGGGATTGACTCACTGGATCCTCAAAGTTATCAGTGCCTTTGGGGTCTCACATTCTGATGGTAAGAGCTCCCAAAACTCCATAGTATTGTCGATAGATTTCTTCTTTAGTAATTTAATTTACCAAAATTACAAGTAAAAATAAATAAGTTTTGTGTTTAATGTTATTCTGTTTTATTATTGTATGCGTAGTTTTAAAACAAATATACCAATCACTTTTCACTTTAGATATAAAAGTTTGTCATACTCTAACAAACGTTATGTGATATTTCATTGTTCTAACACGTCATGTTTTTATTTTCAGGATCTCCAGATCTTATATCTTCCTCCCTCACTCGGAACTACCGAGCACAGTCGAGCTGTATTATAACTTGTGATAGTATTTTAAGGTTTTGTTATTTTATGTAAATATTTATTACAATTTTTATATTATTCTATTTTTATAATTTTGTAAATAATTGAGAAAGATTATGTACATATTTATTTATATTTATTAACTGGTGATGTAAAAAACCAAATAAAAAATGTTGTACTTAAACAGATTTTACATTGAATTCATCAAGTTCTGTGTAAGACTTAAATTAAGTCATGAATTAACGTGCCTGTAAATGGTGGAAATATTAAAAGAATATTATTTTTTTTGTTAAATTCATCGAAAAACAAGGTTGATTATCTAGCAATAGAATGCAGAGTAATTTTGTCATCAGATAACTAGTCTTGAAATTAATCGACTGTGGAGATCACAGCCAGTGATATAAATCATGAGAGTATGGACAAGAAAGTATTAGAGAATATTTAAATGTGTAGTTTTGTAATCTATTATAACTTAAACAATATTATTTTACATTCATTAAAAAATCAGTCAAATCAGCTGCTTACTGACATTCAAGTCAGTGTCCTTGTGGTTTGGCATTGTTTTTATAGACACTAGCAAATTATTTTGAATTTCCTTAGCTACATGTTTTCCTGAGCGGAAGAGTTATGCTGTGCATGCTGGCAGTTTTTATGGGCATACTTGTTCACCTTGAAATAAATTAGGATTTTCATTTGTTTTCTAGAACTTCCATTGTTTTTTTTACATAGTACATACTATCATGTTTATAGTAGTATAGTTTCTCTCAGCTTTTTTCCTCATATTGATTTCTTTGCTACGAAAGATATCCAGTTCATTTCTACGCTAGATATTTTTAATCAAAGATAAAAACAATTTAATTAAATAAAAGCTGGGAATTATTATATTACAAAAATCATCATATAGTTATTTTTTATAAACTTTAAAGACGCAATAGTCAACATTCTTGGTATTTTAAAGATGATATATTTTCGAATTTTAAGAAGGCTACTAATGTGTCTATACAGTAGTTGTTGATTCAATAACATTCTTACTCAAGTGTTTAAATAATATGCGTTAATGATGACTCATAAACATGAATGATAGTTGTAAAACTCCGTTATCTTTCTAAAAAAAATTATAAATAAATAAAACTGTCACAGTACTGTTATCGTTGATCCGCAACTGATCCAATTGTTAAATATAAGCAATCAATTCACAATCAGATGACTCCGATCAAAGTAGTTGAAGATTATTAATTGGGATTAAACTTATCACGTTATTTGACTTAAAGGCGTCATTAATTTGCATCGAGAAAACACTTGTTCAAATATTTTAGTGTGTCAAATAAAGTTTAATAAAACCAACTCTCCCGTCAATATCAATGAAGTTTAGTCCTCGGAGATTGAAATTAGTGCATTTTATTTATATTCTCCAATGACTTACGAAAAAAATAATTAACTTTGATGTATTATACAACAGTGTGTTAATATTTGGTAAATACTTCCGAAGGAACTCTGATTGGAGATAGCAGACCAATAGATGAAAAATTTTAAAAATAGAATAAAATAAAAAGCCCCATTATAAAGTGGCGTCATTTATTCACAGGATGAGTAAGTGGTTCGAAAACCTGATGTGATAAAAAAATTTAGAGTCCAATGGCCAGAGGACTGAAAATTTAAACAAAGGGTAGAGAAAACTACTAACCCAAGGGAACCTAAACTAACCTAATCTAATCTAAACTAACCTAACCTAAACTAATATAGCCCAAGCTAACCTAAACTAATATAACCTCGGAGTGATATTTAGCGCAATCAGGAGTTTCGGCAGTTGAGGAGGAAAACGTTCCACCACTCCGCCACCTTCAAGCTGTCGTCTGTGCCCAAATTCCTCAAATATGTTTTGCTGTCAAAAATATATGTTTTACTCTACAATATTGGTTAATTTTTTAATATTTATTGTATACTGGTATTATTGTCATTTGGATGCTAAATAATAATTTAATTTTACCGTTATATTATTGACTCGGAAGTGTTGATAAAACCAATCAATGGTCAGCTTCGATCAATGACGTAATGGGTGGGGCTTGCTACTACGCAGTCATCTTGTTGCCTACCTTCTACTCACGTTTTCTTGACAACGATTTGTTAGCAAGCACAGTAGTGTGTCAATTCAGTGATGTGTAATATTCTCTCTCACTGTCACCAATCACTCTCTCGCATCGGTACTTTTAGTAGGGAACAATGCAATCAGCTTTCATATGGATTAAGCCTCATTAGATTTGATTTTATGACTGATAAAGGACCCAAATCACATCTTTCTGAAGGTATTCATGCAACAACGAGTAAATTTATGCAACAAATATGAACTTAATATTTGAAAAGCTTATTGCTGAATTTGGATTATACACGTTACTTACAAAATAAGCAAAAGTAGAGCATTTCTCTTTAGTTAATTATCTAATTGTGAGCTGGAAAAATAAGTTATAGCAATGTTTTATAATCTATTTTCCGACAAGCCTTGCTTCCCTATGCTTTCCTTGCTTGTGGTTCCCTATGCTTGCTTACCCACTACTCCGCGGTTACCTATCAGATCAATATAAAAGGCCAGCTTGCTGCCGTTCTCCTAGATAGTAAAGTTTTATAATCTAGAAACCCCTAAAAGTATACTTTAGAGGGATGCACAGCTGTGCAATAATGTACTAACAGTAAGTAGAAATTACTTTACGTAACTTTACACTTATAACCAAATTAGCCAAACTTTTGTGTCATATTTATGTTTGTTAAATCAACTGTTTGGAGTAATTTATTTAATTAAATGCCAATGTTACTGTTAAGGAGAACAGGACACGCCGAGGGCTGTTCTACCCCTTAGGAATGGAATTTTGAGAAATTCGTTCTTAGTGGATCTCTATGATACAAAAGCTGCTTTTGTTGTTACGTGACTTACGGTAGAGTTCCCGGACCTCATATCTACGTTTTAGATGACAACCAACTGGATGAACTCATAGTTTCAAAGTATGGTAAAGGCCCTCCTGCCCACCCATACAAGTATAGTGGTAAAGTCCCTCCAGATAACCTACAAACAAAGAGTACTAAAGACCCTCCCACTCACCCATACAAGTATAGTGGTAAAGTCCCTCCAGATAACCTACACACAAAGAGTACTAAAGGCTCTCCCATCCACCCATACAAGTATAGTGGTAAAGTCCCTCCAGTTAACCTACACACAAAGAGTAGTAAAGGCCCTCCCACCCACCCATACATGTATAGTGGTAAAGTCCCTCCAGATAACCTACAAACAAAGAGTACTAAAGGCCCTCCCACCCACCCATACATGTATAGTGGTAAAGTCCCTCCAGATAACCTACACACAAAGAGTACTAAAGGCCCTCCCACCCACCCATACATGTATAGTGGTAAAGTCCCTCCAGATAACCTACACACAAAGAGTAGTAAAGGCCCTCCCACCCACCCATACAAGTATAGTGGTAAAGTCCCTCCAGATAACCTACACACAAAGAGTAGTAAAGGCCCTCCCACCCACCCATACAAGTATAGTGGTAAAGTCCCTCCAGATAACCTACACACAAAGAGTAGTAAAGGCCCTCCCACCCACCCATACATGTATAGTGGTAAAGTCCCTCCAGATAACCTACACACAAAGAGTAGTAAAGGCCCTCCCACCCACCCATACAAGTATAGTGGTAAAGTCCCTCCAGATAACGTACACACAAAGAGTAGTAAAGGCCCTCCCACCCACCCATACATGTATAGTGGTAAAGTCCCTCCAGATAACCTACACACAAAGAGTACTAAAGGCCCTCCCACCCACCCATACAAGTATAGTGGTAAAGTCCCTCCAGATAACCTACAAACAAAGAGTACTAAAGGCCCTCCCACCCACCCATACAAGTATAGTGGTAAAGTCCTTCCAGATAACCTACAAACAAAGAGTACTAAAGGCCCTCCCACCCACCCATACATGTATAGTGGTAAAGTCCCTCCAGATAACCTACAAACAAAGAGTAGTAAAGGCCCTCCCACCCACCCATACATGTATAGTGGTAAAGTCCCTCCAGCTAACCTACACACAAAGAGTAGTAAAGGCTCTCCCACCCACCCATACATGTATAGTGGTAAAGTCCCTCCAGCTAACCTACAAACAAAGAGTAGTAAAGGCTCTCCCACCCACCCATACAAGTGTAGTGGTAAAGTCCCTCCAGCTAACCTACAAACAAAGAGTAGTAAAGGCCCTCCCACCCACCCATACAAGTATAGTGGTAAAGTCCCTCCAGATAACCTACAAACAAAGAGTACTAAAGGCCCTCCCACCCACCCATACAAGTATAGTGGTAAAGTCCCTCCAGCTAACCTACACACAAAGAGTAGTAAAGGCTCTCCCACCCACCCATACATGTATAGTGGTAAAGTTCCTCCAGCTAACCTACAAACAAAGAGTAGTAAAGGCTCTCCTACCCACCCATACATGTATAGTGGTAAAGTCCCTCCAGATAACCTACAAACAAAGAGTACTAAAGGCCCTCCCACCCACCCATACAAGTATAGTGGTAAAGTCCCTCCAGCTAACCTACACACAAAGAGTAGTAAAGGCTCTCCCACCCACCCATACATGTATAGTGGTTAAGTCCCTCCAGCTAACCTACACACAAAGAGTAGTAAAGGCTCTCCCACCATGTATGATGAATACATGTAACTGTTTGCATAAAATTTCATCAAAATCTGTTCCGTGTATTCGGAGATTTCGCAATGAGATAGTATATCATTTTTGGATTTGAAATATTAATAGAATTCATGTATTTTTTGTCTAAAAATAAACTTACACTCGTACAATATAGCAAATTATAATGCCATAGAATTAATTCGTATATTAAAAATGTTGTCGAATAAAAGTTAGCATAAATCTGCTTGTACCGTAATTACTTTTGGAAACCACGAGTTGACTATTTTATTTACACAACGAGCGGTGGTCAGTAACTCGGCTTGAGGGAGGGAGTGTTGGGTCGGTTAGGGAGAGTGCTGTAAAACAAGTTTCCATATCAGACAGTTCACGAGTAAATCATTCAGAGACATCGTTTCAACCGTGTTAAACCCGCTCTTTGCTTTTTATGTGGTGTTTGATTTAGAGTAAAAAATTACTTTTTCCTATCTACTCTCAATAACTTATACTTTTTATGTAATTGAATTTTCACTACACTACTTTGAGTTCAGCTGTTTTCGTTATGTGTTTATAACCTGCGAAACATCATATTTTCAACAGCTGTCTATTGTTTACTACCGAAAGTAACATTGTTTACAACCGAAAATTTTCCACAGTCAACAACACCTGTTTGTATTCCTTAGTGTAGTGAAAAGTATCGTTCAAAACTCGAGTGAAAGTGTTTTGTATGTTCTCGACCAATTGAAGTGCTCGACAAGTCTCACACTTCAAACATATGGTCTCGAACATGCAAAACCTCACTTTCCACTCTTGTTATGAAATATACTATTGTACATGCTATAAATACCTCTACATCGACAGGGGAATATTTGAACTATTTATTGTTACATAGTAGTATATTTCATAACAAGAGTGGAAAGTGGGGTTTTGCATGTTCGAGACCATATATTGAAGTGTGAGACTTGTCGAGCACTTCAATTGGTCGAGAACATACAAAACACTTTCACTCGAGTTTTGAACGATACTTTTCACTACACTACAACGATACGGAATAAAAACAGGTGTTGTTGACTGTGGAAAATTTTTGGTTGTAAACAATGTTACTTTCGGTAGTAAACAATAGACAGCTGTTGAAAATATGATATTTCACCGGTTGTAAACACATAACGAAAACAGCTAAACTCATAGTAGTGTAGTGAAAACATATTTAATTATTTAAAACTTATTACTTTTAATAAAATAGTAGAACACTTTAGAGTATATATATATATATATATATATATATATATATATATATATATATATATATATATATATATATTATACATTTACTCTATCTTTCATATATATTCTCATTATAAAATGAAGACAATAGTACAACTAGAAAAGGGGGGGGGGAGGTATATAATGTGTAGAAACTGAAGGTCATTGTATGAGATTGATGGATACATTACTTGACATATTAATGGAGGCATGTAGCCGTGCCCATATTGTGCTATGGTGAGATGAGGGACGCGGGGTTAAATCAAAGCATTCCTAAAAATATCAACAGAAAAAGAGATCGCCATATCTTTTTTTATATAAAAAGAAAGAAGAAATGGTTAAACAATCATGGAATGAGACTTTATTTTAAATTAAGACATCCCAGTTTTGGAACAACAATGAAAGATCACACACATAAATCACACCTATTACACGCTTCCTTTTGTTTGTTTGAACATATCGGGATGGTATTGACCGACCTGCCCACCAATACACGTACAGTGGTATTGACCCACCCGTCCACCCTTACATCTACAGTGGTATTGACCCACCCACCTACCCCTACATCTACAATGGTATTGACCCATCCGCCCAGCCTTACATCTACAGTGGTATTGACCGACCCGCCCACCAATACACGTACAGTGGTATTGACCGACCCACCCACCCCTACATCTACAATGGTATTGACCCACCCACCCACTCCTACATCTACAGTGGTATTGACCAACCCACCCACCAATACACGTACAGTGGTATTGACCGACCCACCCACCCCTACTTCTACAGTGGTATTGACCCACCCGCCCACCAATACACGTACAGTGGTATTGACCCACCCAACAACCCCTACATCTACAATCCTCCAGAATACTCCCCCACCTGTTGCTCATAACATGATCGTCTTTTATCTTTAGGCTCTTCTCACAAGGGAATGATTACAACCAGAACCATCATGGAAATATCAAATGATGCCATGTCTCCACTTTGCCGTTTATACTGCCGACTAGATTACGAAATATCTACAGCTAGTTTTGTTATGTTTATCCAAGATACTCCAAATGTGTCATGGGGACGTGTTGGTGTTCTGGTCCGGCGAAGGCACTCATAGAAGTAAACAGATAAGAGGCTATTTATAGAAACACTTCTGCTATTGTCAATAATCAAGTTAATTATATAATATTTCTTGACTACCAATCCAGTAATATATATGTTACTAGACGTTGAACTATGTGGTTGGTAAACAGGTGAGTCATCTGAACAAGTGGAAAGTCACGTACTGTGTCCCAGGTGTGCTTACAACCCACTTCTCCACTGACCTTCAAGTATTCATATCAATATTCAATATGTCCTTGTTAGAGTAGACAAGTGTCGTGAAACCTTCACAGTTGGTACACAGGTGAGTCATCTAAACAAGTGGAAAGTCACGTACTGTGTCCCAGGTGTGCTCACAACCCACTTCTCCACTGACCTTCAAGTATTCATATCAATATTCAATATGTCCTTGTTAGAGTAGACAAGTGTCGTGAAACCTTCACAGTTGGTACACAGGTGAGTCATCTAAACAAGTGGAAAGTCACGTACTGTGTCCCAGGTGTGCTCACAACCCACCCCTGCATTGACCTTCAAGTATTCACATCAATATTCAATATGTCCTTGTTAGAGTAGACAAGTGTCGTGAAACCTTCACAGTTGGTACATAGGTGAGTCATCTGAACAAGTGGAAAGTCACGTACTGTGTCCCAGGTGTGCTCACAACCCACCCCTGCATTGACCTTCAAGTATCACATCAATATTCAATATGTCCTTGTTAGAGTAGACAAGTGTCGTGAAACCTTCACAGTTGGTACATAGGTGAGTCATCTGAACAAGTGGAAAGTCACGTACTGTGTCCCAGGTGTGCTCACAGCTCACTCCTCCATTGACCTTCAAGTATTCACATCAATATTCAATATGTCCTTGTTAGAGTAGACAAGTGTCGTGAAACCTTCACAGTTGGTACACAGGTGAGTCATCTGAACAAGTGGAAAGTCACGTACTGTATCCCAGGTGTGCTCACAACCCACTCCTCCACTGAACTTCAAGTATTCACATCAATATTCAATATGTCCTTGTTAGAGTAGACAAGTGTCGTGAAACATTCACAGTTGGTACATAGGTGAGTCATCTGAACAAGTGGAAAGTCACGTACTATGTCCCAGGTGTGCTCACAACCCACCCCTCCATTGACCTTCAAGTATTCACATCAATATTCAATATGTCCTTGTTAGAGTAGACAAGTGTCGTGAAACCTTCACAGTTGGTACACAGGTGAGTCATCTGAATAAGTGGAAAGTCACGTACTGTGTCCCAGGTGTGCTCACAGCTCACGTCTCCACTGACCTTCAAGTATTCACATCAATATTCAATATGCCCTTGTTAGAGTAGACAAGTGTCGTGAAACCTTCACAGTTGGTAAACAGGTGAGTCATCTGAACAAGTAGAAAGTCACGTACTGTAACCCAGGTGTGCTCACAACACACTCCTCCACTGAACTTCAAGTATTCACATCAATATTCAATATGTCCTTGTTAGAGTAGACAAGTGTCGTGAAACCTTCACAGTTGGTACACAGGTGAGTCATCTGAACAAGTTGAAAGTCACGTACTGTGTCCCAGGTGTGCTCACAACCCACCCCTGCATTGACCTTCAAGAATTCACATCAATATTCAATATGTCCTTGTTAGAGTAGGCAAGTGTCATGAAACCTTCACAGTTGGCAAACAGGTGAGTCATCTCAACAAGTAGAAAGTCACGTACTGTGTCCCAGGTGTGCTCACAACCCACTCCTCCACTGACCATCAAGTATTCACATCAATATTCAGTATGTCCTTCTTAGAGTAGGCAAGTGTCGTGAAACCATCACAGTTGGTAAACAGGTGAGTCATCTGAACAAGTTGAAAGTCACGTACTGTGTCCCAGGTGTGCTCACATATCACTCCTCCACTAACCTTCAAGTATTCACATCAATATTCAATATGTCCTTGTTAGAGTAGACAAGTGTCGTGAAACCTTCAAAGTTGGTACACAGGTGAGTCATCTGAACAAGTTGAAAGTCACGTACTGTGTCCCAGGTGTGCTCACATATCACTCCTCCACTAACCTTCAAGTATTTACATCAATATTCAATACGTCCTTGTTAGAGTAGACAAGTGTCGTGAAACCTTCAAAGTTGGTACACAGGTGAGTCATCTGAACAAGTTGAAAGTCACGTACTGTGTCCCAGGTGTGCTCACAACCCACCCCTGCATTGACCTTCAAGTATTCACATCAATATTCAATATGTCCTTGTTAGAGTAGGCAAGTGTCGTGAAACCTTCACAGTTGGTATACAAGTGAGTCATCTCAACAAGTGGAAAGTCACGTAATGTATCTTAGGTGTGCTCACAGTTCACTCCTCCACTGACCTTCAAGTCCTCAAATTAATATTCAATAACTTCTTTTTAGAGTAGACAAGTGCCGTGAAGCCTTCACAGTTGGTACACAGGTGAGTCATCTGAACAAGTTTAAAGTCACGTACTGTGTCCCAGGTGTGCTCACAACGCACCCCCGCATTGACCTTCAAGATTTCACATCAATATTCAATATGTCCTTGTTAGAGTAGGCAAGTGTCGTGAAACCTTCACAGTTGGTAAACAGGTGAGTCATCTCAACAAATAGAAAGTCACGTACTGTAACCCAGGTGTGCTCACAACCCACTCCTCCACTGAACTTCAAGTATTCACATCAATATTCAATACGTCCTTGTTAGAGTAGAGAAGTGTCGTGAAACCTTCACAGTTGGTACACAGGTGAGTCATCTGAACAAGTAAAAAGTCACGTACTGTAACCCAGGTGTGCTCACAACCCACTCCTCCACTGAACTTCAAGTATTCACATCAATATTCAATATGTCCTTGTTAGAGTAGACAAGTGTCGTGAAACCTTCACAGTTGGTACACAGGTGAGTCATCTGAACAAGTTGAAATTCACGTACTGTGTCCCAGGTGTGCTCACAACCCACCCCCGCATTGACCTTCAAGATTTCACATCAATATTCAATATGTCCTTGTTAGAGTAGGCAAGTGTCGTGAAACCTTCACAGTTGGTAAACAGGTGAGTCATCTCAACAAATAGAAAGTCACGTACTGTAACCCAGGTGTGCTCACAACCCACTCCTCCACTGAACTTCAAGTATTCACATCAATATTCAATACGTCCTTGTTAGAGTAGAGAAGTGTCGTGAAACCTTCACAGTTGGTACACAGGTGAGTCATCTGAACAAGTAAAAAGTCACGTACTGTATCCCAGGTATGCTCACAACCCACTCCTCCACTGAACTTCAAGTATTCACATCAATATTCAATATGTCCTTGTTAGAGTAGACAAGTGTCGTGAAACCTTCACAGTTGGTACACAGGTGAGTCATCTGAACAAGTAAAAAGTCACGTACTGTAACCCAGGTGTGCTCACAACCCACTCCTCCACTGAACTTCAAGTATTCACATCAATATTCAATACGTCCTTGTTAGAGTAGAGAAGTGTCGTGAAACCTTCACAGTTGGTACATAGGTGAGTCATCTGAACAAGTGGAAAGTCACGTATTGTGTCCCAGGTGTGCTCACAACCCACCCCTGCATTGACCTTCAAGTATTCACATCAATATTTAATATGTCCTTGTTAGAGTAGGCAAGTGTCGTGAAACCTTCACAGTTGGTACACAGGTGAGTCATCTCAACAAGTGGAAAGTCACGTACTGTGTCCCAGGTGTGCTCACATATCACTCCTCCACTAACCTTCAAGTATTTACATCAATATTCAATACGTCCTTGTTAGAGTAGACAAGTGTCGTGAAACCTTCACAGTTGGTACACAGGTGAGTCATCTGAACAAGTAAAAAGTCACGTACTGTAACCCAGGTGTGCTCACAACCCACTCCTCCACTGAACTTCAAGTATTCACATCAATATTCAATATGTCCTTGTTAGAGTAGACAAGTGTCGTGAAACCTTCACAGTTGGTATACAGGTGAGTCATCTGAACAAGTTGAAAGTCACGTACTGTGTCCCAGGTGTGCTCACAACCCACCCCTGCATTAACCTTCAAGAATTCACATCAATATTCAATATGTCCTTGTTAGAGTAGACAAGTGCCGTAAAACCTTCACAGTTCGTAAACAGGTGAGTCATCTGAACAAGTTGAAAGTCACGTACTGTGTCCCAGGTGTGCTTACAGCTCACTCCTCCACTGACCTTCAAGTATTCACATTAATATTCAATATGTCCTTGTTAGAGTAGGCAAGTGCCGTGAAGCCTTTACAGTTGGTACACAGGTGAGTCATCTGAACAATTGGAAAGTCACGTACTGTATCCCAGGTGTGCTCACAGCTCACTTCTCCACTGACCTTCAAGTATTCACATCAATATTCAATATGTCCTTGTTAGAGTAGACAAGTGTAGTGAAACCTTCACAGTTGGTACACAGGTGAGTCATCTCAACAAATGGAAAGTCACGTACTGTATCCCAGGTATGCTCACAGCTCACTCCTCCACTGAACTTCAAGTATTCACATCAATATTGAATATGTCCTTGTTAGAGTAGGCTAGTGTCGTGAAACCTTCACAGTTGGTACACAGGTGAGTCATCTCAACAAGTAGAAAGTCACGTACTGTAACCCAGATGTGCTCACAACCCACTCCTCCACTGAACTTCAAGTATTCACATCAATATTCAATAAGTCCTTGTTAGAGTAGGCAAGTGTCGTGAAACCTTCACAGTTGGTAAACAGCTGAGTCATCTGAACAAGTTGAAAGTCACGTACTGTGTCCCAGGTGTGCTCACACCCCACTTCTCCACTGACGTTCTATAATTCACATCAATATTCAATAAGTCCTTGTTAGAGTAGACAAGTGCCGTGAAACCTTCACAGTTGGTAAACAGGTGAGTCATCTCAACAAGTAGAAAGTCACGTACTGTAACACAGGGGTGCTTACAACCCACTCCTCCACTGAAGTTCTAGTATTTACATCAATATTTAATAAGTCCTTGTTAGAGTAGGCAATTGTCGTGAAACCTTCACAGTTGGTAAACAGCTGAGTCATCTGAACAAGTTGAAAGTCACGTACTGTGTCCCAGGTGTGCTGTCACCCCACTTCTCCACTGACGTTCTAGTATTCACATCAATATTCAATAAGTCCTTGTTAGAGTAGACAATTGCCGTAAAACCTTTACAGTTGGTAAACAGCTGAGTCATCTGAACAAGTTGAAAGTCACGTACTGTGTCCCAGGTGTGCTCACAGCTCACTCCTCCACTGACCTTCAAGTATTCACATCAATATTCAATTAGTCCTTGTTAGAGTAGACAAGTGTCGTGAACCCTTCACAGTTGGTAAACAGGTGCGTCATCTGAACAAGTGGAAAGTCACGTACTGTGTCCCAGGTGTTTTCACACCCCACTTTTCCACTGACGTTCTAGTATTCACATCAATATTCAATAAGTCCTTGTTAGAGTAGACAAGTGTCGTGAAACCTTCACAGTTGGTACACAGGTGAGTCATCTCAACAAGTAGAAAGTCACGTACTGTATCCCAGGTGTGCTCACAGCTCACTCCTCCATTGACCTTCAAGTATTCACATCAACATTCAATTAGTCCTTGTTAGAGTAGACAAGTGTCGTGAAACCTGTTTACTGACTGCAGACATGTTTATTATCTACTATGTCTCAAAACCTTCACAGTTGATGCTTAAAACCCACACATATCGACTTCAACGGCTTCAAATCAATATTCAATAGGAAATAAATGCATATATATTATCGTGCAGGTGTTATGTTGATTAAGTAAAACAATTCTTTAACTCTTTTGTATTTTATTTTAACTAGCAGATTAATTGTTTTTACAGGTATATTTTCTGTAATACTTGTGGATATTTCATACACAAGTAACTCGTGACCCATTTTGAGAAAGGTTCGTCTTTCCGCTCCTAATAATATATTACCTAACTATGGTAAGTAATAGTGTTATAAATACAAAGTTTAATTCTTGGATTGGTCCGAATTTCAATTGATTATTCACCTAAGACCTTTGTTCATCGAACGTGACTAGATCTTAATCCGATTTAAGACACCCATAAACACATTAAAACGGTTAAGTAAGTAGGAAATGTAAGGTTGTGAAGGGCAATCACCAAAGTACATGTATGAATGGGATTAGGTCATCACTGTCATAAGTATATGGGTGGATGGGAGGTTCAGCGCCTTCGTACTCATGTGGGGGGGGGGGGAGAGGGCTATCACCACTGAATGTGTAAGGGCGGGCGAGAGAAACATCACCACCGTCCAAATGGGTGTATGGAAGGATTAACCTAACCATCCTGTGTTTGAATGTGTAGGATGATGATCACCAGTGAATGTGTGTGGGTGTGGAAGTGCCATCAATACCGTACGTGCATTGGTGGAGGGATTCTTCGCCATTGTGTACGTCTGGGTGGCCGAGTGGATCTGAACCACAGTACGAATATGGGTGTGGTATGGTTTAGGAAAATTCTAAAAGAAAGGTGACAAGCTAACTACATGTACCATCTTGTTGATGTCCAATTGCCTGTAGTACCAATTTCCGGGGCTGGTATTTGGTGTAATACCTAAATATTGAATTCTAGAAGATCGACTCAACATAATTTTAACGCTGGTGATGTAAACACCACCCATAAATTAACTATAGAATTACTTCATGAAATAAATTTAGCACAAAATGTAATTATCTTCTAACATTATCTATTCATTCATTAGCTTTAAGATTCTAATGGAGCTTAACAATTAGAACAAAATTTAGGAACAATTCATAAGTAGCTAATTTTAAATCGGAGAATTCTACAGTTATATGAGCTAAAAAACTAGAACTTTATCACTGGACCATTCATTAAGCACGTTTTATGAAAACGTAACCTCATAATTCAGTTATAAACTGATATAAATGTACCACATCAGAAAAATAGGTACTTCAAATCAATCGATTAAAAAGAGAAACGCAATAATTGTCTCAATTTATTACATCAGTTCACTAATTCTTAATTCAATCTCCCAGAAAATACCCTAAATTGTTTCGCAATTGAGAGCTCTTATTATAAAAAAGAGATATTCCATGTTCAGACTTGTGAATTTGCAATAATTTCTCAGTCATACTCCGTATTTTCTATTTTTATTTTGTCTTCTTAAAATTCATTTAGGCACTATTATGCACTATTTTCCTCCCACACATTAATTTTTTTTAAATTTCTTTAACCTCCCATTAACTATTACCTCTATACAACTAGAACTATTTTTCTAAAGTGTTGTTATTTGCAAGATAAAGCTATGCTCTCAATAATTAAGTGGCTTTCTTAAGTGGCAATTAAACCTCTTGGGTAGTATTTTATATCTAATCCTTTTTCATTATTACTTCAAGTGTCAAGATTTGTTTTAAATTTTTTGACATGAACCCATTTCCTCTTTCCTGTTTAAACCAAACCAGGTCATAAAAATTTATTATACAATATTCACTTTAAGTATTAAATAAATACAATATTATTTATTTCGAAAATCGTACTAATTTTATAACAACACCGTCATAACCAAACGTTATCTTAAATAACGACTAAAATGAAAATATCTTAGATATAAATACAATAGTATACATTTTAAATGACAAGAACTCGGACACACTCTAGGGACAAGTAATGTCAACTAGTGTCTTCCATCCTTCTCAAAAGTCCTCCTTTTCATTTTTAATCCCATCGAGTAGTGAGTTGTAGACCTTAATGCCACTGTCGTGGGAGTGTTCTTAAAAGGAAGTTCTTCGACTAACATTTATATCTTGTATTTGTATCTTAAAAGAAACATCTACTCGAATCTCTTATACATTAAGGAAATGAACCAATATTTGTTTTACATAAAGAAACATTAAGCATGTATATTGAACAGAAAGTTAAAATATTGTTGCTTCAAAATAGGGACATACATGAAAAACTGAATAGTTCCTGAATATTTTTCATAAAGCCCTTTTTGCTGAGTGAAGAAAAAATCGTTCATACTTCCATATCACTTCTACATACACCATAGAGCATAATAAGCCATACAGTGTATAGTCTTCACTAAACAAAACTAAGGTCTTGTAAATAAACTAAGGGCTTTACAAAATCCATATAAGTTCATTTTCTTGACTATAGACAGCCCGATAAATATAGTAGAATTGCTTGGTGTGATTTCATGTTTTCAAATTAAAATATACATAGATTCAACGATTTTTCTGGTAATTATTTAAAAGTCAATAATTTTAGTTTTTGTACTAATTATTTTTAAACTGTTGTTCAAAACATTGAAGAAGCTAGTCCACTTCAACAAATGTCTGTTCTTCAAGAATCTTCACATCCAGATGAGAGCTAGACAAAGTGTCATCTGAAAAACTCATAAATGATTTATAGACATCAGGGAGAGTTAAGGTCCCAAAAGCGAACCTTGAGGAACTCCCGTATTAACTTTAGAAAGTGAGGATCCGACTGTTCGCAGAAAAACATAACTATTCTCACCAATACGAGGAACATTAACACACTGAGTCCGTCCCTTACTCAATATACATTTTTCAACAATGTAATACACCTCCCGTTTATAGCCAATTGAGTCAACCATGACAAACGGTCTTGATAGATCAAAGAATACACCAGCTGTGGATTTTCTCTCATTAAGAGTTTTTATAAGGGATATACAATACAATTGATAGCCTCGGTGAATTTTATTTTGGTAAATCCTAACTGACAGGGTGAAAGAATTTGATTTCTCTCTAGGCCCTATGTAAGGAAGAAGTCGGCCTAGGAAAATTTTCTCAAATATTTTGAAATCTTGGAAATAACGGATATCTGCCTATACTTAGTAATATCATATTTGCTTCCTTTTTTAAATATATATAACAGTTGCTATTAACAAAAGATAGATAAATCAAGTGCACAAGTTCGATACGGTATTTGTGTACTAGTTTTAGATGATAAATAACCCGGTCCACTTGACAGCTTAAATATTTAAGAGAATACCTCAACTTCAGTAGACGGATACATGTATAGAGATTCTTGAGGGATAGTGCAACCCTCCTCAATATTTTAATCCTGAAATATACTCCTGAGTATTGCCTCCGTACAACTATTTTTCCCAGGATACTAATTGCTAAATTATTTGCTTTTTAGTTTAGTTCTACTACCATGTAGAACAAAATTGATCGCCATTTCTGCGACTGATTTACAACTTGGAAATATTCATAATTCTCACACTCCGAAGAAAGAGCTGTAAACTCTTTGAGAACGACTTACGAGTAAGTATTTTGCAAACAAAATAATTATAAACCTCTTTATATTGCTGCTTGACAAAACAAAACATTAAGCAAGATATACAACCAAATAATTACTTTAGCTCCTTCAAACATAACACAACAAGTCTCCCAAAAAATCATCGAACCGTATAATACTACTTTTCGTATAATTACTAAAACGTCTAAAACTACTCTAGTGCATATTTACTACTAATAATGTTTCAAGAAGAAAGATAAAACTTGTAGTTACAAATCTTGTAGCAAGTACCATATTAAAAGCATCTGCTATGTGTAATACATTCGAAAGCACATCGCCACATGTAAATAGGAAATTATAAATGCAAGAGAGCGCTTGTGCATAATATGTGCCTTCCATAGTTGCAACAGTTTTGCAACTTACTGCTTGTACGACTTCTCTGCATACTTGGGATTAACGATTAAAAATAATTAACGATTAAATGGAATCGTTACTTTTTCTATTAACTTTTTTAACTTATTCGTTAGTTTTGGTAATGCTTAACTTCTAACTTTAACTAGTTAAAAATTTGGCTAACGGTTAAAGTAACTCAGTTAGTTTTTCAAATGTGATAAAAGGTGCCATTTGGTCCGAGGAATGTGGACTGGGGAGAAAGTATCTAAAACTCAGGTCAAAGACCGATTGTTTTCCTCATTCCCCAATTGTCACCGACAAGCAAGGTCACTGTTTTGAAGACGCACCCCCTCCCCTTTACTCACATTTTACTGTCTTATAAATAAAAAAGGCGGACCAAACGAGTATACCATTGTTGTGGGATTGACTTGTGTCCCTGGGGTGATCATTTCACTTGACTAGTTTATGTTTAGGGATAAAGTTGAGATATTCATTTAGTTATCTTGTTTTAAATCAACGTGTTGGGCCTAAGCATGTTTATCTTTCATAAACTCTAATACTGTAATTTTACCTGTTTACCCATCTATCTGTATAATTAATTAGGAAAATCAGTTGCATTTTGACGTTAATGCTGTCAATACTTGATTATTTGATCATACAGAATTATATATCTAAATTGTCCTGTTCAAAAGTAATCGGGAAAACTATTTAAATGCTTAATCAAACCAACATTTCCTCAAACGTTTACTTTATTTTAAATTAGGCTTACTAGGTAAAATCAATCCATTATATGATACCACGCAACAGAATAAATTATCTTCAAGATTGCAGAACATATTTCAAGTAACAATTGCTATATTTCGTTCTGTTTTCATTATTTTGCTATCGGCACCGTCGAAAAGAAAAGATAATGATAATACTATTTTTAATATTAATAATATTATCAATGGTAATTAGTTTTGTATTTTTTTAATAATTTAAATAGTTTTCATAATGTTTAATTAACTTATTTCAGTAAGAATAAAACATGCACTCAGAACGGCAAATTCTTATACTGTACTGTACATCTAATAAACGTAATTGCTTATCAAAAATAGTATGAATAAGAACTGCTTTCACTCACTTATAGAGTGGGTATATTTTGTTCAGTTTTTGTTTACCGCTAATCCCCATACTTTCTTATCAGTGACCCTTCCTTATCATCTCCAGCCTGATAAAAATCACCTGGAGTCAACATGTCACAATATTATTTGTGGCCTTTCTTATTATCTACGCCAATTAAAAAAAATGTTTAGTCATCATGAATTTCCTATAAGATAGTTATTGATTTTTTAAAGTATAGCTTTAAAATGTAAAACTTTAATTTCAAAGACTTATGTCAGTTTTTGTTAATAATTTTAGAAATTAAATTAAATATTTAATTTTTAAGATTTTGGACAGTTATATAACAAAAATTACTGTAGAAATTGATATAATCTGATTAATAGTATTGTATAGTAATGTATTATAAATAGGTCTATTTATCTAAGATATTATAAATAATAAAACATAATACAGGTTAAGTATTTGTTTATGTATATTTTACTGTACCAAAACTAACTTTTAACTTTCAATTTCAGTTAATTTTCTAATAATTTAACTTTAATCAGTTAGTTTCAATTTATTCTAACTTTTAACTTTAATTAGTTACTTTTTTAGAGTATTAACTTTAACTTTATTCAGTTAAAAAAAAATCATTAACTTTCCCAAGTATGCTTCTCTGTATTGCGAAATACTGGAAACATTTGCAGTTAATACTGTTGATAAACTTTAGAACTAGATACAAGTTTAAGTTTAGCATTTTTTATTTGTCAAATAAGTTAAACGCGTTCTAAAAGAGGAATCACCCAATGAAGGTATATAAAAGTTAAAACTCCTAAACGTTTACTGTATTTATCGCACCTATTAGAAATGTTAATAAATAACTAATAGTAAATAATGTTTGTACATGAACTGTACATAAATGGAAATATACTGGATTACTACAAATTAATGAACATATTTGTAATACCAGCCTATATGTACTGCAGTCTGGAGATTCCTATATTTTCTAAAGTTACTGCTGTTCTACAGTACTGCAGTCTGAATATTCCTATATTTTCTAAAGTTACTGCTGTTCTACAGTACTGCAGTCTGGATAATCCTATATTTTCTAAAGTTACTGCTGTTCTACAGTACTGTAGTCTATATTTCCAATTTTTTAAAGTACTACAGCCTGGATGTTCCTATATCTCTTAAAGTCTACTGCTGTTCTACAGTACTGTAGCCTATGTTTTGTATAGGAAAATATAAGCTGTATTTTCCTATGTTTTCTATAGGAGAATATAAACAGTTGCACAGAACTAAAGTCTGTATTTTCATATATTTTGAACGCTTCGCCTATTGTCTAAAAAAAAAAAAAAAATGGCCTACAGATGAGTTTCATATATTCGTATATTCTACTGTATAACAGCCTACAGACGAGTTTCATATATTCGTATATTCTATTGCATAACGGCCTACAGATGAGTTTCATATATTCCTATGTTCTACTGTACAACGGCCTACAGATGAGTTTCATATATTCGTATGTTCCAATATATTTTCATTTTATAAAAGCCTTTTGGATCTAAATTACTACAATAATCGACGGTCACGTTTTGTTAGGCTCCATCCAAGTATTATTCCAGAATACAACAAGTTGCAATATTCTATTTGATAACATTTTCCCTGAAAAAAAACAAAACGATTCAAATAGTAATTGCAAATTGCCAGTTCGTTCTGTTTTATTACTTTCAAATCTAACTGAAGATCAATGAGAAACAAGAATTTTCTATTTGCTATAAACGTGCACATTGTAACTCTGTGTCTCAGGTTAAAGAATGTTTTAGAAAAAAGAGACGTTTGCAGCTATGACAAGTTGAACATTAAATTGCCAATTCTACCTTCAAACACCAGTCAAATACAAGCTACAAGGGTTTTTTTCATAGAAACGGGTGAAAATAAACTATGTTACAGGTATAACAGATTGTTAAAAAAGGTAGTTTGACAGTTAAAGTAGTATATTGAAAAATACCAACTGCAATAACTTGCTCCTTTAAACAGCACTGTAGTCGTAGCAAGCTACAAGGATTTATTCGTTATAAAATTGTACTGCGTGACTCTTGGTAAGTGAACGAAAAGGAAAGAAAAAATAAATATGGCATTTTGACAGTATATTGAGCAATTTGAACTGTTTATAAGTATAACTTTATAAATTTAATAAGTTGAATTGATACTAATATAAGTTTTTAAAACTTAATAAAATTACGCAATTTTTTTTAAAAAGGTATTATTATTTAAAAAGGAAAAATTATCTATTGATAATTTTAGGTTATTAATGAACAAAATTAAAAAAAATTAAAGTTTATAAACTTAACATAAAATTTACAAATATTGTTCAGCTTTAGATATTTGCTGACTAAACACCGACTTTGGGACCTGCTGAACTTCCTTTTGTAGGGACCAAACACTCACTAGTTCATTTACAGACACGCTAGTTAACTTCTGTTACGGAGTTCTGGTTCCTCGTATGAATTTACTATTTATTTATCACACAGTTTTACTCTGTACACACACCAGTGGTGTTTGAACATGTACATGTAACATATTACATTTGTGGTAGTGTTTACTCAGCTAAACGGTCTAAAGAAACTTAATTAATCTTATATCGTTATTTTGCTGTAAAAATGTGATAATGCCAGGATTTTAATTTTATAAGCAACATTTTTATTTAAATATCTGATTAGTTATCTTAAAATATATTTAATCACACTTATCAGGGTGATTAAATAACATTTTATTTATTCAACTCTTAAGACGCCGACCGTCAAGACAAGGGCGAATATGGATTTCGAATGAGTGCAGATGAGCAAAAGTGTAGTCATTGTCACGAACTAAGGCCAACTATTTCTTAGAAAGTGTCATTTATGAATATCCCAATGACAAGTGAACGGCCGGTGGTTATCAGCTGATCCCTTTAAAAAATGACTGTGATTGGGATCGAACTGAGAACCTTTATTTTATGAAGCTGGGCTTTAATCAACTACGCTTCCGACCAAATTATATGCTACTATGGAATTAATATTATATTTTAATTTTTTTAATATTTTATTTTTTATTTCTGAATAGAAGTCTATATGAAAATATATAAAATGATACTTTTTCTAAATTTAGTAGCATTTACCTTACTTAGCTAGAATATTCGTAGTCACAGCGTAGTTTTATAATCCGAAAAACTAAAAAAATCGTATAAAAAGTAACAACTCAAAATTAATAACAATCGTATGGAAAGTTTACGGTCCAAACATTATCAGAAACCATATAAAATATAAAAAAATAAATAAATAGTTTAAAAATAAAATAAAACAAAATAAAGTTAATGAACTACAACTTCTTACGTACAGTGCTGTAGTTTTATTGTTTAAGTGCATATATTCGATCGTATACAACAGCAATGTTTGAAAATTGTTATTGAAGTGTTAATATAATTATTTAAAGACATTATCATATATAAACTCATTTAAACAGAAAAAATTTATCTCATTCACAAGTGGTATGTTTATCTTTTTAACGTACTTGAAAGAAACTGTTTGATGAATTAAACGCAAAGTATTTTATAAATTACACAATTTATAAAATTGTTATAATATTTACAACTTTATTCACAAGTTTTTATAAATTGTAAAAAAATCTCCGTAAAAACAGACGTAAGCGCTACATGGAGAAATATGTCACTATCTCAGTTTCCAACAATATAAAACCAATTCCTCATAAATCGATAAATTAACTGCACTGAACTGATAACTGTCCAGACAGTTCACTTATATAATAAAAAAACAGCTATAACATAAATGATCAAATGGAATTTTTGAAAACAAAATATTGAGAATGTGTCTTTGTTTTTAATAAGATCAATAGGAACGGTATAAATTTAAATAGAAAACCAACAAAGATAAACTATTAGCGTTTAAAGTATTGTGCTGCACCCTACAATGGGATTGGAAAACCATCAAAGATAAACTATTGGTGTTTAAAGTATTGTGCTGCACCCTACAATGGAGTTGTTGGAAAACCAACAAAGATAAACTATTGGTGTTTAAAGTATTGTGCTGCACCCTACAATGGAGTTGGAAAACCAACAAAGATAAACTATTGGTGTTTAAAGTATTGTGCTGCACCCTACAATGGGGTTGGAAAACCAACAAAGATAAACTATTGGTGTTTAAAGTATTGTGCTGCACCCTACAATGGAGTTGGAAAACCAACAAAGATAAACTATTGGTGTTTAAAGTATTGTGCTGCACCCTACAATGGAGTTGGAAAACCATCAAAGATAAACTATTGGTGTTTAAAGTATTGTGCTGCACCCTACAATGGAGTTGGAAAACCAACAAAGATAAACTATTGGTGTTTAAAGTATTGTGCTACACCCTACAATGGAGTTGGAAAACCAACTATGTAAAGTTAAATGTAGCGCCCAACTTCCAAATCAGGGTTTATTTTAATTGTTTGATAGCTATAAAAACTAGGAAAAAACTGTCATACATTATTTAAAGTCTGCCATTATCATACTACGCTTTTCGTAAGTTAGTCGAATTCATTGTAAAAAGTATTACTATTCAATACCAATAAAAAACTAAGCTCACGCAATTGTGACCCAAACAAGTAAAGCAGTGATGACCCATCAGATAAAATTTATTCCGAACTCTAACAGTAAATAGTACATTTACATTGAAATTTTATTCATAAAGAACAAAAACTAGTAGCTTATAGAGATAATTTTCAGATTAATAATTGTAATTAGTTTACAATTTACAGAAGAATAATTAATAATACAATAATTAGAAGAAATGATTTTCCTCTCCGACCTCAGGACTCTATCCTACTGGCATGCAAAGTTGCTATGGTATTCTTTTGGAGCTATATTAATTTATTGATTTATTTGATTAACAGCTGTTAAATAAAAACATATTGAATAAAATTGTGGTAGGCTAAATTTTAATATTAAAAATAATTGAGTACAGTAGTTAATTATACATAAAACCAGCGGCTCTAAATAGGATATTAGCATTGATTATATATAAACCTACAATAGATAAACCATCTAATAGGAATATTTGTGCCTGTAATTAGGTTAGTTAGTGAGGCCTGCAACCACAGCTGG